>VXBA01004717.1:373566-407537 GCA_013399895.1 Serilophus lunatus
GCTCCGTCCCATCTCTCTCCCGCTCCGTCCCGTCTCTCTCCCGCTCCATCCCGCTCTGTCCCCGCTCCGTCCCATCTCTCTCCCGCTCCATCCCGTCCCTCCCCCGCTCCGTCCCATCTCTCTCCCGCTCCATCCCCCTCTCTCCCGCTCCATCCCGCTCTCTCCCGCTCCGTCCCGCCCGGTCCCCCGGTCATGGGCCGGCCCTGGGCGCTGCTGTGGTGCCTGGGCTGCCTGGGCGGCATCCCGGGCTCGGCGGGCGAGCACTACCGCTACCTGTGGAGGAGCTGCTACCCCTGTTACCTGGGGCGAGCGGGGTACCCCGACCTGCGGCCAGGTACGTGCAGAACCAGGTGGCCTGGAAAGGTCCCTTCGGACCCAAAATCTCGGAGTCGGTGTAGCCGGGCTGGGGCTCCTCTCCCCCCTGGAGGGGTTTGTCCCCGGAGCTGCCGGCTCGGGTTCTCAGGCTGGCGGCCCCCCAGGGGACAGACTGGTGACCTGGCTGTGCATGTGCTTGTGCTTTACGTTACTATATATTTATCTTTATATATTATTATTGTAATATCCGTGTTGATATGATTTGTACTTTATTCAGTGCATTTGTTACTGGGAGAAGCCACATCTGGCAGAGAGGGAGAGAAACAGGAGTTTCTTCCCATCCATTGCTGTGCAGATGGGTTAAAGATAGCTCCTGTGCCACATTCCTTAAAAAAACAAATGCACGCATTTAGCTAGGGTATGCAGATTACCTTTTTCCTCAGTTCCAAAGGATCTCGCCCTGATCCAGGGCAAAAAGTGAAACTTGATATTGTTTTATCATGAAATAGTCTGCCTTTCTGCCTCTGCCGGGCTGTGTGGGTGTTGCAAAGTGGAGTCTCACTCACACAGGTGAGACTCAGTGCTGGTTTTTGTGCAGGGGGGAACCTCTGGCAGCAGTGACCAGAGCCAGGAGCTGGGCAGTGTGTGGGCATGACTGGGGGGGTGCAGCCACGTCTCTCATTTCGTTGCACTGAAATGTCCAGACTTAGCAGCGTCTGTTGGAAGCCAATTCTCACCCTGCTGCAGCGTGAGAAGCACTTGGCCTGACAGAGCTTCCCATGGAGCAGGTGGAGGGGAGGGAGTCCCTGGTACTCCTGCTGCTCGTGTGAGTGCACTGGTGTACAGAGGGCATGAGAGGGTAGATGGGGACAGGGAGCGAGGTGGGAGTCCTGGGAGTGCACACACCCTGTTCCCTCCTCTGTGTGCACTCAGCTGCCCTCATGGCAGGAAAAGTTTGTGACGATTTAGGAAATACTGGAGAATAAGTGGAGGTCAGCAAAGACTTGGGCGTAATGTAGACATCAAGGAATGCATTATCTCATTGTGAGATAATGCTAATAAATAAATGCCCCAAGCAGTCGGTTACAAGGTGATATCAGAGGAGTTGTGATTTGTGCCAGACCTTCAGAGGCTGGGCGAGTCACTGTTTTGTTATTTATAGATCAGATGTTTGTCTCAGACTCAGATTGTGTTTGCTGTCTCCATCCAAATGCATTAGCTCATGGTAGTTCTCCAAGACAAGCTCCCGAGGTCCAGCTTTGTTCCTGGAATAAAAACCTCCACGCTTCCCTTCCCTAATGCAGAATGCACCAGATGCTGATTCCATTTCTCTCAGCTCTGTAGACAGGCAGCTCCCTGCACACTGGTGGCTTTATCCTGCCTCAATGTGAGGTACCTCTGAGGCTGTACAGCTGAGGGGTTTTCTTGCTTTCATCCATCTCATGGCTCATCCCAAATTGCTATCACTGTGGGTTTGGTTAATTTTTCCTTGGCTGCTTGAGCTTCTCTTTGACAGGTAGGAGGAGACATTCTCTTGGTGTGATTTTTGGGGTCCCAGATGTTTTCTTGGTGTGGTTTTCAGGGTCTGTGTGCCAGATTCCTTGCAGTGTGTTGCTGTCTGCCCACCCAGACAGTGCACACATCCCCACAGCCGTGTGCCCTCACGAAGCAGCTGCCTCAGCACAAGGCTCTGCTGTGTGCACGTCCTCGGCGGCTTTGTTGTGTGACAGGAGAGTGAAGAGGCGGTTTGTGTGTTAAGGGTATAGGTTTCATTTAGGTCTCAAGTGCCTTAATGTGCCTCGTGGGTACAAGCAGGGCTCTGTTGGGTGCTGGTGTTGGTGCAATGGCTGATGGCAGCACTGGGTGTTGTGTCCTTACACAGCTGCCCTTACAGGAGGAGCTTTGTGCTCTGCTGGGGACTTGCAATCAATCATCAGCATAATGCAGACCTGGTGCCATGGCATTCCCTCTCTGAACCTCTAAACCAGTCAGAAAAGCAGCAGAGCTGGTTGCTGGTCTTTGATCAAACAGTTCCCATTAGTGCTTCAGTAGTGACCTGCATTTCCATCTGTCAGTGCCACTCCCAGGTCCGTGTTGGCGTTCACCCCCCTGCCCTTGGCATCCACGGTGCAGTGCAGGGACCAAGCCATTGTGCCTGTGCACGGGGGCATCTTCCAGACCAAGTGACAACCTGCACAGGGAACGGGATAAAACAGAGTGACAAAAGGAGGTTGGGGCGGGTGAGAGCAGCAGCAAGCCCAGAGCAGGCTGCCTGCCTGTTGTTACGTGCACCTCTGCTCTGAGCTGAGTAATGTCTAATTAAAACCCATCCGGAGCCAGAGAGGGGGGAGCACAAGTGGGAGCTGGGCCACTCTCCCAGCCACGGTGCTTGGAGGCAAGAATAGGTGAGCTGAGGACAAAGCAAGAGACTGAGGCAAATCAGCTCACTGTTGCATTTTCACTTCATTTGATTATCGTAAAGCTGAAATGCCTTTGGAATCTGCTGCTGAGGGTGGCACAGGTAGCATGGGAAAGCTATGGGAAAGCCCCTGCTTGTCCAGGAGAGGCTGCAGCAGAAGGAATGGCACCCCCAATGATGCCATGGAGCTCTTTAAGTGCTTTCAGGGCTTTCTTAAATACCTGATTTAGGACAACACAAAAGCAGAGGGTGTGGAGATGTTCTAACTGCCTCAAATGGCTTTTCTTCTTCCCTCCCTGAGTCACTCACATTCCCAGCAGGGGCTTGCCTTAGGCAGGTACTGTCCTTCCTCAGCCTAGAGGAGGGAAAGACTTCAGAGGGGACGCTGTCCTATCCCATGGCCTTCTTGCACTGTTTGCCCTTGCAATTGTATATGTTAAAATAATGCAGAGAGGTTCTTCTTTCTAATGCCCTGGTTCCTAATCTGTGTCTGCAGTGCAGGACAACACCAGTGACTCTGTGCTCCCTTGCCCAGGGGCTGGCAGCCAGTGTGCTGCTGTTGGATTGTCTCCTTCCAGTCTCTCTACTTCTTAAAATTGCTGAATTAGCTTCAACAAACTGGTACTGGAAAGATAAAGTCACAAAATCCCACACATGCTCGTCTCGATGGATTTAATTAACCTTTTCCCTGCAGCCCTTTTCTGTAATCCAGGCTAATTGCTGCAGGGATTGAAGCCTGGCACTGCTGCTTGGCCAGACTGAGCAAACCTCCACAGCCTATCTCCAGCCTGTGCTCCCAGCTGGGATCCATCACCTCCTCCTCAGTCTTGCAGAGGAGATAAACTGCCTCCATACCAGATATTTAATAATTTGCAGAGCTGCCGTTGCCACTTTCTTTCCCCTGACATGGAGCTCTGGTTGGAAATAAATCAATATTCCTGCTGGAAGGACCCGTGCGCGATCAGGGAATGCACTCAGACAAAGCCATCTCCTTGCTCTGTTTCCTTTTTTTTTTGGTCTTGTGTTCATTTTCCCTATGTTTGATTGCAGCATGGCTCGTGTTAGTCCACGTAGCTGGTGTCTGAGGTCTGATGGATTGTTTCTGTTCAGGGAAGAGACTGATGAGAGCATTGGCTGTGCCTTTGCTGATCCTCATGTCCTTGCAGATGAGGACATGAACTCCAGTTTCCTTACACAGCAGGGATGTTTCCCTCCCTGGTGATCCAAGCCCCACTCCCCAGCTCTTGCTGTGTTGGGGTTGCTGCTCCAGTGGGTTTTGGCCAGTACCCACTGTCCTGGCACAGGGGAGCAGGCAGGCCATGAGCTTGGCACGCTCCATCCTGGCACAGCTCTCTTACTCAGAGTCAGCTGAAGAGAGAAGCCTGTATGCTTCTCATTTGCTTCCTTTGGTATATTAATTTCAACCAGATTTTGTCAGCTCTCCAATAGGAAAATCGCCCCGCTGTGCCACAGCCCGCAGCTCACAAAGTGTCACGGAGGTCGTGGTGCTGCCAAGTTTGCACTGAGGGCAACGTGACCCTTCACAGTGATGCTCCTCCTGGCCCTGGGAGCAGCTCCTCGTGCTTCCCAGCCTGTGTTTCTGGGTGACTCACTCTGTGTTGAGTCTCAGACACGTCGCAGCAGGCAGGAGATGCTGCCACTGTTGGGGGGTGGCTGCTGGAGCTGCCTGCTCCCTGGCCCAGGGGTCAGTTTTAGTTTGGCCACAGCATCGGGCAGTGTGTCTCCCAAAATCCCTCTGTTACTGCAGAGGAGACAACAAGAGGATGTGGTGGGTTACGTGGCTGTGAAGGTGATGGGTGATTCTGTGGCCACGGCACGAGGAAGGACCAGCCACTCTCCCAGGCCAAGACAGGGGACAGCCCTGTGGAATCACAGAGATTTACAGGGTGAAAAGTACAAAGGGGAGAAGAGGAGACATTGAGAGAAGAGATGTAAAATTACTGAGTGTGAGTAATGGGGTGAAAGTAAGAAGTTTATTCAACACATCACTAACTTTCTTGGATGGTAAATTCTCTACGGTTTCAGATTAGAGTTGGAGGGAAGCAGTGGAACAGTCATTTAAATTCAGACCAAAAAACTTTATTAGGCTATATAAAACCTTCCCAAACCCCAGTTTTCCTGTTCTTGAGCTGACTAGAGCCAGTTCTGTGTATTAATAGCTAATCCTGCCCATAGAGATGAGCAGTGAGTGCCTCAGGGGCTCTAGGGCTCTGCAGCATCCCAAGTGTGTAAAGCCTTTGCAGAGGAAAATGATTTAATCAGAATTAGGTTGCTTTAACTGGCATCTCAGACTCACAACACATTTTCTCCCCCAAAAAGCCACTCTGGCTTTGGCTCACTCTTCAGAGAGCATCACTCAAAGCTTATGTTTCACCTCAAAAATCTACTCATTTTCCTTTCTTTCAAAATCAAGTGTCTTGGAAAAAAACAGGAAGAAAATACCAAAACCTTCTAAAACACTCAGTCCACTGAATTAAGCAAAGGGCTGGCATTACAGAAATAAGCATTTTTTGCTGAGTTAATGGAGACCAGAGCTGCAGTGGGAGCCCTCAGGAGGAGTTTGGCATGGCCAGTGCAGCAGGACACCCCAAGTCAGGGTTGTGGGTTCACTGGGAATCTCTGGGGCAGGAAGGGCAGAGGCCTTTTATGAGCTCTCAACCTCAGGTTTTAACGTTTTAAGCCTCGTAATGGAAAGTGTTGTGAGAAAACAGTAACTTTATATTATTACTGTGTAGCTCACAGACACCAAGTTAAACAAGGATCACCTTTCCCACTTCTCTCCCCGTTCCAGCCCTGACCCAGACCTTTCCTTGCTGCTCACTGATTTTCTTGGCAATTAATCTGATTAATGTAAAATTACAGCCCAGAGCTCAGCCAAGGCTGCCTTTCTCCTTTCCCTGTGTTTTTTTGTGCCCTGTGGCTCCTCAGTGGGAGCTGCAGGTTGATCAGAGCTCGCTCCTGGAGCCCTTGGGGCTCTGGGTGCTGCTGGGGCTGGGTTTGGGCTGCAGGGGCTGGGCAGGTTCCTGCACCCCTGGCATGCCAGGACACAACTGGGTCCACACCCTGCCGTGATTCACTCAGGAAATGTTTCTTTATCTCATTAGTAACTGTGGCTGGGACAGTGTGGGTTCAGTGCTCAGCTCTGCTCAGCGTTGTCCTGCTGGTGGTGTGGCTGAAAGTGCAGAAAGTGCAGAGAAACACGAATAGACCCAAAGCTACTGGAGTTTTTCTCTCCATGGGAGAAGGAAGGGCTGGCTGGCTGGTTTGCTGTTCGTGTTCATGTGTTATCTGGTTCCCCCATGTGAAACCTCTGATCCTTTCCAGTCTGAAATGTCATGTACATGCCACCTGTACATACCCACAAGCAGCAGGAATTAAAGAACTGAGCAGCTGTATCCACATCTTCTCCGTATTTCTGAGTGTGGTGTGGGAAGGATTCTGCCTCAGGAACTTTGACAAGCAAGACAGTGTAAAATATGAATTAATCCATAATCTTGGAGTGAATGGGAAAGGTGACTATTGTGAGGTGACCAGAGGAGGATGGTTTGTGCTGTTTGGCAAATAAGATGCTTTCTTTTTTGGGCTGTAGTTCACCAACTGTGGGCTTGTCCCTGAGATCTCATAAATTGCTTGTCTGATGAGACAGAACACCATGGCTAATCTCGTTCCCTCTGCATCCACTCCTCAAATCTGGAGTCAGGCAACGGTGGGGTAAATAATCCTGACCTCTGAGTCTTTCCCTCTCCCCTTTCCTTTGCAGATGTTGATGAGTGCCAGGTCCACAACGGGGGCTGCCAGCACAGGTGTGTGAACACCCTTGGCTCCTTCTACTGCGAGTGCAGGGCTGGCTCCCGCCTGCACACGGACGGCAGGACCTGCATTGGTAAGGCTCACGCTGCCCTTGCTGGGGCACCTCTCTGCCTTGGCAGCCCTTTTCCTGCTGATGAATCCATGGCAGTGTGCAGAACACCCTAAACCTGCTTCCCCCCCTCCCACCCACCTTCTGTGTAGGGAACATGGGATGATGCTGATGGGTTGTGTGTTCCTTTGTGTCCTGGGTGTCTTCCCTAACACATTGCTGTTACTGGGTTCATAACATTTGCTGGTTTGTCTTGCCCCTCATTGCTGGACGGGTTTCTTGGAGTGTTCTCTGCCTGCCTCAAGCTGGAGGCTCAGACTGGAACCCACTGGAACTCAGAGTCTGCCTCCAGCATCTGCTGCTGCTTTAATTAAACCACTTCACCCTCGCAGCTTTATTTGACACATTTTTCCACATTATGACACTCATTATTTAAGGGATATTTTCATACAAGTGGAAAGAATTCCCGGGCAATGGTATTGCAGAGGCCATTTGCTGGGTTTTCTCAGCATGCATGCTCGGGAGTTTGCTGTGCAAGCCTGAGTGTTCCAGTTGGGAGTGGGGCTGTGGGTAGGATAAAGCCATCCAGGGGAAGCTGAATTCACCATAGCCAGTGCTGTCCAGATGCACATCTGGCCACAGCTGCCTCCACTATGTGATGATACCCAAACAAGTGCAAGTGAGACTTAAGGTGCAGGTTCCCCAAGTGCCCCATATTTTGCTGGGAAAATCCAGAAGCAGAAGGATCACAACTAAAGGACAGAGCCAACCATCCCAGCCCTGTCCAACCATCCCAGCCCACTGCTCTCGCACTGAACTCGAGCTCTCGTGGCGGGGGTGAGGCTTTGCTGCTGTTCTCATGTAAGTGTGCTGTGGTCTGTCATCTCCTAATTGTCTCTGGGAGATGCAGCTCCCTTTCTTGTGGTGTGCAGAGATTCTGCTGCCTCCTCCTCGTGGAATAAAACATGGGACAAACTGGAATCAGGAGTTCTCAGCAGCACCAGCCCCAGAAGGTGGGGGGAAGGATAAAACAGACCACTACAGGGGGGAATCTCTTCTTTGAAAGGAATGGCTGTCCTTTTCTTTTGCTCCCCAGGCTAAGCTGCTGGTGTGGCTGTGCTGGGCAGTGTTCCTGTGGGATCCAGGCAGGCAGGGCTGCCCTGCTCCCTGCTGCCTGTGCCCAGTGCTGCAAACCTGCTTTGCATTAAACTTTTGAGCAAGTATTTGCCATTATGTGCAGTGTTGGAATGCATCTGCCAAAAGTGAGGGGTCTCTCTTGGTGAAACCTGATCCCTTGGAGTAAGTGGAGCAGTTCCTGAAGCTCTGAGGAGCAGAGCTGGCAGGATCTATGTCAAGTTTGATGGTGAGACAGTGTGTCTCCCTCATTATCCATCCATCCATCCATCCATCCATCCATCCATCCATCCATCCATCCATCCATCCATCCATCCATCCATCCATCCATCCATCCATCCATCCATCCCTCTCTGCTCCAGAGCTCTCTGCAGTGAAGTTTCTAGTTAAGGTCTGTCAAAGCATGGGTCTAATTCTTTAAATGTTTTCCAATCCCCACAAACCCCACACAGGCTGAAATGATGAATTGGCAGCACTGCCTGGAGTGGGACACTCCTGAATCCCCCCGTGATGTGCCTGTGTGGCCAAGGCAGCTCTCCAGGGTTAACTGGTACTTGGGGTCATGACTCAGGAGAGCCCAAAACTGGCTTAAAACCTCCTTCCCGAGTCCAGCTGGGTCCTCACACCAACCCTCAGCCACTCTGGTGCTCTGGGTACTCAGCAGCTCTGCTGTGCAGGATTCCTTTATTGTGCCTTTGTTGTTCAATTATAGCAACTCACTGCTGAGGGAGGGAGAAAAGGAGCAGCCACTTCTATTGAAAGTGAAACAGAACAAAGAGAGGCATTGGACGTCCTGAAATTACCTCTGTCTTTATCAGAACCACATGGGCAGGAGGCAGGAAGCTCATCTCCAGGTCTTTCTCCAGTGGAGGGATGCAGGCCAGGCCAAGGCAAAGGCTTTAATGGGAGCCAATTGCTTTTGTTGGCCTGCAGAGTGGAGAGATGGTCTGGATTAACGCACAACATGTTTCTGGAAGTTGTCTGAGGTTAGAATAAGTCAGTTTGGGATTACATGATGGATCCCTGTTTGTATTAGGAGAACTTCAAATGAAGAAATCTCAAAAATAGCAGCAATGTAATGAGCAGAAGGACTGAACCAGGAGCTTTGTGTGGCTTGAACTGCGTGTGCAGAGGCTCAGTGTCCACGTGTGCTTGGTGGGGCGTTTCATTTTGCAGACAACTTGCACACTTTAGAGAATTTGACCTTTTCTTTGTCCAGTCACACATTTTTCAGCCGTTTCTTAGGATGGATGGGTTTGTGTGACATTGCACAAGGGAACAGTTCTGGTAACAGCTGCCTGTGGTTATTCTTTGGGTATCAACTCTCTGCTTCTGGTGGCAAATCACTTGGATCTGAGAGAAAGGTGATCCAGATGGGAGAGGGAAGTCAGAGGGGCAGCTGGAGGGTGCAGAGATCAGGTATTAAATCACCTCCTGTGTTAGGCTGTGACTGCACAGACTCACTCCCCACGTGCAGTCAGTAATAATGGCATTTTCATCCCTCTTTATCCATTTCCCAGGCCTGAGAGGGTCAGGATCTCAAGGCAGCATCTTTCAGCAGCCCTGCACTCCCCTCAGACAGAGGGGATGGAAGGAGAGTCCCTCTCTCAGACGCTGAAATATCATCTGTGGAAAATCTGTCTGAGCTGTAATTACAAAAATGTGTGTGATGTACAAGATGACACTGGGTTTGGCAGCGTTGTCACAGAAACATTAAGCTCAGCAAAGCATCTGGGAATGGAAATATTTTTAGAGTGGTTCTGTAAACAGAAAAAAACCCCCAAGCAGTAATTAAAACAAGGCCAGCAGCGAGGTCTGCTGGCTGTGACTGAGAGGAGCCTGCTAAGGAGACCCTGAATTCAAGGCCCTTGCTTTGATGCAAAGACACCCAAACCAATTCTGAAGCGTTCCATTTGTTTTGTCTTGCTATTCCTGCTTCTTAAATTGAATTAGTGTATTGCTGCACAACTGTGGGGCTGCAGGGCCCCCCTGCCCATCAGTGGTGGCTCGATGGGACTCATGGCTGGGCTCAGCACATCGTGCCCCTGCCACTGGCTCTGTGTGGCTCACGTAGAGCCAGTGATGCCAATCACTCCTTCCCCAGGGATGAGTCTCTTGGCAGAGGGGAGTTTCTGGTTCCCATTTTCCCAGTGGTCTGGAGCAGCCCCACCATGGCTGGGACATTGCTGGCCCTTCACCCTTGTGTGTGATCGCAGGGTGCAGGGGCTTGGGTGGGATGTTCCTCTTGAGGAGTTGGTTCGTCAGCAAAGAGGTGACAGTGGAAGAAACACAGGAGGAAAGAAAACACTGCAGACCCCTGCACTCTCACTGCTTCACCTTTTATGTTCTCTCAGCAACGTGCACAAAGCTCTCCAGCCTTACAGGGGTTCTCTCTGCTGAAATCTTGCAGGGAAGAACCCGGACTTTACTTTTTTCTGCTTTGAAAAATTGCATTTTAGAGGCCACTATTTAGGCTTGAAATTCATCTGAAGAACGACATCCTGGGAGGTTATTTTAAATGTAAGATGCATTGGCTTGTTCTACATTGGCCTAGTGCTTTTCCCAGATGAAGGAATGTTTTGGCAGGGATCAGCATTGATTTACTTCTTTTTTTAAAAAAAAAACCACTCTAACAAGCACGTTATTTGTGGCTATTTTTGAATATATATTATTAAGCACTTTAATATATTGGAATATTTTTAAATGACCACCCATCTCTCCTAGAGCTTGAGCAGTACAACTCTGACCCAGAACTTCTCAGGAACGTCCAGAATTTCTGCTGCTTCTTTCCAAACGGATTAAAGGAAACAATGTCAGCACAAAGAACATGAACCCCGAGTTCTTGCTCCAAGCAAACACTATATGGCAAAACTCTGTGAAATTGCTTTTATTCCCCCAAATGTTTTTGAGTCAATTAGAGGCATAAAATGGGAAGTTGGTGTTTTTTAACATTTGAAATGAGAGCACTGCACAGCTCTGATTTAAGGCATATTTTTTGCAGGGAACTGTGTGCAGAGGAAAGAAAATAGGTATTTTTGCCCTTTATTTTCCTTGTGAGCCAAATATTTGTTTTCAGTAATGTGCAAGAGCATGGACACAACTTGCCTTGGGATTCAGAGATGCTTTACAAGCAGAGACTTTTACTGGCAGCTGCTTTCCAGGCTTGCCTGCTTCCAAAGCTCTGGAGGTTGCAGAGGGCACCACGATCACCTGAAGGATCAGCCTGGGGAGACATGGTTTTCATTAGAGATATTTTTAGCTTTCTCATAAGATTCCTCAGAGCCAGCACATTAATTTATTCTGGAGCTTGAAAAATAGGTCAGAAACATGTGAGGCCACAGCTCATTGTACTTTTCTGCCTATGGAAACCAGGGCTGGTTTCCATCCCTGCCCAGGTCTGGGTTTTGCTGTGTCCCACCCACCCAATTGTGGTGGTTCCACGTTGGTGGCTCCTGAGAGATGGAATAGACTTTAGAGGCCAATTTCCCAATTCCCACAAGGGCCAACTCTCTTTGGAGCTGTCACTGAGATGCTGAGCAGATAAGGAGTAGCTGGTCTAGCTCAGGAGATGTGCAGTGGTCCAAGGGGAGACTTGGATTAGGGGAGACTTGGGTTTAGGCTTATCCACCAAAATCCACAAATTCTGCTCCTGAAAGTCCTTCCCTGCTTTGTTTTCTAGCTCAGATTCCTCCTGGATTCAAGGCCAACAGGAAAACTCATCCTGCTGGCTGGTCGAAAGGTGCACACATCCCAATTCAACATCCCACTCCTCTGCTTGTTTTGCAGAGATATCCCAGATTACAGGAACAGAGAAGGGGATGAGAAGGCTTTTTCCTGGCTGATTAATGATAGCAGGCTTGTAAGGAGTCCACATGTTGGGTCATGAGGTCTGTTTTGTGCTGTAGCCCAGGCAAAACCTCATGTTTTCTGACTGTTTGAAATCCTCTGGGCTCCTTGCGCAAGGCCACACAGAAACACCGTGGCATGGCCAGGAACACCAGTTGGGGAGCTCAGTTCCCAGTCCTGCCTGCATGTAGATTGAAATCAGAGCTCCTGCTGGTGTGTCTGTGTGCCCTGGCTGGGTGCCACTGGTGGTCATGGCACTGGTGAGCCCACGAGTGCCTTGTTTCACACAAAGCTCCTGCTCAGAGCCAGAGCTGGGGATTGTTACACCAGACCAAAGAACAGACACACAGGATGCATCTTCAAACGTTTTTTCCGTGCCCTGAGTGTTCTCAGAACTGATGGCACCTGCAGGACCTTGCACAGTGTAATCAGTGACTTTTGCACATCCCAGAGCCAGAAACTCAGTCTTCCATGTCATTTTGTTACAGGCAAAGCTGAGTATCCCTGAGCACAACTCCCTGAGAATTAGTGACTTGAACTAACTGTGGCACTGTAGTTGCACCTGCAGTGACTGTCTTGGGACAAAATGATGGGAATTTCAGCAATAACATGCTGAAATGAGAAGCCTGCTTGCTGACTTGGTGCCCTTTGGAGAGGATGGGTGCCTGGCAGGAAATGTGCTGGGTCCTGGCTTCCCTCCCCTGTAATGCTGCACAGGACCTAGCCCAGATCCCCATGTCCTGGTCTCACCTTCCAGGACAGTGCTGGGACCTCTTATGGTGGAAAGGATCAATTTTAAGTTCCCATCCAATGCTGTTGGGCTGATCTTGCCTCGAAAGAGCAGGGTCACCATCTTAAGGGTTCCCCTGGCACAGTGGTGGGTGGCCTCTCCTGGACTTCCCCCAGGCTTTTTACCAACATCTCTCCCTTTGCACATTTCTTGCCTGTGAAGTTGGCCATGAGCTTGTCACTTTGGCACGGGCTGAATGTGCCCCAGTTTTAATTTCTCACAAGCTCTATGCATGTGCAATTTGCTCTGGTCCTGTGCAAGAGACTCATCCAGGTGCCCTTCACCCATCCAGGTGCCACAAACGTTGTGACAAACGTTGTGTCCTTTTGCTCCACAGCTGTGAACTCGTGTGCCCTGAACAACGGTGGCTGTGAACACGACTGTGTGCAGGTGACACTGGCACAGCACCGCTGCCAGTGCCGGCACAACTTCCAGCTGCAGGAGGATGGCAAACGCTGCCTCTGTGAGTCCCTGGGGCACGGGGGGAGGCTGGGGAGGGAGAGCTTCCCTCTGGCAGCTGGGGGACAGGCACACAGCAGCATGCTCAGATGTCCAGTAGATCAGACTGAGGGGTTTCCAGTAAAAACTCTGTGTGTTTTGTTGTCATGGACATATCCTGCAGCTTATTCCAAGGGGTAGGAAGAGATGGAGGAGTGTAGCCAACAAAAATGAAATTGTATGAAGGCAGAGGCTGCTGTGAGAGTGGGGGATCAGCAGTGTGTGGCAGTGGGATGGGATCCTCTCCCTCGGCCTGCAGACAGCTCTCTGGCTGACCTGCTCCCACCTCTGCAGTGGGACAAGCCAAAGGGGACAGAGCACAAGGTTGATCTCCTCATTTATAGCAGTTGGCATTCAGGAGGCAAGAGGAGGGAAGCCTTTAGGTGTGAAGTTGCTAAGGGAAAGGGAACAAGTGGGATATTACAAACACAGGAGCCAGTAGGGATTGGAGCATCTGTCCAGGTCCTGGAACAGGTCAGAGATTAGAAAACCTCTGGGTAGGAGCACTGGGAGCAGATTGCCAGCACTTGCTCTGTAATGTCTGCAGAGGGATGTGCCTGTGCCAAGCTTCTGCTGGAAGGGTTTTACCCTGCTCAGTGCTGACCTTTTGCAGGATCTCACACCATGTAAATCCTCCTGCCCGGGTGGAGCAGTTCAAGAGCAGTAGCGGGGATTTTTCTGCCTGGTGCAGAACAGGCTTTCACTCACTGTACACTTTTCTGCTGGGCACTGCTGCTTGCTGCTCTGCCCTCCCACAAAGCCATAAGAGCCAGGATGTGTGTGGAGTGACCCTGCCTGTCTGCTCTGCTCTGCCCTGCAGTGAGGAACCCCTGTGCTGACAGGAACGGGGGGTGCCAGCACCTCTGCCACGGGCACCGCGGCCGCGCCCGCTGCGAGTGCCACCCTGGCTACCGGCTGGCACCTGATGGCAAGGCCTGTGAGGGTAAGTGCCCTGCCCTCCTGTGAGGGGGAAGCTCTTGTGTCACACAGCGTGAGGGAGAGCTCAGTATGAGCGTAACACAGGGGTGCACACGGCAGGGACCGCGCAGCTGAGGTGTGTCCAGGAGCTCTGCTCGAGCTGTCTGCAACAACAGCCCAGCTCCGTGTGATCCAAGTTCCTGGGCAGCTTTACAGCAGTTCTGAGCTCTTAATTCTTTATCTTTGTTGGCCTGGACCACTGAAGCCACTTCTTCAGTGAAGAATTCAGGGTGTGAGAAACCAGCGAAGAGCTCAAGGATAATAACAACAGACCTCGTGGAAGAATATTTGTGGCTCATTCCGCTTAGCTTGTTGTTTGCTCACCTCTCACAGATGTAAACGAGTGCCTGACGGGACTGGCCATGTGTGCACACCAGTGTCTGAACACACGTGGCTCCTTCAAGTGCACCTGTAACCCGGGCTACGAGCTGGGGGCGGATGGCAAGCGGTGCTACCGTGAGTATGTGGGCACAGCCTGGCTCAGTGGCACACAGGGTGGCTTCTGACACTGCCCTCAGTGAATTGTCAGGGCCAAGCTGGAGCAATCTTTGATGAAGCATTTCACAAGCAAGTTTGGGGGTGTTTACTCCCCCACCACGATAAAAAGCTTGGTCTGATCTTTAAAGTCACCACAAAGCTACTTTAGCTGGTTTAGGCAATTGATTTGGAGCCATTTGGCTCCAAACAGGCCAAGTTCTGCTCTTGGGGACTTCATTGGGATGAGTTCAGTCAGCTGCAGATGTGTCACTGAAGGAGGAATTGAGCCAGTGAAGGGATCACATCTGTTCCCATCAAGGAGAGAAATAAACACTGTGATGCAAGAATGAGCCAGGCTGTCCATACAGCTTTGTTCAGCTGATGCACGTCAGCAGGGACCCACTGCACCACAGCCATCAGCACCAGCAGCCCCTTACAGATGAAAGCCACCGTGGCACTCCCAGTGCTGCCAGCTGGTGTTACTGGAAGCTGTGATGCTCCACCTGTGCATCTGGAGCTTGCCAAGGGCACAAGAAATGTGAGGAACCAGACTGATGGCATGGTGTTTAAGAGCCTACATGTACACAGCTCCCTTCCTGGGAGCACTGCTGATCTCACACCATGACCATTGACATTGGTCAGGGCCAGCTGCAGAACTAAGCAGCCTTCCAGCATTCAAAGTGTTTCTCCCTGCCCTTTCTAGCACGTTTCTTTTGTGCAAAACCCTGCTTGTGCTGCATTAGTAAGAAAGGGAGAGAGAGGAATGATAATCATGTTATGAACTCTGGAATATAGTCTTCCACCACGGCGCAGCTTTTGTTTTTGATGAGCCCAGATCCATTGGGAAGCATCAAGCTGCCTTTCTTTCATCCTCTTTGGGTTTGAACACATGAAAAACTCAATGTTCTTGAAGGCAGAAATTGTTTTCCTGAGGTTCAGGACTGAGTCAAGGCTCCATGAAACAAGTTCCTTTTAGTTTAAGAAAGCTTAATTAACTAGACAAGTTTACAGAAACCTTGCCAAGCTCAGATGATCTATGGCTGCGATTGATGTTTGTGCCGACCATTTCTGACATGTCAGGAACTAACGATTCTCGCTGTAGGCATCTGGATGTTTCCCTAGTTAGCTCTGTTCTGCTGCTCCCATTTCTCCCTGGCACCAGAACAGCTCTGCTCTGAGGCTGAGCCAACTTTTGGCTGGCAGCACACGCTGCAGCTTGGCAGGAGTAGGAGCAGTTTCATCCACAGCCTGTTCAACCCAGAGATTGTCCAGAGCCTGCTCCACAGCTCTGTCCCTGAGAGGCTGCGTGAGATCCATTGGTTTCTTTTTATACCCCACTTCCCAGCCCAGCAGTGGCCTCTGTGCAGAGCTATTTCCATCCTTTCCCACTGCAAATCCCCCTCCTCAGCAGAGATGCAGTGCCAGGGGCTGGCTGGAGCCCAGCCCTGAGGGCAGTGTGTCCAGATTTGTCACACAGGATCCTAACCAGTCTGCCTTTTCCAGGGATAGAGATGGAGATTGTGAACAGCTGCGAAAGCAACAACGGTGGCTGCTCCCATATGTGCCACCACAGCAGCTCTGGCCCAGTGTGCACCTGTAACTTCGGCTTTCGGCTAGAAGAGGACCAGAAGTCGTGCACTGGTAAGGCAGGGGAAAGGTCCTGACCTTGATTTGCAGGCACACCCCAGGTCATGATGAGCATCTTTCAGCTACTGTGTACGTGCACTACCAACAGGCTAAGGGTAGAGACAGATGCAAAGTGAGAGGGGATGAGATATTGCTCTGCTTGAAGACATCCTTTCACCTCCATTCAGGATACACTTGGACAGCAATTATGACTTCTGAACTAATTAGTTTTTTCCCTGCTGAAACTGCTCTAAGCAGTAGTCAGTGTTACAGCTGGAATCACTTCATGTATAAGCACACAAAACCTGTGACAACAGTCTCAAACTGGGAGTCAGCCCTGAGGGTTCATGATTCCTCCCTCATCTGGGGAGGAAGATCTGTTGACACAAAGCTCAGTGATTTCAGGGGGAACCCAGGAATAATGGCTCAGTAGAAGGTCACCAGAACGAGTCAGGGAGCAATTGAAGTTACTGTCGCCACTATACAGTGTGTTAACACCCAGTGCCCTTTGTGTTTTATTTAGATATCAATGAGTGTGACACTGGCTCTCACTGTTGTCAGCAAGACTGTTACAATTACCCTGGAGGCTACGAGTGCTCCTGCCAGGCCGGGTATCGGCTCAGCACGGATGGCTGTGGCTGTGATGGTGAGTGCAAACATCTCACTGGCCTCCCAGCAGACCCTCTCTGCTGTGTTCTTTGGCCTCACAGCAGGGCAGGAGGCACTCACAGAACAGGGCCCTCTGATTC
The DNA here is from genome assembly GCA_013399895.1 of Serilophus lunatus. Classification (NCBI taxonomy): domain Eukaryota; kingdom Metazoa; phylum Chordata; class Aves; order Passeriformes; family Eurylaimidae; genus Serilophus; species Serilophus lunatus. The sequence continues at coordinate 390,279 of VXBA01004717.1, forward strand.
TGGTTGGTCTGTTGTCATTGTTCTAACCCCTCCACTAAGCCCAGCACAACTGGAAAGGTGCAGTGGGGCCTTTGAACACACCAAGTTCAGGTCAGGATAACTCAGGGTGATCTGGTCCAGGTCTGACCTAATTCACAAAAACCTTTTGATGTTCAACCCCAGAGGTCAACATCAACCACCACTTTCACTCAAGAGACACAGATTAATGACAATGTCTGTATAAAACACAACCAAGACAGTGACTAATGAGGCTTTTAATTAAGAGAACAAGAAATTGTCCTACCTGACTGTGAACAGCCAGGCATTTCTTCTCATTTTCCCCAGCCCATACCAGTTTTCCTGCCAGCTCTCCAATGAGTCACTTTCTCAGCAGAAAGAATGTGAGGAACAGTCCCCCTAATAAGTGTTCTTGCCACCGAAGCTCTCAATGGCCTTTCACAGGGGAACAGCCAAACTCACCCACCTGTTCCTATGCAATTAGTGATGGATGGGAACTGAAACCAGGCACATTTAATGTTGAAACCCAGGTATCCCTAATCCCTTAGGTGGTTTCACTCCGTTTTAGAGCTGATGCCTTCACATATTTAGCAGAGAGGCATCATCAGCCTCACTGCTCCATGGCCAGACACGTATCCTGGCCCCTGTCCTGCACAGGGAGCCTGGTCCTGTTACCCCAGAGTGTCCCATGTTTTGTAGATGTGGATGAGTGCTCTTCAAATAACGGTGGATGTGAACACACGTGCCAGAACCAGCCAGGGTCGTTCCAGTGTGGCTGTGAGATTGGACACAAGCTGGATGAAGACCGAAGGAGCTGTGCCCGTAAGTGCCTCGTCCCTGTGCCCAGGTTGGGCAGTGGGAACCTCCCCTCTGCCCCCTGGCTGAGCCAGCACCGCACAACCTGGAGCTCCTCAGCCCTGCACCTCACCTTTTGCAGCCCTAGAGGACACTGTGGAAGCTCTGGATGGTCGGCGCCCCGTTATCCGCCCCATCCCTCACGTCGCCATCCTGCGAGATGAGTTTACTCAGCTCTTCCATGACGACTACGAGGAAGAGGAGGAAGAGATGGAAGCAAAAGGAGAGCACACGCTTTCAGAAAAATTCGGTGGGCATTTTGCAACAGTGGTAAATGCCACACTTTGCTTGGAGGCCTTCAGAAATAATGGTGCATGCTGGGTTTATTTGTGTGTGTGAACACACGTGCAAGACCTGTCCAGTGCCTTTCCTGTGTTCAGCTTTGCTGCCGCTGGACCGTGGGGGTTTCTCTGCCCAAGCTGCCCGGGATGCTGAGGCAGCCTCAGGGAAGGTCTCACCCACTCTGCCCCTCTCTCATTGCAGTTTGCCTGGAGCACACCTTTGGCCCTGACTGCAGCCTGACCTGCGAGGACTGTGAAAACGGGGCCACCTGCAACGCCGAGGGCACCGGCTGTGAGTGCCCGGCCGGCTGGACTGGCATCCTCTGCAACCAGAGTAAGCGGCGCTGTGGGAGCGGCGAGGGGCCGCTCTCCCCTTGCCCTGGGATGTGCGGTGGGTGCAAGGGCGGGTGAAGCTTTGGCTGCTGCCTCAGCCTCCCCACCCTCTCCCTCCCCAGCTTGCCCGGCCGGCACCTTCGGCAGCGGCTGCAGCCAGACCTGCCGCTGCCAGAACGGCGGCACCTGCGACCCCGCCACGGGCACCTGCCGCTGCCCGCCCGGCGTGGCCGGACAGCTCTGCCAGGACGGTAAGAGTGGTGCTCACCCCCCTGCTCGCTGGGCCGTGTGCCCCACGGAGCCCCAAATTCACGTGCCACACACGGAGGTTTTGTTCCCTGCAGGTTTTGTTCCTCCCTAAAGGGCTTTTCTGTGAGGACACAGCAGCGTTCCTGGGGTGCCCGTTGCTCCCCAGCTGGTGGAGATGGCTCTTTTCTGGTTCTCTCGGGGTGTTGGCAGAGAGTTTGCCATCACTTGATAAATGACTGTTCTGGGCATCTCTGATGCCCCTCTCAAATGTCCCGGTTGTGCTTCTCTGAAGCCTGAAAGTGTTTCCCATGCAATGTCCCACAGTCATCCCTTTGTAGCTGTTCACCAACAGCATCTTTCAACTCTCTTGTTGAACCACCCCAGTGAGAGCAGCTCCAACACATCCCTGCTCCATCTGACTCCATGGGTCACTGAGTCTTAAGTGAAAAAATGTCATTTTAAAAAGGAAAAGATGGTAAAGGGAATTTTTCACTCACAAAAGAGTGTGCCTTGTCTTTACACTGGAAGGCCTTCGCAGTCCCTGTTCACTACTCAGCGACGACTGAGGGCAGACATTTATATTTCATGGGACATTCAGTAGCAGATAAAGAAGAGAATGTCAAAACCACAATTTCTGTGGTAAATTTCCATGGAATTGTGGAGGTATTTTCCACTGAAGAAAGTGCAAAGCACTAAAAAGCTGTGATGACAGTTACCCAAAGCATCCACACCACTGGTGGTGGTGTTTGTTTCTTGCTCCCAAAGGGTTAAAATTTGGGGAACATAATCTAAAACCTAGAAGGACAAAGGCAATCAGAGATTCAGACAAAAGGACTTCAGTCACATATTGGGAGCATATGGGAACTATTACTGAAGGAGAGTGAAGCAGAATATAAATGACCATAAGAGATACCCTGGCCTTTTCTTTCTGTAAGAAGGAGGTAATTGAGGGGGACAGAGAGAACACAGGAAGGTAAAATTAAAATAAACAATACAGCATTGCTCTGCTGTCCCAGGGTGGCATTTCCTCTGCCCCTCTGTTTGTAGGGAGAAGGCACGTGCTGCCAGGCAGCTGCTGGCACAGGCTGGATGCCATGTGCTTCCAATATCCAGATGTTTTGCACAACAGAGAAAAAGCAAGAATTTTGTTCCCTCAATAGTGCAAATATAACTGTGGCTTATCAATAGCAGCCTCCTGAGTTTCTTTCTCACACAGAAAAGCCTTGACCCCTCAGAGCCCTGTGGGTGGGTTATTTCTATCCAACCAGCACAGCTACTGGTCCCAGTGAGTGCAGAGCTGGTGGATGCCCTGGAGGCGCTGTGGAGAGTGACATCCCCTGTGACACTGCACAGGGACAGCTGATTCTGAGCTGATACAGGGAATCTGGTCGCTCTCACCCTGCCTGAATCCACTGCCCTGCTGCATCCCTGGCCTCACACAGTTCTGGTCCTGCTTGAATTAAAACGACCTGCTGAAATGGCTCATATTCTCAGGAAATCTCTCTCTATTCCTAGGGTGCCCTAAAGGCTTTTATGGGAAACAATGCAGGAAAAAGTGCAACTGTGCCAACCGCGGCCGTTGCCATCGGATTTACGGCGCCTGTCTGTGCGATCCCGGCTTGTACGGCCGCTACTGCCACTTGGGTACGCCCGTCCTCGTCATGCTGGGGCTCCAGCCTTGCGGGCAGCGCCCCTGGGGGCACTTTCTGTGCCTGGCCTGGGTCACTGAGCAGCTTTTTCCCTTTGTCTGCAGCCTGCCCGAGGTGGGCGTTCGGTGCGGGCTGCTCGGAGGAGTGTCAGTGCGTGCAGCGCAACACGCGCGACTGTGAGCGCACGGACGGCACCTGCCGCTGCCGGCCCGGCTACCGCGGCAAGCGCTGTGACACCGGTGCGTTCCCCGGAGGCGTTCCTGGGCCATCCATCCCCCCTCTCCCCTCCCACGGACTCTTTTCCCCGAGTTAATTTTCGGAGGGAAAAGCTCCGCTCGCTTTCTGCCCTCCCGGGCTGTGTCATCTCTTGTTCTGCTCGGGTTTGGTGACGCTCAGTTGTCACCAGGACCTTTGTGGAGGGTGGGGGTGGTGGAGCCCAGGAGGGTGCTGAGCAGGGCTGTGGCTCTGCCAGGGGCAGCAAGGAGTCCTTTCAGACCTTTCTCTGTAACTGTGGCTGTTCACAGGCTGTGACCCTGGCTATTACGGGGATGGCTGCAAGAAGAAGTGTAGCTGCTCTGCTGAAGTGCCCTGTGACCCTGTCACTGGAGAGTGCCAGAAAGAATGTCCCCCGGGGTACCACGGGGACAACTGTGACCAAGGTAAGGCAGGGCAGCAGGGCAGCTCTACCTCTGCTGGAAACTCACCGTTCTTCCTCACGCTTTTTCTTCACAAAACAACATGAAAATGCTTCCAGAATCTCCCGACACCCCCAGCCACCATCCACAGGTCCCTGGGAGATGCTGCCATCTGTTTAAAGCAGGGAAGCAGGATTTCTCCTGCAAAATGAGCCTGATTCAAAGCAGGAGAACAAGGTTTCACTTCATCCTGCCACTTGGACATCTCTAATGGCATATGAAGGTGATAGGGATCTGATTATCTTTCCTTGCCCTTTGACATCTTTTCCCTTCCAGGCAATCTGTGTCCAGCATAACACTACCACGTTTTCATCTGCATTCTCTATTTCATATTGTCAGAGAGCTTGATTTTGTTCAGACAAAGGTGCTTTGAGTGAACCTAAAGGCAGTGAGTCATTGGCATGAGGTGATGATTACAAAACGTGAACACAATGCTTGGAAAAACACCCTTTTGCCAACTGCATAGAGGAGCAGAGATTGAAAAATCAACCTCCTCCTGCTCTTGTGAGGATGGGTTCTCCTGGGTCCACTTCAGCTGGTTGGTTGCTACAGAAAATGCAAAAAGTTGGACTCTTGAAGTCCACACTTGAAAGACTGGAATAGGAGAAGAAACTGCGTGGAGGGGCTGGTGGTGGCTGGCATCTGGATTTAGATTTGGGCATCCCAGGAATTTCTGCCCTAACTGATGTTTGGCCAAGCACTCCATCACCCCAGCCCAGAAGTTACAACTATGAACATCAGTCATCTGCCAGCACTGGGTGGTGGTGCAGAGCCCCATCTCCGACAGAACATGGGCTTTTAGTTGGAACAAGAGCTGCAGTCACAAAAATCCTGATGCAAGTGCTACCAGAGCTCCATACGAGGAGAGATGGGAGCAGGTCCTGCAGGGCTGTGCCCCTGGCAGGGTCTGGCAGCCCTGAGCCCCTCTGTGGTGGGATGCTGTGGCTCCTGGAGCCCCTGGAGCCCCCGGTGCCTCAGCAGCCTGGGCACTCCTGCTCGGGATATTTTTAAATAGGGTAAGAAAGGAGCTAAAGCCTGTAGGGGGGAGTCACAGGAAATAACACAAATATTTGTATAGAAATAGTAGGCTCTTGGCTGTTGTTCGGATCTGGAAATTATTAAAGGGTGAAGACAAACATCTGCCATCAATTAGCAAAGAGGAGGAATAACAAAAACTCCTCTGTGTCACTGGAAATGGAGGCGCTGGGGTGCGTTTCCTCCGTGGTTTGTGAGTGCCAGTGTGTTCACCTCTGCTGAAGCCTTATGGAACATTGGCTTTGGTGAGCGTGGAGCTCTTGTGGGAGGCTCAGAGAGGATTTAAGGATCTCTGGGTCTGGGGCTCTCAGTCTGCACGTCACTACCTGGCTGCTAAATTGCGGCATGAGGCACAAAGAGCAAACCAAGCTATTGGCAGATCCACGCTGGCACCCAGAGCAGAGGGAAGGAAAAGTGCTTATTCCTTCTGTGGATGAGGGTGCTTCTTCTTTATTCCTTTACATCAGTGTCCTGCTGCAAACCTGGCTGCATGTTAAAATCCTGGCACCCAGATCCCGGAGGCATTCAGCCAGGGATGTCAAAACTCTCACAGTGTCTCAGAAAAGTCGAGGAATGTTCAGTATGGGGCTGTGATCCTGGTGTTCTGCACCTCAGCCCAGGGACAGCAGAGTGGCTCAGGCACTCTTATTCCAGAGTCCTTATCTACAGACTGGAGACCAGTTTGGCCTCAGCTATTGGGCACTTGAGCACTTGCTATGGTATGAAAAAATAGTTGTTGAAAGGACAAGAAACAAGAGAGAGGTGATGGTCAGGCAAACAAGGGAGGTGGGGGCCATGCTGGAGATGAGCAGTGTAGCTCACAGAGTGGTCACATCCAGGCTCACAGAATCAATCATTAAGCTTGGAAAGGACCTCCAAGATCATCAAGTCCAACCTTTGACTGAGCACTATGCCACTAAATCATGAGCACAGTCCCTGACGGTGTGGGAACCTCTCACAGCTGGGCTTTTCCCCAGACACTCCTTTGGGCTGTGGGGCTGGGTTGATAAAAAGCTTTTGGACATCTCAGGAGGCCAGTTCTCACTGTGCTGTTCTCCCTGCAGAGTGCCCAGAGGGGATGTTTGGGGCAGGCTGTCGGCAGCCCTGTGCCTGTGGTGGAGCTCCCTGTGACCCGAGCACGGGGCAGTGCCACTGCCCCCCCGGCTGGATGGGACACGACTGTGGCCAAGGTGAGCACAGCAATCACCCCGAGGGAGGGATTTAGGTGTAGAGCCGTTAGTTTTCTTTTGCTAAAACCAGTTTTAAAAACATCCAGTGCAGTTAGAATCATCCCCATGGAAAAGTAGAAAAAAATGTGGCTTTTGGTGGTAAGTCTTAAACAAGAGCCTGGGCAGCCCTGCTGTGCTGTGGAAGCCGAGGGAAGCACAAGCAAACATACACAATGCAAAAGATGGAGACATTTTTGGTTGTTGTAGTCCTTAACATAGGAGAGGAAAAATTCTCTACCAATGTGTGTTTTTAATTGCTTCAACCAGATTACTCCTTAACTGCTGGAAAACTAGAGAACCTGAAATTAAAAGCTTTTACATGATTATACAGTATTATAGCAGCTGGAAGGTATTAGTCACATATAGATGTCCTGCTCCTAAGAGTTTGGCTGAGCAGTAAAACTACACATACACAATGCTTACCATACATCTAGAGCTGCCTTTTTTCCAGGCCCTGGAGCATCTTAGGAACAGCTGGAGAAGGATTCTTAGCTGGTTTTAGCAGTTCTTAGCCTTTTGCTCCTCCTTGGAATCTCAGAGGCTCTGGGAGTGCCGACAGACGTGCTGTCCATGGTGTGACAGCAGCTGTGGGGACCTTGTACCAGCAAAACCATTTCCCAGCAAGAAGCCCTTGGAACTCCCAAAGAGTGGATGCAAATGCAAAATTGGCATGAAAGTCCTGGAGTGAGCTCAGAATAGCACTTACCAAGGGCTTGCATGCTGTTTGTGGAACAAGCAAAGCCATGCTGTACTTACTGGTAGCCACGTGTTGGTGAACAAAAAATCCATGTGCATGAGCACAGAAATGATGGAGAAATGGAATCTAGAAAGCCAGACATTTTCTTCTCTCACCTGTGCTCTGCTCCTGATGCTGTGTGTTCTCTCTGTCTGTGCTGCAGCCTGCCCTGAGGGTCGCTGGGGGCCTGGCTGCCAGGAGATCTGCTCCGACTGCGCCAACAATGCCAACTGTGACCCTGCCACAGGAGCCTGTCTGTGCCCTCCTGGCTACACTGGCCAGCGCTGTCAGGACGGTGAGTGCAGCCTGTGGTGGGTCCCTCAGCTGGGGTGTCCACCTCCAGCTGAAATGAGGGTATTTTGGTTACCTTGGAGCACCTGCTCCAGCGAGCAGAGCATCCAGTGCTCAACCAGGGGCTGGCGTGCTCAGCAGAGCAGGCTGAGCACTGTGCACGTCTCTGCTGCCTCACTCGTTGGGGCATGAACTGGGATCTTCCCTTGAAGTCTCTTCTCCACAGTGGTACTTTCTACATCAGCAGAAAGGGAGGCAAAATGCCGAGTCCCTTGTGCATTCAGCCCAGAGCTGAGCACCCACTCTCAGAGCGTCAGCGCTGTGTCAGTGCTTGTGGCTCTGCCGAAGCACCATCGGGTCTGTTGGGAGAGTGTTCCAGCTGCCACCTGCAGTGACTCCCTGTTTCCCTTGGCAGTGTGTCCACCGGGCTGGTTTGGCCCCAACTGCCAGCTGAGCTGCAGCTGTGGGAATGAGGGACATTGCCATCCCGTGATGGGGACGTGCAGCTGCCCGCCTGGCTGGACAGGGTACAACTGTCAGAGAGGTACAGTACCCATGATTTGTCACCTCCACTCCTGGGTCACGCCGACCTGTGCCAAGCTGTGCTGTCATTGCTCCATTCTCTTGACTGTGCTGTGCCTCTGCCAGGGAAATCTCCCTGCAATCCTTTCAGTTTCTCCACTCTGGCTGGCTGCTGCCAGCAGGTGCCACTGGCCTTCCTGCAGAGGGCTGGTTTGCAGAGTGAATTCACATCAAACATGTGCTGATGTGCCACCTGCTGTCACTGTCCCACTGGGCTCTCTGGGGAGCTCCAGATGTGTCTGTCCCTGTGCCCGAGGGAGCAGTGTGACCAACAGCAAAGGCAGCGCTGTGCCCACACCACGCCCTTGCCAGAGGCTCAGAAGGTGGGGTGCACAGCAGTGAAGGGGGGCTCCTCTTGTGTTTCAGCCTGTGCCGTGGGGCGCTGGGGCCCCGACTGCATCCACACCTGCAACTGCAGCAACAGCGATGGCAGCTGCAGCGCCCAGACCGGGCAGTGCCTCTGTGAAGCCGGGTACACTGGCAGCCACTGCGAGCAAAGTGAGTGCTGCCCTGGGCCCTGCGTGCCTTCACACCCAGCCATGTGCTGCACGTGGGTGGACCAGGCAAAGGCATCGGTGCAGTGCAGTCCCCAAGCCCTGGCTGTGGTGCTGTCCCAGCCCTGATGCCAGACCGACCCCATCCCGAGGGTGGTGGGGTGATGTGGGTACACACCAGTAAGGGACAGGGTAGAGCCCACTGGTTGTTATAAAAAGGCAGCTGCCAGATAATCTTACTCCATGCAGAACCTGATCCCCTGGCATGGCATAGCTTCCCTGGGACTCTGAAAAGGGCAGGATCCTGAGTCTCATTTCCTGCTTTCCAGAGTGTCCAGAAGGATGGTTTGGGCTGAGCTGTCGGCACCAGTGTCAGTGTGACAATGGAGCCACCTGTGACCATGTCAGTGGGGCCTGTACTTGCAGTCCAGGCTGGAGAGGAACCTTCTGTGAGCACGGTGGGTACCTGCACTGAGGGATCATGGACCATGCTCCTGTCCTGCAGGGTTTGTCCTCTCTGTCTGACTTTTACTATCCTCTTACAGCAAAAAGAATCCCTTGGGATTATAATGGGTAGAACCACATGTCCACAAGCTGCTGTCTCTGGTTTTAATTCTGGAGAGAAAAGGTCTAGGAAAAACCCCCTGAACTAACAAAATGTAAACAAGGAAGGGATGCAGTGGATGCACATCTGCCCTGGTCACTCTTGTGTGTACACGTTGCACATGGGATCTTGCAGCAGCCTCTTGGAGAGGTCTTTGGGTGCAGGGATCTGGCTCCCCCACCAGCCTGTGCAGTCACTTGGTGGTCAGGAGCCTCATGCCATCACTCTCCTGATCCACCACAGCCCTGTCCCCTACTTGGAATGTCCAGAGTGGACCTGCTTCCAATATCTGCTATTCTGCCAGTGGGGAACCCTTCACCATGGCCATCACACTGGGGCAGCCACCAAGGCACCTTTTCCTGCTGGGAGGTTTCCAGCTCTGTAAAGTCATTTTGTGGGAATTTCTCCTTTGTTTTCCACAGCCTGTCCCGATGGATTTTATGGACTGGAGTGTCAGCAAACCTGTGACTGCCTGAATGGTGCCCACTGTGACTCTGTGACGGGCCAGTGCCAGTGTCTCCCTGGCTGGACCGGCCCCCGCTGTGGCCAGGGTGGGTGTCTGTGGCTGGGCACTCATACTCTGTTCTGGGGTGGGATGAAGAGAGGCAGAACTGTTCCACAGGCACTCTGGAGTACTGGGGTGGGATGGAGAGAGGCAGAGCTACACCATGGGTACTCTGGAGCCAGCACTGCCTCTTTGCTGCCACATCATAGGAACCAGAGGTTTGGTTGTCAGTTCCCCATCTGTGATTTTCCCTGTGCAGAATTTAATTCTGTGTGGAAGAGAAGTATTTGGATTCAGACTTGGAGGGGGTTCTGGCTGAGCACGTTGTAGCTGGGCATCCAGCAAAGCTGCTTCCAAATGGAAAAAGCAGTGGAACATCGTTGATAGCAGTGTCTCTGGATGTCAGCGCCTGTAGGACACATTTTTTCCCTGCAGCACCATAAAACCACCTCACAGAGTAACCACACTCCGGTGCTGGGTGCTCTCCCAGCCCCTGGGATGGTTGTTAGGAGCCTGGCTGCTGTAATTCCCACCCACTGTCTCACAGTCCTGCCTGCTCTGCTCCCCCTCAGCGTGCCAGGAGAACAGGTATGGCCAGAACTGCAGCCAGACCTGCCAGTGCTTCAATAACGCGACCTGCAGCCACGTCAGCGGCCGGTGCCTCTGCGCTGCCGGCTGGACGGGACCCCTGTGCCAGCAAGGTAACACTTCCCAACCCAGCCTGCTCCCCCTGCCAGCTGGGCAGGAGTGTCATTCCCTGGGCTGGCTGGAATGTCATTCCTCAAGGTGGAATGCCACTGTCTCTCAGCTCAGCAGGAGAAACACCGAAGGTCATTTTGTGGGCAGGGGGTGGTGGGCTCCTCTCATTGTGGCAGTAACGGTGTTGATTTGTGTTAGGCTGTCCACCCCTGGCTCTGGTGGCTGCTTAGGGTGTGATGCCTGCCCTGGGCCCTGTCCTGACTGGGGTGTTTGTCCTTCTTTTTCCTCAGCCTGCCCCGTGGGTTCCTATGGGAAAAACTGCCACCAGCACTGCCTCTGCCAAAACGGTGGCACGTGTGACCCGGCCACGGGGGCCTGCACTTGCCCCGTGGGCTGGACAGGGCTGGCCTGTGAGCTGGGTGAGCAAACATCTGGGAAGCCAGCTCTGGGGCAAGCATGTCCTGGTTTGGACTGGTTTTGCTCTGAGAGCTGGGTGTGGTGTGCAGGGGGCTGGTGGTGCTGCCCATGCGGGGCAGCGGGAGCTGGGGTGGTGGGTACTGGGACAGTGTCTCACCCTGTGCCTTTGCCAGCATGTGCCCAGGGACAGCACGGGGCCGACTGCCAGCAGCGCTGTGAGTGCCATCACGGGGCTCTGTGTGACCACCAGACCGGGCACTGCCTCTGCCAGCCCGGCTGGACGGGGGACAAGTGCGAGAGCCGTGAGTGGGGCAAGGGGGTCTGACCGCGGGCATCGGTGGCTGTGGCAGCACCTGGTCCTGTCCAAGGGCAGACTGGGGGCCCAGAGGGTTTTAAGCAAAGACATAAAATTCAGATTTCAGCACTGCAGACAGCTGGCAGGTGCCCCAGTTTTGCCCACTGCTGTGCTTTCTCTTTCTGTGGAATCACCAAACGGTTCGGGGTTGGAAGGGACTTGCCAGCTGAAGCCTGGCACAAGGGAGCTGCTGCTGCAGCCTCAGCTACATTGTCAGGTTTCCTTCCAGGAATGTTTTTCCCTTCAGGAGGCTGTAAACAGCTCAGCTGGCAGCTGAGTCTTGCCCACACAACTCACCTTGCCAGATCCTGCTGCATCCTGAGGCACGGCGTCCCCTCCCAGTGTCATCACACACTTCCAGAACTCCACACCTACAGCCCCCAGCAGGGAGGTCCCTCGGCACCAGGCAGCATTATAAATTAATGAAATAACCTACCCAAAATGCAGAAATTATATTATTCTAAAAACCCCAACAAAACCTAAGCTAGAGTTCTGTCTTTGTCCAAGGCTGTACTTCAAGCCGCCTGTGTGAGCACACAGGGACAGACACCAGCGAGGCGTGTGCCTAAAGAAACCTCTACAAAAAAGCTCCACGTCAACTTCTCTGTGTAACTTGTTCTTTCTCTCCGTTTTTATCCCTGAAGCTTGTCTGCAGGGGCATTTTGGGGCACGGTGTGAGGAGCTCTGTGACTGTGGGGACAATGTCTCGTGCCACCACATCACTGGTGTTTGCGATTGCCCCCCTGGCTGGAGGGGTCGGCGCTGTGAGAAAGGTGAGAAACATCCCTGGGCAGGGGGAACCCAGGGAAACCAGGCTGCTCCAGAGGCTGGGAAGGAGGGACACTTCGTTTTTAACAAGTTGTGGCAAGATGTGTTGAGGCTGTGACACAAGATGATGCAAGGCTGGCTCGGTACTGCCTGTAGGCACCAGTGCAGGAGTCCCTTGGGTTCTGACGCCTTTGAGACATCAACAATAACTTAAAATCCAGACAGGAGGCTCACATCCCGTTGTTTGTTTCCCCACAGCCTGCCTGCCAGGTTCCTTTGGGAAGAATTGTGCCAGCCACTGCACGTGTGCCCTGGGAGTGCCCTGCCACCATGTGACGGGGCAGTGCGGGTGCCCCCCGGGACTGACCGGCTCCGGATGCGAGAAACGTATGGACACGGGAGAGCTCCTCTCACAGCTCTGCTGACAGGCTCTGGGGACACGATGGGGCAAGCAATTCCTACAGAAAATAAAGGGGGGAAAAAAAGCCAACCCAAAAGCCCAGGAGTGAGAGCAGTGCCAAGGAGGAACTCCCAGTCTGGCAGCTGGGTGCATGCCTGCAGAATGTTAGTGGGGCAGAGGAAGCCAAGTGGGAAATCAGAGCTGGGTATTTATCCAGAGGATTAGCAATAAATCAGTATTAAAATGAGCTCCTGTGGGTATGAGCAAGTCTGGAAGAGACAGAGGCATGTGAGCACATTCCTTACCCAGAGGACAGGGCTGGATTTGCTGTGTGGAGCTGCAGAAATGCAAGGCCAGGTAGGGCTGGCACAGGAAAAGGCATCTAATGCCTTTTAAGTACTTGGTTTTCCTCTCATTCCAAGTCTTTCCTCGAGATGAGGAAGCTTTCGTACGTGGGAACCTTTGCTTTTTGGGTGGCAGAGAACTTTTACTCCCATAAAAGGCTCCCTAAGTCTTGGCTAAAAATAAAAAAGGAAAAAAACCCCTTGCACAGAGGGACGGGATAGCTCCTGAGCTGCCTTGGTGCCCTCTCTCCTGACAGCCTGCATGCCTGGGACCTTCGGAGAGAGCTGTGCTCAGATCTGCCAGTGTGCTGGAGCCACCCAGGAATGTCACCCAGTCACTGGTGCCTGTGTCTGTGCCCCCGGCTTCCACGGCCCCACCTGCCAGCTGGGTGAGTCCTGCTGTGTCCCCTCTGCAGGATGTCGCATCCTGAAATCCCTGTGCTGTGAGAGATGTGTGCGTGAGTTCCTGCAAACCTACCTGGTGGGTTTGCCCGGGCTGTCTGGACCTTGCCCTCTCACTTTTAAACACAGAGGCCGCTGTTTCTTGTCCCCTCAGAGTGCTCCCCTGGGTGGTACGGCCGTGGCTGCGAGAGGCCCTGCCAATGCAAGAACGGGGGGCAGTGTGACAGTGCCACGGGGATGTGCCACTGCCCACCCGGCTACATCGGCGCCGACTGCGGCATCGGTGAGAGCCGGCTCAGCTGGAGGGATGGGAGGCTCCTCAGGGGGAGGTGGGTGGTGGGAGCTCTTCCCACGTGCTCAGCCCTGCTTTGGCCTGACCCAGGTTTTCCTCCTGCCAGGATGTCCTGCTGGCCGCTATGGCCAGGACTGTGCAGGGCTGTGCTCCTGTGGGGCCGGCGCTGCCTGTCATCCCGTCACTGGAGACTGTGTTTGCCCACCTGGCAGAGCTGGTCCCACCTGTGAGCGAGGTAACCTGTCCCGGGGTTGTGTCTCAGGGCACTGAAGGCAGTGGATTTGGAAAGATCCTGAGTAGGAACTGATTTCCTTGCTCTGAGAGCTCTGCTCGCGGTCTGTGTGCCCACCACTGTTGCCTCTCGCCCCACAGGCTGTGAGAAGCACCAGTACGGGGTGGGCTGCCAGCAGACCTGCTCGTGCCACAATGGGGGGCTCTGTGATGCAGCCGATGGCTCCTGCTTGTGTGCCCCCGGATGGACGGGGAAATCCTGCGAATTAGGTAAACCCGGCCTGGATGCCTCATCCCGCACCCCCCCGGTAACTGGAGCCTGCTCAGCCTGTTCCATTATGGGTCCAGGTTCTGTTACCCCACCTGCGCCTTAGCACGGCCCTCTGAAGGGCGGGTGTGGGGCCGCTGAGCAGCTCTGCCGCTCCCTCTGTCCTGCAGGATGCCCGCCGGGAAGGTACGGTGTGGACTGCCAGCTGCCGTGCCCCTGCCAGCACAGCGGCACCTGCGACCCGGCCACGGGCATCTGCCGCTGCCCCGCGGGCCGCTACGGGCCCCTGTGCGAGCACAGTGAGTGGTGGCAGCGGGAACACCTTCGGCCCCGGGTGGAGGGGGGTTCTCCCAGGCTGATCCGGAGGGCAGGAGCGTAGGACACGGGTGTGACACCCCGATGGGCGCCTCCTTTCTCGCCCGCGTTCGCAGCGAGCCCTTCCCAGGCGGCAGCAGCAGGGAGGTGATTCCTGATCTCTTCGTGACCCCACAGGCACAATGGTGCCATCCCGAGGCAGCTGGGCACGCACATCCCCGATGCCCAGCGGCGTTCGGTACTGAGCAAACACCGCCGAGCCGAACAGGGGGCTCTGAGCCTGCGGCCGCGGCGAGGAAAGCTCGCTGCTTCTCTCTGCTGGGCTGTCCGAGGCTCTGCCGCAGCTCTGCCTCAATTCCACCCGCCGCTTTCTCCATCCCTCCACGCCAGGTTGTCCGCCGGGTTTCCATGGAGCGGGCTGCCGGGAGCGCTGTGACTGCGGGCACGGAGCGGGCTGTGACCCCGCCAGCGGCCGCTGCCAGTGTCCCGCTGGGCTCCGGGGCGAGCGCTGCCACACAGGTACCCGGCCCATCCCGCCCCGCTCCCGGCGGCATCCCCGCGGGGCAGCGCAGGGCGGCTGCTGTACCCACCTCTCCGACAGGCTGCAAGGAGGGCACGTACGGCGAGGGCTGCCAGCGGCTCTGTGACTGCCCCGAGGATGTGCCCTGTGACCCGGCCACGGGGCACTGCCTGTGCCCGCCCGGGAAAACCGGCCCCACGTGTGCTGCAGGTGAGGGAGGGGGCTGCGTGAGGAGGGGGTGATGGTAAGCTCGAAACCCTGGCTTGAAATGGATGTAAATCTCCTTTTGTTGGTGCTCGCTGCTGGTGGAAGGGGCTTTCACTCTGGTATGTGTGCCCTCAGGGAGCAAGAGGGCACCTGAGGAGTGGTGCTCACCTCTCCGCCCTCTGTTTGTAGCCAGGGCTGAACACAAATGCTCCCTCAGCCTCCAGAGCCCTTGCTTTTCGGTCAGCAGGGTCAAAAGGCTGGGGATGAAACACAGAAGGAGCACCTTGTTGGCCTGGGGATACCCCTGTGTCACCAGAGCCCGAGAGCAGGCTGGCAGGGGGAGGGCAAAAAACTCTCTGCCCTACTCTGCCCCCGACCTCCCCTACAAGCTCTGCCTCCTGCATCCCGGGAGAGGGCTGAGCATTCCCGCTTGGCTGCTGCCTCGTGCGACAGCCTGAGCACCTCTGTGCCCTCTGCAGACTGCCGGCCCACCCAGTTCGGCCCCGACTGCCAGCTGACCTGCCAGTGTGCCCCCAGCAGCTCCTACTGCAACGCTCGGACCGGGCAGTGCCTCTGCCTGAACGGCCACACGGGACCCACGTGCCGGGAAGGTAAAGTATGGGGGCAGTGGGTGCCACGGGCTGTGCCTGGTGGGGAATCCCAGGGCAGAGCCTGTGGGATGGTGTACACATGGTGGCTCCTGCCCTGGTTGGTTTTGGTACTAAATCCAGGCACTTTAGGATAGCAGCTGTCTCTTCCCAAGGCTCTCAGCATGTGTGACTTGTTTGCTATTGCCATTGCTGTGAGGGATATTTATAAAGCTGCAGGCTGGCTGTGCTGGGAAATAAAGATGTTTATTAGCCTGATCCCAAATGTGCCCCTGCTAAGGCCCATAATACCCCCTCTTTTCTGGGCACAGTGGAAAACAGCAATCCCATGCACTGACCACAGGGGAATACCTCCCCCACACCTGATTTCTGCCCAAGCCATGAGTGAGCCTGTCGGCTCAGAGTGACCCCTGTGGGTGCTGGGCAGGCAGATGGGTGGCAGGATGGTCTGACTTGCTTTGCAGGTGGAATCCCTCACCTGCCATCTGCTGAGCCCCCTGTCCTCATTCCCAGGGCAGTAACAGACCTCTGTTGCCTGTTGCCCCTCTCAGCTGCCAGCAGCAATCCAGTCCCACGGACTGGGACCAGTGCTCCCAGCTGCCCCAGTGGGGAAGGGGATGGGGAGGAGGTTGTGCCCCCTGGCAGGGCAGCGGTGGGGAGGGTCAGCCCTGCAGCAGGTTGTCCACAGTGGGGTCTGACCTGTCACGTTTCTCTTCCAGCCACGCAGTCCCTGGGACCCAGCAGGGCAACATCACCCCCAGAGGGGCTCCAGCTGGCACAGCACTAGGTCCTGCTCCTGGCATTGCCCCCTCAGTGGGACCAAGCAGCCACCTGAAGAAGCCAACGACCTGTTAAGGAACTCATTTACGAGCCAGATGAGCAGCTCTCATCTCCTGACAGCCCCAGCTGCTGCTTTTGGGGTCGTCTGAGCGAGGCTGAAGCGCCCAGTATAACCAGTTCACTGTGCCAGAGTGGGCTGGCCATGAGGACATGTGTGCCAACACTGGCACATGACTTCAGCCAGAGACCAGAAGGACCAGTTCAGAAGGGATCAATTCTGGTCAGGGGACAATGGACTTCGACAGCTTGTGACACATTGCTGGCCTTCATCTTCTGGGTGCTGGGCTTGGGGAGGGGGCTGAAATCATGGTTCAAATCAGGTATTTATGCACCAATATTTATGGTGAGCTGTACCACAGCGTTGTCAGAACTGATGGGTGACCATGCCTGGTTCTCCTGAGATCAGGCCTCCTGTGGATGTACCACCTCACTTGAATTATTTTTTTGAATTCAAATTTGCAATGATGTTTTACTGTAAATAACGATTTGCTGTGGCAGAATGTGTTGGGCTCCAGCACTTACACAGACAGTGCTGACAGCACAGGCCATGCTGGACCAGGCCCAGGAGCCTGTTCATCATGCCAGGAGTTTGTCAGCCCACGGACCTGCCCTTGCCACCTATTCCACCGAAAATGAAGCCTAATCAAGTGTGCTAATGAAAGATACTGTGTGGATGGAGACAAAGTGCTCGTACTGTCCAGCCAATGTCCCAGTTGGAGCGTCCTTTTCCCAGCCCTGCACCTATTCTAGGTGTAGCCAGGAGCTGGGAAGGGAATGGAGGCAGGATATCAGCTGGCTCCTGGTGACAGGGGCAGTCATGGCCAAGCTTTGGCTGCCACCTGAACAGGAGGGAATGCCAGCACTCCAGTGCCAGTGCTCCAACACCACAGCTCCATCATTGCCCTGGTCAGGGCTCCCACAGCCCCTGAGCCCAAACCCTTTGTTTGCACAAAGCTCTTGGGCAGGTAAAGCCTAAGAACCAACACTGTTGGAGGAACCCTGGCTCTATGGAGGGGAGGGATGACCCCAACCCATCCCATCCCAACCCCATCCCACCC
>VXBA01004717.1:407854-419825 GCA_013399895.1 Serilophus lunatus
CCTTTGCCTTGAAGTGCCTGGGGCATTGGAGAAAGGTTCTAGTGATTGCTTTGGACAGCTGAAACCATCACCAGCTCCCCCAGCACAGGAGGAGGAGGAGGAGAAGAAACACTCTGCCTCGATGGCCCTGCTCCAGGAGGACATGGAAATGGCCTTAAGTGTGAGCACAGATTCATTCTGTCCTGTTCCAGCAGAAAGCTGAGCTGCAGCTCCATGACTCCTGGCAGCTCAGAGCAAACTGTGAGCACGGGACCACAGCAACCCTGTACCTGTATTTTTATATAAAGTGTTTTTTTCCTGTTCATATTTCTTAATACAGATTGTTTCCTCTTTTCATGTACTGTCTCTTGTTTTGTGATCACACCTCCTTTAACTTAGCAATGTGGGACAGCCTGGCTCCTTGGATGTGACACGGAGCTGTTGTGCTCAGGGACACCAGTCACCACTAACAGAGAACACACAGTTCATTGGGATCCAAGAGTTTATTGTTATCCAAATTAATCTTTTAACAGTTTGATCAGAACAGACATCACATGAATGCTGCTCCTGTGAATCCAGAGTTGGCACGTGTAGGGCATCTCACCCCAAAATTGTAGCTGCCGTGTCCCTTCCACAGGGTGTGAGGGGCTGAGCATAGCTGAGCCCCTGGCAGAGCCCCCTCCCCAGCTTGGGAGGAGGGAAAGGCAGGTGGAAGCTGCAGCACTGCTCCTTGTCATGCCCCTGCTTCCCCCTCTGGCTGCAGCATCCCATTCCTGGCCCCAGAGCTGACTCCATGGGATCAACTCTGGCACTGGGTGGTTTAGCAGGTGACAGAAAGGTGTTCGGCATCGCCTCACCTGCACAGGTCACAGCTGTGCCCAAAGAATTATTGTGGGGGGAAGAGAGAAAAAGAAGACAGAAACATGGAGGAAAACTGGGTCAAGGAATAAGCCAGGCAGAGATTTAAGTTCCTAAAAATTCCTGGTCCAGGTGTGCTCTCCCTTGGCCCTGGCTCTCCCCACACCAGCTGTGCAGCTGCTGCCTGTGGGTGCTGGCCCAGGTGCCAGCAGGGACGGAGATGGCAGCATGGGCACCTCACACAGCCCAGAGCAGCCACAGCCTTTGCAGCCTGAGCCAACTCCTCGGCCCTTCCCGGAGCCTGTTCCGGGAGCGCTCGGGCGCCAGGGCTCACCGGAGCGAGCTGCTTTCCCGGCCAACGCAAACAACAGTCCTGCCAGCCAGGACAAACACAGGCCAAGACAAAAGGCTCTGTGCTCCCTTCTCGCCATGGGCTCAGTCTGCAGAGGTCTGGAGGTCCCTGAGATGGTCCTTGCAGAGGGCTGTCCCAGCCTACACGTCGGTCTCGATGCGCAGCCGCTGCATGCGGCGCACGTTGCCCTCCGCGGCCGTGCGGCTCGTGATGGGCCGAGCACAGGCCTGGGGGAACCAGCCCCGCTCCCCGTCTCGGAGCCGCTCACCCCAGCACCAGCCTAGGAGGAGAACAGGGATGGTGATGTGACGAGGAGCACAGCTCCTGGGGGTGCACGTGGAATGGGGGCTGCACCATCCCCTTCCCACCGAGGTGTTGGCTACTGGCATCCAGGGAGTGCTTGGCAGGGAAGAGGTTTGTGATTTATTGCCTCTTCTGGGGTCTCTAGTCTAGCTGCCAGCCACAGCCTGTACATGGGAGTCACCCTCATGAAGCACAGCAGCTGCCCGTGGCAGTGCCACCTCTGTCAGCCCCTGGGACCTGCTGTCACCTGCTGGGACATAGCACCCACACCAGCTTCCTTGAAGCTTCTGCAGTTGCTAAAATCCGATGGGGATCACTGTAGGTACCCCCCAGCCCAGCTCTGCTAAGGTCAGCCTGCCCCAGCTGCAGCTCCACGTTCACCAACACTCACCATCCTCTCCCCCCAGCACCAGGACAACGTCCGCCTGCTGCAGGGAGAGCTCATCCGCCTCCTTGGCCAGGTAGGCTCGGGTGATCTCCACCTGGCTGAGGTCTGTGGAGGACAGGGGACAGCAGGGACAGTGAGAAGGCCAGGAGCCAAAGCCCAGTACACGTGGCCAGCCCCCTGCTCAGCTGTGACCTCCCAGCTGCCCACCCCAGGGCATGGCACCCTCCTGTCCCTGCCCCTTAGCCCTCCCAGCTTGTCAGATCTCCTCTTTCAACAGTGGAAGGCATTCCTGGAATTCTACTGTGCCTCCCAGGGAATGTATTTAAGGTTAATTGTGGAAGGCAACTCCTAAGGAACAAGGCACAGAGCAGGAGTTCTCCTCTCCATCAGCACTGTCCTCAGCTCCTCCAGCAGGGGCAGAGAACCAGGCAGAAATGTGTGCTCCAGTGTCACAGGTAATGCTGGCAGAGCCAGGCACACGATACCTCCTTTGGGAGTAGTGTCAGGCTTTTCCTTCTCTCTGTGCATCAGTGCTGCAATCCACCGGGCCCGGTCGCTCCTGCCAGAGGGAAAGCCCACGTCACAGAAAGCCTCAGGGACAGTGTCCCTGTTTCTGTCAGTATTTCAGACATTCCCAGCAGGAGGAAAGCTTTCCAGGGGAGTCAGGTTGGACAAGCATCTGATCAGTGCATTCAATGTAAAGACACTTCACAGTTGTATACACAGCCCAGATGCTTTGCTTCATTTGGACAGGGGGAAGCTGAGATGGGAATTATATAAATCTAAGAGAGAGAAGAAACAGAGCTGAGCAGAAGCCTGTGCACACCCCCATTTCTGGGAGGAGGAGTGGTGAGGGAAAATTCACAGAAGCCCTGGGGAGTTTCCAGGGCAGCAGTTCATCCCACAGGCCAGAGTGTGTGCCCAGTGAAATCCCAGCAGGTCACTCACAGTGTCTCTGCTGAGAGCACGATCTCCTCCCGCCGGCCCTCGCTGTCCTTCTCCATCACCACCCGCAGCAGGTGCCCACCAGCCTTCACGGGAGGAGGGGAGGGTGGATCTGCACTCTCGATCTTCTCCACGGTGACCTGGTCCAGCTTGGCGTAGTTCATGACCGTGTAGTTCTCACTGTGGCAGAGATGGGATCAGCACCTCAGCAGTGTGGGATCTGAGCTGCCTCCTGGCTCCAGGCTCAGTGGCATTACTGGAGCAGCCAGCATGGCCAGGACACGAGCTGATGCCCAGGGTGGGACATGGCACTGGGAACATGCACAGACGCAAACCCAGGGGTGGTGGGACCGGGCACTTCCCGTCAAAACAGTGAAATCTCGGGTCTGTGCTGCTTGGAAAACCGAGGTTTGATTCCCCTACTTGTTTTCCAGGGAAAGGAAGAGCCCTTGTCCTGGCCTTACCTCTTCTTCTTGGTGATGATGAGGACGTCGTTGAACAAGAAGAGGTAGCAGAGGCGGCCGGTGCCGCGGCGGAAGATTCCCGCCTCCTCCGAGAGCAGCAGGTACAGCTCCCCACGCTTCAGCAGCCAGCGGGACACAGAGATCAGGGGGAAAGGCTGAAACAGGCCCAGGGAAAGGCTCACCTACTGCCCTTTTCACCAGCAGCAGCCAAAATGAAGTCAAGAAATGAATTGTGTCTGTCTGGAAGAGGGCAGAGCCACGTAAAACCTCCCAGCGTCAGGGCAAGTCCAACATTCATCACCATGGGCAGGAGATGAGAGCTTGGACGGAGGGACAAGAGGAAGAGAAGGGTTGTGAGGGACAGAAGGTTTTCTAGGATTACTCTGCTGAACCCTCCAAGGTGTTTGGGCAAGTTCCCAGAAACTTATAGTTAAGCTAAAAGAGCAGGAAAAAGTGGTCACCATGGGCATGGAATGGTGATGCTGCTTTGGGCAGCAGTGATTCTTCAGGTGGTCAAGGCTTCCCAGAAGGATTCCCAGGACAAGCCCGACCTGCCTGAACAGGCTCCTCTGACAGCACAGCCCAGAAGACTTCCCACCACCACTACCTCACCTTCTTCTTCCCAAATTCCAGCTGTTTCTGCAGGGTGTACATCTGTTCCGTCCTCTCCATAGCCCGAGCTCCCTCATTGCAGTTCTTGACCAGCTGGGAAGAGAAAAACATCACAAGGGAAGCAGACAAGGGTTGGATGCTGAGCCCATCCATCCACTGCATCAGCCCCAGAGCTGCTGGCCAAGGGGCAGCAGCTGCCCACTTCCCTGAGCAGGAGAGACAGCCAAATCCTGACACAGGCTTCAAGCCAAGTTTGGGAAAAGGCAAGGGAATGCTCCCCAGGAAAGAGAGATGGCACATGTGCTCTGCCTGGAGAAGGACTAAAAAACTGAGCTTCATCAAGGAGTAACATGAAGAGGAAGAATCAATCATCTGAGGGGAGGAGGTAAAGGCAAGAGGAGGACAATCAGATGGAAGGGAGGACACTGCTCGGATGACTGAGCAGGACAGACCAGGAGCAGCAGGAGAACGCTGCCAAGAGCTGATCTTCAGAGGAACAAAAGGAAGAGCCTCCTCTGGCACACTGGTGCCCACAATCTGCTTGTCTCATTGCCATGTGTGACTAAGCACTGGATGGGAAAACAGAGGGAGATGAGATCCAGGAGCAGGGACAGTGCATGGCTCACAACTGGCATGGCTCCTGTGCCCCTACACTTTGCTCTCTGCTCCACTCACTGCCCTTTGCCCAAATCCCCAAAACCCACAGTGAGCAAGGGTCACAGTTTGTTGGCTCCTTGAGAGAGGTTCCAAGAGGGAAAGACTCGTGGAGCTGACACCAAAGGGAAGGGCAAAGGCAGGCCAAACAGGAAAGAAGAAAACAGGACAAGAGAAAGGAAGAAATAAGATCAGGTGAATAGGATGAGAAGGGAGGAGAAGTGTCCATCCGGCAGCTGTTTGGAGCAGGGGAGTCTCAAGTGAATCGACGTTGAGAGGAACTGCAGAGGCTGGATGGCAGGGTTGGATCAGTGTGCCAGAAGGCTGTGCTGGCAGGAGGAGAGGTGGAGAGCTGGGCCTCACCTTGCTGATGGCCTTCAGAGCTCGGGTGGCAGCTCCATACGCTGCAACGTGCGCGTTTGTTTTTTGACGGACGGTCTGGAATTCCAAGATAAGGCACTTTAGTGAAATTGCACCCCAGACAACGGCCCATCAGCTGCTTCCCTGGGATTTCAGGATGTGCCACAGGCTCCAGCCATGCCCCACAGTCAGCCTGGCAGCAGGACAGGCAGGTGGTCAGAGCAAGGTTTAACAGTGCTGGGAATCTGCTTCCTGCTGGGGTTTTCATGTGCCTGGTCACCACTGGCACCCCAGCAGCCCCTGGCCCTCACCCCTGCAGCCCACTACAGACTGGGAGCAGTTACTGGAAATCCCATGTCCAATAGCTTTGCTATTTAGAGCAGATTTCCATATGAAGAATGCAAGACCTGCTTTCCCTTCCTGGGCTGCCTGACCACTCATCAAACAGGACACTCGTGCCACCTTGCCCTGGAACACAGATAGGGCACAAAGGACCTCGTGTTACTCAAGTGCGTGGCACCAAGACATGAAGTGTCATTCACAGAGCTTTTAGCTGCACATCTGACACCCATAAGAAGCAGATCACTCTGGATCTGAATCCTGAATACAGGCTCAGCATCCCGGCCTTAGCTCCCAGAGGGATGAAAGCCCAAGCAGAGGCTGACTTAGCCTTTGCAAACCAAAGAATGGAATAAGAGAATCGTTTCTTCAGAGGTGCCAAGAAATGCCACCGTGTGACTACTTACATCTAAGAGCAGAGGAAGCCGTGTTACCCTCTGCATAGGAAGAATGAGAAATGAGATCATTGGCAGGCCTCCACACTCTGGTTTCCTTTCAATTTGTTTCAAGGTCTCTTTAAATAAGGGGTTTGTGGTTCTGGAACAGGACAAGAAATCTCCATTAACTCTGTTCTTCGGTAAACAAGATTTTCCATCAGCTCTGAACACAGGAAATGCAGAGCAGTGATGGCACTGCCTCCAGTGCTAATTGTCACTCTGCTGGGCTTGGAGCACCTAGCTGGGTGGAAAAGGGACCAATCCCTCAGTGGGTGGTGGAAGAGCACCCAGAGATAAACTGTGAGTCCACCAAAAGATGGGTAAAGCCACAGATATACCAAGAGTGGACTCAAATTTGACCTGTACCACCAGCATGATCTGAACAGTCTCCATACATGTCCCTAATGCACCACACAGGTTATTGACCTTTGCAACCCCTGGAGCCCAGAGCCCCTCGAGGCAATGCCTTGGCCAGCCCAGGCCCTGTACTCACAGCAGCTTATCCAGTGTCCTCTGCTGATAGACTTCATTGGAGCAGTAGCTGATGTAGGGATTGAAGTGGTTCGAGGCGTGTTCTTCCACTATGTCACTGATGTCAGGGATCAGGAGGTTCTCCTGGTGTCGCTTCTCTAAGTCTTCAAAGAAGCTGAGAATTTAAACAACCTCACTACATGACTCTTTAGGGCCAGACAAACTGAATGTTCCCACTGCAGCTTCTCCCCAGTTTTCCCAGAGGAGACAGAGCCCTGGATCCCTTCTGCACAGGTCAGCTCCAGCAGCAGAGACACCCACATCTCCCCTCGATGCAGGCACTTCCTCTGTTCCCACATGAGATCCCTCCTCCACTTCAGCTCTCCATGAGGATTAATTTCTGGCCCATTAGGAAGCTGCAAGCCCTCAACACCCCCGCAGCCATTCCCAGGGCTGCTGCATCCATCCTCCTCCTGCTGCTTTGGACACAGCTTTTCCAGCACCAGCTCCTCACCAAATAAACAAAGCTCAGTCTCCCCTGCAGGTCTGCCTGCTCCCACTTGCCTCGTGCTGACTGCCAGGATGTCACTGATGTTGGAGAAGAGGTGGTGGTGCTCTGTCTGAGTCATTGTCTCCCTCAGCTCCTCCGACCGCATGAAGTGGCCCACCAGGATGCTCAGGCTGTGCATGTAGGAGTACTCTGAAGTGATGATCTCAAACATTGCCTGGAAAAAGCAGCCCAGGGAAGAAGATGTGACAGCACAAACCGACTGAGCAAAGCAGGGAATTAAAACTTGCTACATCTTATTTACATCCAGCTGGCATGAAGCCACCGTAAGTGACGTGGTGCCAACAGTTCAGCATTCCTTGTATCACCTCGACAGCAAGAACCTGAGTATGTTTTAGGATACTCAGGTCACTGGTAAGCCACAGCTTATTACAATGACAAAACTAACAATCAATAATTAATGAAAATTAACTAACAATGCCTTAAGATGTTTTCCCTGCCAGTGGCTATTTCCCATCAGCATCCTCTGGAGCTGCCTGTTTTCCCACCAAGCCCTCCCAGCACTGCCCAGTCCCAGTGGCTGGAAGCAGCAGCACCATGACTGAGCTGAACCCAGCCCTGCTCAGAGGTGACCCCTGACACAGCCACGGGTGTCCCACAGCCTTTGGTGTCTATGCTGCACTCCCGGGCATGTCCCAGGCTGCTCTCACCTCCTGCCGCTTTCTCTCCTCGGGGGATATCCTCTGCAGGATGCCTGCTTCCAAAACCTGAGGGGGAGAGGCTGGGATGAGCAGGAATGATGGTCCTTGCACGCCCTCTAGTGCAGTCTGGGGCTCTGCCAGCCACCCCATCACCCCACTGCCCATCACACACCATCACACATCACCCACTGCTGCATCCCCTACCACGGCATCACCCAGCTCCACAGCCCATGCAGGAGGCTGCTGCCGCTCCGTGGATGAAGATGACTCCCCACAGTCTGCAGGGAAAGCTCAAGTACCCAGCAGGAGCACCTGCCTCTCCCCTGGATGCGAGTGAAGCCCGACCACAGCAGCTATGTCAGAATCCCAACAGGACTGGACAGAACCCGCATGCCCCAGCCCTGGACAGCCCAGAACATCCCATTGCAAAGACTTATGCTGTGGAATTGTGCCCACACAGCTTTCAGACCCTCTGGGCTGGGCTGGGCTGCTGCCCCTACCTCTGGGAGCTGGCTCCAGGTGACCTGTGCCGGGCGGTAGCTCTGCACCACGATAGCAGCACCCAGAGGGGATGGCTCCTCTGGGATGGATTCCTCCAGCAAATCCTCGTCTGACTCATGGCTGACAGAGTTCAGACCTCTCTCACGGATCTCCTGATACAGCCGGGGCTCTGCAGAGGAAAAGGCACGAGGTCAGCACAGCCTGTCCCAGCTGCAGCCCACGGCTTCCCGTCCCACCACGGCTGCCTCGCCCCGTCAGCCACGAGCCACGAGTGCCAGTGAGCCCGGGCTGGCACCTTCCTGCCAAGGCTGGACTTTGCACTGCACTGATTACCCAGCAGCTCCCGCTCCCAAGAGCCTCCTGCAGCCAGGGAACTGCAAGCAGCTCTCCCATTTTCCCTGGGACCAAGCTGGGAGCAGTCCAGCTGCAAGCACGGCAGCAACTGGAGTGTCATCCGCCCCGCGAGTGGGAAAGCAGGGCATCAGTGCTCCACAAAAGCCATGGCCCCAGGCCAGGGACAAGCAGCAGTACACGTGGGAAAGGGCCTTGCACGGATTTGCTTCTCTGAGCAGTGCTGGGTGCCCCACAGGCAGAGGGGACTCGGGGAATGGGGGGCAGCACTCACGGTCCTTGAACGAGCCGCCGCGCTTCTGCACCCGCTTCCGCCCGAGGGTTCTCTGCAAGGGGAACAGGGGAACACGCTCTGGTTACTGCACTTCTGTGAACCTGGGAACATTATTCCTTCAGGAACAGGGGGAGTTACCTGTGCCAGCCAGCCCACACCACCCTGTTCTTTCAGCTTGGTTTTTGTCTGAGCTCTGTTTGCCTTCCCCAGGTGACTCAGCTTTCACCCTGCGTTATCGAGGTCATGCTCCAAACCATTCTGTAGTTGCACCGCTGCCTGTCACATCTCTCTTGCACCTGGACTTTGCCTGCTCTGGAGTCTCCCTTTCACTAGGCCTGCTTCACCCATGTTTGTGTACGACTGGAGTCGCTCACCTGAGCCCCACCCTGCACGCATCCCACAGTCGCCTGCCAAGAGGCCCCAGAGCAGCCACTTCTGCTCTCCATGAAAGCCATGCCAGCTGTTCCCAGGCTCTCCAGGGACCTGCAGCATCTGCAGGTGACATGGAGCTTCCCAAGCAGTAGGACCTGCCACCTCCACTCTGGGCTTACACATCTCCATAACCAACCAGAGTTGTGGGAAAAAGGCCCTGCAGATCCTCTGGCAGCGCAAGGAAAGTGGGACCTCCCCCCTGCCCGAGAGCGGGTGCCAAACCCACCTTGTTCCTGCCGGGACTGCGGTTGGGCAGGGCACTGCCCTCCTCTGACACCGGCTTCAGGGAGGGCACAGCCTTCACCGGCTCCAGCTCTGCGCCCAGGCCCTTCATGGCAGCACGGTAGGACATGTTCCTCAGGTTGCGCTTGAGGGCCCCTCCACCATCATCCTCATCCTCCGCTTCCAGGGAGATGACAGGGACTTGCTTCGGGTCGGAGCTCAGGGGCTCCCGGCTCAGCCCGGACACCCCAAAACTCTGGTGCCGGGAGGGGCTGTTCTTGGGCTTGGAGGACACGGCCAAGCTTTTGGGGATGAGCTGCTGGGTTCCCACCTTCAGAGCAGCCGGGCTGTCCGTGCTCAGGATGATGCGCCGGGGCTCGGCTGAGGTGGGAGAGCCCAGTGCCGAGAGCGGGGCACTGTTGGGTGCCATGGCAGAACTGTGCTTGCCAGGGACAGCCGTGGGGCTGGGGGGCTCTGCCCGCACGGGGTGGCACCGGTACTCCAGGAGAAAGGTCTTGTCATCCACAGTGCTGCCAGGGGGGCTCCGAGACATGGCGGCAGCACAGGGAACCAGGAGGCTGAGGAAGACAGACAGACAGACAGACAGGCAGACAGACAGACAGGCAGCTGAACACCTCCCAGTAAGGCAGTGGGAATTTACACTGAGCCACGGGGAACCCCGGGGCAGCACAGGACGCAGCCTCCACCTGCCCAGGGTGCTCCACAGGCAGAGCCCTCGTGGACACACTTGTGGTGCTCTCAGTGCCCGTGTGCCAGGGCCAGGCTGGCAGCTCCTGCAGAGCAGTGCAGGAGGTGGCCGGGCTCCAGCAGCAGCCACCGGGCAGGCTCAGACCTGAGCGAGCAGCCAGGCAGGCCTGGAGCCCTGCTGCTGCCACACCTCCCTGTCCACTGAACCCCCTCTGGGGACAAGGGGTGCTGGCAGCCACTGCGGCCAGCTCTCACCTCCCTGAATTCCACCTCCCCCAGGCTGATGTGCTGTGAAATCCCAGCAGCACCTCACTGCAAGCTCTGGGCTCCTCAAAGCTTGTGCCTGCCACAAACTGCTCCGAGGAGCTGCTCCACACCACCCACAGAAACACCTGCCTGAGTCCCTGCAGCTCCTCCGCCAGGGCGAAGGTTACTCATCGCCTCCTGTGCCATCCCACGCACTGGGCACCTATGGAACTGGGCACCTATGGAACTGGGCACCTGTGGAACTGGGCACCTAGGGAACTGGGCTCCTATGGAACTGGGCTCCTGTGGAACTGGGCACCTATGGAACTGGGCACCTATGGAACTGGGCTCCTGTGGAACTGAGCACCTATGGAAGTGGGCACCTATGGAACTGGGCACCTGTGGAACTGGGTTCCTATGGAACTGGGCTCCTGTGGAACTGGGCACCTATGGAACTGGGCTCCTGTGGAACTGGGCTCCTGTGGAACTGGGCACCTAGGAAACTGGGCTCCTATGGAACTGGGCTCCTGTGGAACTGGGCACCTGTGGAACTGGGCACCTATGGAATTGGGCACCTGGGGAACTGGGCACCTATAAAGCAAACAGAGCATTTTATGCCCACTGCCCACACTGTTACATAATTTCAGGAGAAACGAGAGCTTAATTGCCCTCAGCTCAGATCCCATTGTGTGCCAGTGCCATCTCTGAGCTCTTTCCTTTCAAAGGCCACAGACCAGGAAACAAACCAAGACTGGACCGTGCATTTTCCTCCATCAATGTCTGGCAGAAGGACAACACAGACCCATCAACAAACATCTCATTTGATGGAGATGCTGGCCTCTTGGCCAGGGGTCTGCCAAGCGTCCTGCTGACAGGGAAAGCGCCACATTCTGCTCTTAACCCCATCCTGGCTGAGGACGAAGCTTATCCTAAAAACCCCTGGAGCAATAAACAGGCCCGATTCCAGAGGCTCCGGGCGCTGCAGCATCCGCAGCTCTCGGTGCTGGGGTGGAGAGCTGGCGGCCACAGCGGGCACCACTCCCCCCATGCCTCTGTGCACGGTGGCACATGGGCACAGGCTGCCGAGGCTCCCGGACCGTAACCTGCAATCCCCGTGTGCCCGGGACCGGGGTGCAGCGGCTGCGGCTCCGCGTGGGCTGGAACACGGCGGGACAGCCCTGGGAACGCACCCAAAGCCTCCCGCGGCTTCGTGCGAGCCCCCCGGCACAGCCCTGCCGCCGGGACAGCGGGCACGGGGCTGGGCGGACAGACGGACACCGGGCACGGGGCTGGGCGGACAGACGGACAGCGGGCACGGGGCTGGGCGGACAGACGGACAGCGGGCACGGGGCTGGGCGGACAGACGGACAGCGGGCACGGGGCTGGGCGGACAGACGGACAGCGGGCACGGGGCTGGGCGGACAGACGGACAGCGGGCACGGGGCTGGGCGGACAGACGGACAGCGGGCACGGGGCTGGGCGGACAGACGGACAGCGGGCACGGGGCTGGGCGGACAGACGGACAGCGGGCACGGGGCTGGGCGGACAGACGGACAGCGGGCACGGGGCTGGGCGGACAGACGGACAGCGGGCACGGGGCTGGGCGGACAGACGGACAGCGGGCACGGGGCTGGGCGGACAGACGGACAGCGGGCACGGGGCTGGGCGGACAGACGGACAGCGGGCACGGGGCTGGGCGGACAGACGGACAGCGGGCACGGGGCTGGGCGGACAGACGGACAGCGGGCACGGGGCTGGGCGGACAGACGGACAGCGGGCACGGGGCTGGGCGGACAGACGGACAGCGGGCACGGGGCTGGGCGGACAGACGGACAGCGGGCACGGGGCTGGGCGGACAGACGGACA
>VXBA01004717.1:419923-462713 GCA_013399895.1 Serilophus lunatus
GGTGGGAGGGACCGGGGAGGGATGGAGGAGGGATGGAGGAGGCACCGGGGAGGGATCGAGGGGTGGGAGGGACCGCGTCGGCTCCCGCAGGAGCGGGGGAGGGGATGCTCGCAGCGCGGTGTGCAGATGTTCCCCCCGCGCATCCCCGGTGTGAGAAGCGCTGTGCTCCCCTCCGAACCCCGTCCCGGGTCCGGCCTGCTTCTCAGCAGTGAAAAAGTTATTAAATCTCAAAAAAAGCCACCAACCACAAACCCCCCACAGCGCTGTATTTTGCTGTCTCCTGACTTAGGCAGGCGTCTACACGGAAGGTCACTCCCACCCCCGGACTCTCCCACCCTCCGATCCCCTAAAGCCGCCTGTCCAAGGTCACCGGAGGTGATGGGATTGTTCGGAGTCGTTCTCCCACCACGTTAGCGGGTGACAAACGACTGTGACCCGGCTGTCCTCGGGGTCTGACCAACACACAGCAGCCCAGGGACTATTCCCTACTAAATGCACGTCTGTTGCTTCAGCTGAGCCTTCAGTGGTCAAAAGTAACCCCAGGCTGGTCCCTCCAGATGCACAAACATCGGTTTCAGATGCTTTTGGGTGCTGTAGTAGCTGGGAAAGAGGATCTGAGGGTCAGGCTGCTGACAGCTGCCCCGTAACCCGGCTGCCCAGGAAAGCCAGGCTCAACAGTGCTCTGTGTCTTTACTGGCAAGAGACTTTTCCTTGACCTTCTCTTCTGCTCCCCTGCTCTGTCTCCCCCTCCCTCCCCGAATGGAGCCTTTTTCTCCTTGTTTGTGGTGAATCTCAAGTACTTTCTGGATGACAAAGTCCACTTGTCAGCAATATTCCTTTAAAAGACTGTTCTCTCTGCTCCGAGGCCAGCCTGACAATCGCTCTATTATCACAGCTTTCTTATCCCATAGATTTTTTTATCTTTTCCCTCCGGGGCTAATAAGGAGAAAGGCTCCAGCCGTCACTGGAAGGAGAGGGCTCCCACTCAAGGGTTCAGTTCAGACTGAAACCCTCACAAACTCCAGGGAAGAGCCATTATCCTGTATGTGGGACACCATCATTTGATCACCATGAATGACTTTTTGAAGCAGAGGCCATTCATCAGTTGTGTAATGGTGTTGTTAGCTCAAAGACCCGGCTTTCAAGTCATTTCTGCTCCCAGGGCCCCCGCTGAACTATCACTGGATAGTTCACTGGCTCTCTGCTCGAGTTATGAAAGGAAATGTTCTTGACATTTTCTGACAGTTCATTGATGCCTTGTCCCAAATCGTTCACCCACCCCAGAATGCTGTCACTGCTCCCTGTGCAAGCGTGCCATCCCTTCAGTGGGATGTGGTGCAGCTCAGCAGCGATACCTGCGCCTGCTTTTCACAGGTGAGGCTGCACCTCGACTCCTGTGTCCAGGTGTGGAGCCCCTCTCTGCAAGAAGGACATTGAGGGGCTGGAGCTCAAGTCATATGAGGAGCAAGAGGGAGCTGGGTGGGCTCAGCCTGCAGAAAAGGAGGCTCAGGGGGGACCTGGAATTCTCTGCAATCCCTGACAGGAGGGGGGAACCGGAGGGGATCGGGCTCTGCTCCCAGGGAACAAGGGCCAGGAGGAGAGGGAATGACCTCAGGCTGGGCCAGGGGAGGCTCAGGTTGGACAGGAGGAGGAATTTCTCCATGGAAAGGGTGGTCAGACCTTGGAAGGGGCTGCCCAGGGAGGTTGGAATGCCCATCCCTGGAGGTGTCCAAGGAAGGGCTGGACGTGGCACTGAGTGCTCTGGGCTGGGGCACAAAGTGGAGATTGGGCCCAGCTTGGACTCTGGTCTTGGAGAGCTTTTCCAACCTCAGTGACTGTGATACCTCGGCAGCAAGTGGGGCGGCCATCATTTCATTTTTCAAATCTCATTCTGAGTGTTACAGATCATGCACACACAGTATCAGGCCACACTGCAGAGGCAGCAAACCATTACTGGGGGTATTCTCCATCCTTCTTCCATGAAAAGAAGCTCACAGGACCACTGCTTATAAAAGCACACAGGTTTATTGCATATCAATCTCATGTATAAATTCATTGTAGCATTGGAAAGATTACATTTGGTATACATTCCTATTCTACAGCATTAACCTCAAAATCAGCTTTTTCTATTCATTATTTTAAAGGAATTTCTCTACACAAGTACATTTGTCTTTTATCACAAGCATCAAAATGAAATTTGTAAAATCGCCTTTTTTTTTTTTTAATTATTTTCTACACTTCATATCTTTTATTTCATTATGCTCCCAACAAAGCGATTCCATATTAATTAATAACTGCCAACACTTTTTCTTTCTTCCTTGGCAGTTCGAGGCTTCGAGCCCCGGACGCAAAATCTAATCACATATACAATAAGTGCATCTACGGAATTTTTTTCTTTTTAATAAAAATTTCACAAACGGACACAATAATGACTGCTAAACACAAGTCATGCACAGTTTACTTATAAACATAACAGAAGCAATATACAATCAAGAATGATATGGAACAAGCACCATCCTCTTTCTCAATGTTTTTTAAACATTATATGAAAACCAGACATTTACAATTGATTTTTTTTTTAAAAAACACTATACAGGTCTAAGGGGAAAAAAAAAAAAATCCAACCTAAATCATATTTGTATTGTAACAATGGGAAAAGGAATGACATAGGATGCACAGATTTATGATTCTTGCAAGCACAATATATATATGTTTTAAATTACATCTTCTGCAGGCTGGAAATGACATCAGGGCAAAACATCTCTTGCTTTGAAGAGAGCAACGAGAATGTAAAATACACTGAGAATTACTTTCAGAATTACTTTGTTCACATGTGAATTGCACATTTGGAAATCAAAGCTGCCTTTTTTTTCTTTTTCATTCTTTTTTTTTTTTTTTTTTTTTTTTTTTTTTTTTTTTTTTTTTTCCCTCCAAAGTGGTACTAAGAATTAATGACAGAAGAAAGAAAAAAAAAAAAAAAAAGAACCTCGGAATCATTCAAGAACGTTTTAGTCACAGTATCACTCAACACTACAGAGAAGTTTCATGGCTTTGTGAGAACACTACTGACCACCGGCGAGGAGCAGAGGGTTTTGCCCTTGTGTCCCCAGCGCAGGGAGCCCAGGGACCCGTCACTGCTGCCCACGGGCCCGTCGTGCTCCCGGGGGCAGCGGCGGGCAGGGTCTCACCCCACGGGGCTCCCCCTTCCCCGCCACACACACACACACACAATACAGCACGTCAAAACCGAGTGTAAGTCAGCAGATCGACCCGGGCGGAGGGGAGGGGGCTCACGATCCAGTGCTTTGATGCTTAGAGTCAAACGCGTTCCTGTCATTGTGCAAGTGCTTTTCGAAACGCTTCGTGCGACGGGAACGAGGAGCCGTTCCTAAGAACGTCTGCTGAGCGTCTAAGTGCTGATTCAGGAGAAATCCAAAGCTTCCTCTACACTGTTTCTATGCAGGACAGAACCCCAGCCTGGTGTTTGTCCCGGAATGCAGCTGAGCAAACTCGGCTGGTGTTGTTTGCCCCGTTCGGTTTGGGATCGGGCAGCTCCTGCAGAGCCCTGCACATCTACATCCCTGGGGTACCTGTGAGGAGCTGGTCAGCGTGGGACACCTTGGAAAGGCACCCACCTGGAGCAGCACCTACACCAAAGGGTAGAACCCGGTGCCCACCCCACGGGAGAACTGAGCACATCGACTCGTCCCGTGGGAGGACTGAGCACCCCAGCACATCCCACAGGAGAACCTGGAGCCTCAGCACATCCCAGAGAACCCCCAGCTCTCTGCAGCAGCCACAGTGACTGACCACCAGCTCGGAGCGGGCAGGAAGGGAATGCACAGACCCCAGGCCCGTGTCCTCCTCCCTAAGCAGCTCAGGAAGGAATATCCACCTGCAGCTGAAGGAAGGACCCAACACTCGATCCATGCTGAGCAGCTGGGTGCAGCCAGCGGCTCCCAGCCCCACCTGGCCATCCCAGAAATCCACAGGGCTTCCCCTTCTCTCCTCTGTGCTGTTGGGACAACATGGGATGTGAAGATACTTCAATAAGGAGATCCTACACAAAGCTCTGGTTTAAACCACACCTTGAGCAGTGCCCTGCACATCAAACACACCATACCCACATTCCCATCCCTGCTGCCCTCTCCTGCCCACATCGTCCTGGGATCCTGGATCCTGAGCACGACGTGCCCGTGGTTGTTGGGCAGCCCTGAGCACCACAGCTCCACATCTCACCAGAGCTCCCAGACATTCCCCACCGCTGTGCTCTGCTGGCAGAATGTCCTCGACACACAGCTCTTGGGGAAGAGCCTGGAGAACATGGGATTCTTTGCTAAAGCAGCAAACTGGAACCTAAACACCTGCTGTGAACTGCAGCACGTTTCAAGTGCAATCGATTGAAAGCTAAGATAATAGAGGCTCCATGAGGCATTCTGCTTCTTTATCTTAACTGGAAATATCAGAACTTGTAATCAGTGCTAAATTAGAAGAGTCAGGAGATCCTACAATACACGGAGACATGAGCTAGAGAAAATGGGGAGAAAACTGAATTAGGAAATATGAAGAAAATCATTTAATGATTTTAAACCCTATGTTTTTAATGTCCTCAATCCCTGACTGGACTGTACCTCCCCATCCCCAGCCAGCACTAGGAGCCTTCACCCTTGGAGATCTGTGGAGATCCAGGATCAGCTTTAGGATGGGGACAGTATCAGCATGAGCTCATTCAGAGCAAGGACCTGACAAACTGCTTCTGGAGAAACAAAGCGACAGGCAGCAGGGCTGAGATATGGACAGGAAAACCATAAATACCCCAAATAAATCCCCATGATAACACTTGAATTTCTTAATACTTGGCCCACATTTTAATGACCAGCTCACTGCTGCTCCCTCAGCTGCTCCGTTCCCTCCCTGTGCTGTGGAGCACAAGGCCAACCTCCTCAAAGGAGGCTTCAAGGATGGACAAACACCAGGTCAGGGCATGCAAACCCTCACCAGTGCTCACAGATCTTGTTCCAGCACAGCAGGCAGTGCCATGGGCCCTATCAGGGAGATGCTTAGACATGTGGTTTGCTCCAAGCAGCTGCTAACATCCACAGAGCTGCAGCTTAGCTTTGTGCTGGAACGGGACAGGATGGATGTACCTCCGTGTTTAAGGCTGTCTCCATGTTCTCCTGGAGTAGGGCCATTAAGGCAGAGCATCTCCACTGGCCTTCTCCTTCTCCCCGTGCTCTGGGGCAGCCAGCACTGCTCCCAACCGACCAAGGCAATCACTAGAAATTTCCTCCAACGCTCTGGGCACTTCAAGGCAAAGGGAACCCAAGGGATGATTGTCTGGAAAATTGGCAGCACAACTGGCAGGACTGATCGGGGTCATTTGGCACATGGACAAAATCTTTCTTCTCCCTGGTTATCCATCATCCACCATCCAACCTTAACGACACGATTTTGGTCCTTCACTACATACTCATATTAACAATATTTCTTCACAAGAATGAGATCTAATGCAAAAAATACTGTTAAGGAAGAAATAAAATAAGAAAAGAATTAGGCCAAAATTACAAGTTATATACAGATTAAAATAAATTCCATTAGGAAAAGAAACAATTCTTTTATTATTTTCAGTTGGCCCCTGTGGGAATAATTTAAAGGCCAAGCGTCTGGGCAGGGCTGTGCTGCAGCTGCCACAGTGGGGATGGGATGGGATGGGGTGGAGTGGGATGGGATGGAAAATGATGGGACAGGATGGGATGGGGTTGGGATCATCCCTCCCCTCCACAGAGCCGGGGTTCCTCCGACAGTGTCAGCTCCCAGGCTTCACCTGCCCAAGAGCTTTGTGCAAATACATGAATCAGTTGGGTTACACTGACTGGTGTTCTCAGAGCCTTGGGCACTTTCACAGGAGGTTGTGGAAAACCAAAAAGGGAGGATAAATTTTCTTGGAAAACATGCTGATGCTGCTGATTTACCTTTTGTTCTTTCTGTACCAAAGCCACCCTCGATGTTTTCCTTTGTGGACACTCTGAGGCTCCCAGCTCCCTGACAACAACCTCAAGTGAGCTCTTGGGAGCAAAGCTGTCTTTCAAAGGGATTGCTCCAAGCACCACCTCTGCTTTACTCAGGGAGCTGGTTCCATTGTTTTGGCTTGCTGGAGTGAGGCTTCCCACACTGGACCGGCTCAGAGCCCTCCAACTGCCCTTTTCCATACTGGGCAGGTAGAGTGGCTGCACGTGGCCTTCCTGACCTTCCCATAAATCAGTGTTATCTCCAAATTCCCTGTTCCCACAGCAGGTTGTAATTGCAATGGAGAACAGCAGAAAGCCGAGGGTTTCTGGAGGCTTCTGTGTATCCCTAAAGGAGACGAAACTTTGAATCGATTTGAAATACCTGTGAACAATTTTAGAGTTGGAGAGACCACTTGATTCTTATCTCTGTGCTTGAGCAGAGCTCTGCATCCCTCGGGCTGCTGGAGTATGGAAATGTCAATCTTCCTACTTCTATTACAGGCCTAGCAGCAGTGGGTGGTGCAGAGCCACCATCCAACAGGCCAAAACAACGGTGTGAACCAGAGACCTCTGCCACAACCCCAGATACCATCAGCACAGAATGATGTCACCCTGAAATCCCCAGGAGACGACACATGAGAAGATGTGTCTGAGTTGCCCCCAGTGAGGTGAGGCTTGCCCAGCACACACCTCCTCACCCACAGCCAGGGAAGGGTTCACCCTGGGATCTGTCAGCCTGGGGAAGTCCAAGCATTTCCAGGAGCTCCATTGCTCCAGAGTATCACCCCTGCCTGGCTGAGCAGGGCTCTGTCCCAAACACCCAGGCAGCACCTCGGGCTCACAGGCTCTGGCAGGGGTGGGAAGGTCTCTCAGCCTCATGGAATCGACACAGATGGAAGGTGCTCCAGGCACAGCTGATGAACCACATCTGTGGGACACATCCATCACTCCAACCTCAGCAATGGTCCAGGCTGGAGATAGCTGGGAGCTGCATGTGGTGCATGATGACCACGAGTGATGTGGCCTCCCCTGGGAGGAGCTTTGCACTGTGCCAATGTTTTGTGGGGAATGAAGGACAGGAGGGTATTTCTGTGGGAGCACAGAATTCTTTTGGGGGNAATGAAATGGGTTGAATTTACCCTTCCCTGGTATAACTCCAGTGACTATGTCAGAATTGCACCAGGGACAGGTCACACCTGGCTCTCTTCCCTTAGTACTTCACTGTCCAGCTGGATGGAAAGGAAATGCTGCCATGTGGGTTCAAGCTGTCGTTCCTGCTCAGGCTGAACTGGCTCAGTGACACTGGTTTGTAAGGTTGGAGGGGCCAATCTTTGATTGCACTGTTGCAATTCATGTCTTGCTCGTGCCGTTCCTATAGACTGTGAAATCCTGGGGCTGCTTCAGGCTTATCCAGTTTGGGAGAGGTTCATTCTGATAAATTAGAAAGGAAAACTCTGGACGGATAAAAATGCAGGACATGTAGGTCGGATGCGACAGGTTTCCTTCTCAGCCCAAAGTCCAGACGACTCCCTGAGGCCCTCTCATCCATCTTCTGCTCGCTGGGATTTTGCAAGGATAGCTGCAGCACCACCACCGCCGCCTTGCCGGGACTCTGGCCTGTGCCTTGTGGACCTCTCAGAGGTGGTTGATGGGGTTAAAGGTCCCCGACTCTGAAGCTGCTCCTGCCATGTCCAACCAAGCACCCAGAGAGCTCTGGGAGGACGTGTGGAGGGGAGCGTTCTCAGACAGGGACAGCATCATGGCATAAGCCTGGAGGAGAGAGGAATGCAGAGGATGTGTGAGCTCACACCCAGGACACCCTGTGAGGCACAGCACCATCCAACCCTGCAGCCAGCACCATCCTCTGCCACGGGCATAAATTGCCATCCACGTGCCAGGATGGCACCCACCACACCAAGGAACTTGGATTTGCCACAGTTTATGGGCAGTTGTAGGGAGTCTGGAGAGACCATCATTCCCCCTGGCTTTTGCAGGTCCAAACCCATCCTGAGCCAGGCCTGCACTTGGTCACAGACCCCTACACATGATTCCAGGCTCTTCTCCTAGGGAAAGGCAGCCATTACTGGGGTTTGTCCTAAAAAAAAAGAGCACATCCCCATTGGCTCAGTGAGGCTGGGCTGGGGCAGCCCAGTGGCACTGGTGGGCACTTGCTCATCTGCACCCAGTGCCTGGCCAGTCCAAGCAGGGGCTGGGCCCAACAGTGTGGTACACACTGGAAAAGAGCAAGTTGTTCCTAAAGAGTTGGTGCATTTGGGGTATTAGTGACAGGACACATGTAAGAGTCAGACAAGTGGCTTGTGTTTAATTGAGTTTTCATCCCGCAAAAAGCTGTGCCCTGTCTTCAAGCACATCCTCCCCAGCTTCACTACTAACACCTGCAAGAGTTTTCACAAGTTTTGGGAGATGATAAATCAAAAATCATGTTCTGCGTGGCAGCTGCTTTGCTGTAGTTTGAAACAGATTTTAAGATAAATTCTGTTGTGTAAAGGTCAGAAAGGGCCTCTGAGGCAAGAGCTATGCCCATCTCCCCCCAAGGGCTGAGTGTGCTCCCTCCAGCCCAGCCTGGTGTGGTAACTCCATTGACCAGCTCTTCTGTGAGAATTCTTGTGTAGGGATCAAGAGATCAGCTCCATAAAACCAGAAGAAGTGTTCTGGCTAATGAAAGGAGAAGCAGACTTGCCCCACACTTCCAGGTTTTTGTCATAGCTGCTGAGATGCCATTCTAAGTTTTTTTGGTGGATCTGAACTGCCCTGTCTCACAGGGCAGATTTCCATTTATTAGTTTGCTTTTAGAAATCAGGATGACAACTGAGGAGACCCTCTAGACATGCTGGGCTGTGAGTCTTGGAAATACTATTTTCATGATGCCTTTTACAACCAAACCCAAGGGCACTTTGTTGCAGTTTCTGCAGACCAAACCTCAGTGATCACCAATAGAAGACCCATCGAAAAGTGTAAACAAACAGTTACGAGAACAGTCATACAAACAGATCAAAACAGACAGATGCCCCTCTCCTCCTGTATAGCCACCACACAGGCTGAGATAAATCCACCTGGGGACCTAAAGGTGCCCAGTCCCTTCCTCCTCTATTTCAGTCTAGTTACGACAGGACACAGTTCATGTATGACTCATGTGCGTGTCACAATTCCTGCTAGAAGGAGGAAATAACCAACTGGAAGGGTGAAATAACCAACTGGAAGGGCGAAATAACCAACTGGAAGGGCGAAATAACCAACTGGAAGGGGCAATAACCCTTGGCTAGATGAGGCCAGCTGCTCCCTAATCCTACTGTATGTGCTGGCGGCGAGCTTGGAAAACGTTCTGTATATACCCACCTGGTTTTTAGCCTGCCTGTACAGAGTCTGTTTTATTGCCTCAGAGTCTAAGGTGGAATTAAACACATCTTTAACTTCAAATGCTTCCTCGGCTGCTTTGCGAAGATCCAGCCCCTTCCCAAAATTCGGCATGTGCTCCAAATCTAACAGGCCGGCTTCGTCCTCCTCAATACACCTGTACCAATGACCAGGGGTGACCTGTGTTAGCCCAGCGTGGCCCAGGGCGAGTCCCTCGCCCAGTGCCTGCATGCACAACCCATGGGGGCTCACGAGCCACATGCGTGAACGGACGGACACACGGACACGGAGACGACGCGGGATGGAGGGAGCAGAGAAGAAGTGGAGAGCAACAAGCACCAGGGCAACAGGTTGGAGGGTCTGCACCATAAGCAGCGGTGCCCTCGAATTGGGTGAGATACAACTTGGCATCGTGGGACGTCTGCTGGAAAGGCCAGGGGGGGAAACTGAGGAAAATTGAGGCAAAAAGAAATCTGGGCTTGTGTGCTGTGTGCAGGGGACTTTAATTTTAAAGGTGTCTACACGTGGCTTGACCTTGGGGGGGAAAAAGCTTCACACGACCTAAAATTGTTTGGATTGGAAGGGACCTTACAGATCATCTTGTTCCACCCCCTGCCATGGGCAGGGACACCTTCCGCTGCCCCAGGCTGCTCCAACCTGGCCTTGGACACTTCCAGGGATGGGGCAGCCACAGCTTCTCTGGGCACCCTGTGCCAGGGCCTGCCCACCCTCACAGGGAAGAATTTCTCCCTAATATCCAGTCTAACCCTACTCTCTGTCAGTTTGTAGTGATCTCCCCTTGTCCTGTCACTCCAGACCTTTGTAAATAGTTTTCTGCCAGCTCCCTTCAGGCACTGCAAGGCCACAATCAGGTCACCCTGGAGCTTTCCTTCCTCCAGGCTGAACAATCCCAGCTCTCTCTCAGCCTTTCCTCACAGCAGAGCTGCTCCATCCGTGTAATAACTTGGTGCCTCCTCTGGACTCACTCTAACAGGTCCATGCCCTTCCTGTGCTGGATCCCTGAGCTGGAGGCAGCTCTGCAGGTGGGGTCTCACTTCAGTGGGGCAGGGAGGCAGAATCCCCCGTTTTGCCAGAGCTCTGAGAACTCCACTTGAAGTCAACAGTATTTTTCTGTGGCTCAAAGGGCCAGAGCAGCACCCCAGAAATTGCACAGATGCCTCTTCCCTCACCCTGACCACAGATGTGGAGAGACAAGACAGTATTTGCTGAGCTGTGATACCCTGAGAATGCTGATTTCTGTGTTGGACTAACTGTTCTCCTGATCTGAACTCTCAGCCTTGGAAATAACTCTGTCCCAGACTCCTTGCAGTCCACTTGTTTCGTGTCCCCCACCATGGTGAAATGGAATCTCGAGTGAATGCTTAAATCAAACTGAAGGCATGAAAAACATGGCTTGGAAAACAAAAGCACAGCACTCATGATCTCCCACGGACACAGGGCCAGAGGTCTGAGCCCCTTCTCCAAGGGAGTGGCCCCCTCACCTCCGGGTGTGGTCGAAGCTCATGGTGAGAGACGTGGGCTCCTCATCCTCCTCATCCTCGAAGGCTCCTCGGGGCTCCGCCGTGGGCGACACTGTCTCATCCTGGGACTTCCCTGTCAGGCTGTCGTCATCTTCCTCTTCCAGTTCTTCATCTTCATCATCCACATCTTCTGTTTTCTCATTTCCTAATCCATGACATTGGGAATTACCATCAATATCCTGGATTTCTGGCCTGAAATGTTTGGTGGAGGGGGAGGGAAAAGAAAGAAGAGAAGAAAAAGACAGCAAATGTGTAAGTTGTATTTCCTCTGCAATGCCAGACTTTGATAATGTCATACATATATATGAATGCAGAGATATATGTATGTACATAGATATTATTTCAAAGAAAAAGGAAAACCAACATGTTTCAGGCATTTAAAAACCAACCTTTACTTTGTCTCAAGGAACAATAAATATGGCAAGAATACTCCAACCCTTTTCAAACTACAATTTTGCCTAGTCTGGATTTAAATGTTGGTTTTCCATCTGTTAAAATATAACATCAGTGGGACAAGCAGCTTTCCTCCTTCTCTGTCCTGCTGAATTCCAACGATCTCCCTTAGAGCAGCCAGGAGGAGGAAGCTTTTACCAGGCAGCTTAAATTCTCTCTTATATTATTCAGCTGTTCATGCCTATAATTTCACCAGATAATTCCATTTTTTTGTCTACCTTTTGTCTGCTAAAGTTGACGCTTGATTCATCTCACTATTTGCAATAAAATTTCTGATTTCAGAGAAATATGAATCCTCTTTTTCATCTAAAAGTGCATGGTTGTCTGATTCCGAGTTTGGGGAAGAGGCACTGGTCCCAAGGTGGTTTGTAATGACTCCAGAGTGCTGGCTCACTGCAGGGAGAGACATGGAAGAGAACAGGAGACACCATCAGGGCTTGTCAGGGCCATCATTAACAGGCAGCATAAAGGAAGAACATTATCAACACTCCTC
This sequence comes from Serilophus lunatus, assembly GCA_013399895.1. Taxonomy (NCBI): domain Eukaryota; kingdom Metazoa; phylum Chordata; class Aves; order Passeriformes; family Eurylaimidae; genus Serilophus; species Serilophus lunatus. Next base: position 431,794 of record VXBA01004717.1, read on the forward strand.
TCACTAGATAGTAATGATTTAACATTCCAGAGAAAAGTCATGGACCAAAGCTCTCAAAGGAAGCTCATGTTTTCCAGACCTGAGCTACAGTGAAAAACACAGGTGATATTTAGCATTTATGGACAACTTATACAATTTAAGAACTGCTATCCACTGCAGAGCTGTTTACCTATAACTTTTCCATCCTATTTTTTTCACCTAAGATGAGAAACCACTCCCTTGGCTTCAGCACAGGAATTTCTTCCTTATCTTAAGGCAAAGCCCATTTGTCTTCTTGAACTTCCCACACACCTACAAACTCAGCCTGGAGGAGCAGTGCTTTCCTTAAAGGCTTCCCAAGGGCCAGGCAGAGCAGGGCATGGTGTGTTGTCCCCCCCCCCCAGGAGGTGCCCAGCTGTGCCCTCCCCTACCTGGAACGTTCTCGTGCTCGTGTTTCTTGAGGTGCCTGTCCAGGTTGGTTTGCTGCCCGAAGCACCTGTTGCACAGGTGGCATTTGAAAGGCTTCTCCTTGTTGTGGATGTTTCGAACGTGCCTCTGGAGGTTGGAGGAAATGCTGAATGACCTGTCACAATATTTACACCTGAAAAAGAGAAGCAAATGCCAAGGAGTGCGACGTGAGCGGGTGTGGGTGTGTGTGTGAAAAATAAAATAATAAAAAAAGAAATCTGGCTATCAGAAAATCAGAAAATGTTGGTCTATAAATCTTTCCTCAGCTGAGGACACGGGAAGCACAAGGCATTAATCATTCCAGACAAATCTGATATTCTTGTTACTCAAGGAGCACAAAGAAAGGATTAGGATTAATTGGGAAGCGAGGCGTTCAAACAAATAAGAATTTTAAACAAAATAATTACTTTTCCACACGTCAATGTGAAAATAAGAAAGGTGAATTTATTCCTTCCAACCTTCTCCTTTTGTGGAGAATTAGGTGAAATATGGCTGTGGAGGGAGGGCAAGGAAGAGAGAAGAAGAAGGGTGGTGGAATGAATAAAATGGCTTTTAATTGGCAGATCCCTGCATGGCAGGCAGCTGGAGACACAGAAAACTCCAGCTTTATTTGTGAAATTCCTCGTGGTACTGGAGATACAGGTCATACAGTCCCTAAAGATAATGATGGCTACTGTTATTGCAAAATAGCTCCCAAGAAATACGACATAGTTTCCAAACAGGATCAGATTTACTCCTACGAGTGAATATCTAGTTGATGATGCCAAATTGGAATGTAAGGAGCCAGACCAGGCTGTTTAGGGAAGCTGCTGAGTGAAGAACTGTTCCCTCTCAGCCGTGTCTGCAGGAGCCATGGCCGATGGACTGGGGGCTTGTCCAAAGTCATCACCCCCCTTTTCAGAACTCAGATTGTCTCCAAATAAACCCAAGGAATTGCTGCGGGTGGTGCTGTGGGCTCAGCCCTGCCCTCCCAGCGCAGCCCAGGAGCAGACAATGGACTGAAGAGGGCACCTTCGAGCCGCAGTGGAGAGTTTTGGGACTAAAAACCTCCGCATCCCTCGTTAGATCTCCCTTCAGACACATCACTTGTACCTCAACAAAGCTGCTGCTTTCGTGGCTCTGCTTCCGAAACCCACGAGCAGCACAATCCTTCTCTGCTATAAACCTCCACAAATCCTGGACACTTACAAAAATTAAAGCAAAATTAAAAATGAAAACTGCTCCCAAGCCTTTGTAATTCCAGGACAAATCCAGTCCCTTCAGCAGGACTGCTCCAGGCTCCTCTAACCCAGAACATGTGTCCCACTGCTCCTCAATAAGATTCCAAGATCCCCAGAAAGGGTTGAGCTGGAAGGTCCCAAGATGTGGAGATGCAGGTTTTGGGAACACCATCACCAGCTCCTGATGTGCACAGGGCCCCCAGACCCACCCTGTGCTTGCCTCACTCAAGGATGAAACTGGATTTCCCTGGACACTCAGGACATGGGATTCTTCCCTACAGACACCACAGGTTGAACTGTGAGTGTAAAAATCTCCTCTGTGAGACACACACGCCATTTCCAGATGTGCTCCAGCCGTGATTTTTATTTGGTCTCTAAAAATAAATTGATATTATTTTTGGAAATAGCAGGGACACATTTATGAAACACTCTCTCTTGCTGAATGTTTATGGATTCCTTGTCTACCTCCGAATTTCCTACTGCTCAATCTCCAAAAAGAATAAAAACATTTCAAATAATGAACATTTATTAGGATTAACTGAGGAAGAAAGCAAAATCTCTTTTTAAACCACAGCTTTTTCAGTCTTCTGAAGTCTTTCTTTTTCATTCTTTCCAAAACCCCCAAATAAGTCCAGAAAACAAGAGATTATTTGAACATCAGCAAGAACAAGCAGTTTGTATTCCCAGAGTTAAACACAGATTTCCAGCACCATGGAATCTGCTCTCAGAGCTTGGCAGCTCCCGCTGTTCAGCACCACAGCAAACTGCAATGTCCAAACCAGCCAATCCTCCAAAACTGCTGCTCTTCCACGGGATTCTCATGAGTGGCTTTGTCCATCTTATCCTCATCCCTGGTGATCCAAGGGTTTGCCCTCCCTGCCCATCCTCACCTGAGCCAAAGTCAGCCCTGCCCGTGTGTCCTGGTCCCTGGCACAGCACTGAGGCTGCCCAGGTGCCCAGCCTGGCTCTCCCTGAATCACTCCCAGGAGCAGAGGCAGCTCTCACACGCTTAAGGCAAGAGGCATCCAGCCCCCTCCAGCTCCATTTATTTAGATGTTCAGGAAGTCTTTGAAAAGTTCCTCTGACAGGTCCTCGCTGTAACAATGAGCTGTGGGGACCCAGGGCAGGGCAAGGAGAGAGGATAAAGAGCTTGTTAAAAAAAAATAGGAACCAGAGGGCCGTTGGGAGGGGGCAGCTAATGTCTGGAAGCAAAGGGATGAGGGAGATGTCCGGAGTTATTTGTGGTCCCAGAGGGGTCGGTGCTTGGAACTCTGCTGGTTTTAATCTCAGTAAATGACCCAGACAGAGGAACCAGCCCCAACTCAGGGACGGGGTGAACACAGAGGCAGGAGAAGAATAAAGCTCAAAGGCAGCAGTATTTGCTTTGCAAACACACTGACAGAACCCCAGGAAAGCTTCTTCCTTATCAGTTTAAAGTAACCCAGCAATGGGCTAAAAACATCTGAAGTGGGAGTGAATGACAGCTAAGAAGGAGCTGGAGCTGGAACTGGGGAGCTCTGAGGAAGGACAGGCAGCCCTTGGAGCTGGAGGGGCTCAAGTACCTGGGACAATATGAGTGAAAGGGGGAGGCAGAGAGCAAACCCCAGGAACGTGGGAAGGAACCCCTGAATCACACTCACAAAGTTTGGCACTGAGCAGTGTGAGCTGGAAAGGCAGAACTGCAGTAGCAAAGCACAAAACACACAGACAGCAGCTCCTCCTCAGCCCCAAGTGCTTTTACACCAGGGATGAATTTGGGTTGCATTTTAAAGAAACAGAAAATGAGGAATATCTTCAATATTTATTAAACGATATGTGATCTTAAATAATGTGGTGGATGTCAGCTTTAGTTTTTAGTTCCAGCTTAATGCAGATAACAGGACACGAGGCCTACAAGGACCTTTTTATCACTGGATTTTGAAATACATATTTCTGAATTTGAGGGTCTCAGAGTCTTTTCAGATCAGTTCATTTTTAGGAAATGCCTCACCAGGTATTTGTCACTCTTAAAAAACATGTTGCACTTCCCCTTTACAAAAAGAGTTTCCCTCCTTATTACCTCTGGGCTATTAATTCCTGTTTTATACATAATTAAACAGACAGCTAAGAGGTTTAAGTGACTTGATAAAAACTCTTATCTTGATAAAAACTTGGTAAAAACTCTTGGTAAAATCATTTAGCAATGACAATCAGGAATCAAAATCAAAGCACCTTATTTTCTGGTTTATTTCTTGATTGCCACATGGATATTTGGTCAGTTTATATTGGCTTTAAGAACATTTTAATTGATATTTGGATGAATAGATAGCACTGACAGAGTAAAAAAAAAAATAAATTAAACAATCAAAAGCAAATTCTAAGGGAGATATTGGTAACCCCTCCTTTTACCTGCCTGAAGCCAGCACTTAAAACACAAGCTTTCCAAACAGTTCTGGCTGCCAGAGCCACAAATCTCAGCTCTGTGAGAGCAAAAGCAAATCAATGATAATTAAAGCTCCTCTGAAAACTCAGCTCCGATTCTCCCGAGTGCTGTTAGAAAGCAACATTGTCCAGGAGTCAGACCTCCAAAAAAACCACACAGGCCATTTTCTGGGAGAAGACCAGATCAAATAAATCTTTATTTTCCTAACCTTTGTTAAGTTGCAAGTCTCCTTTTTTGGAAGAAAACAGAACTAACAATCTCTGAATAATTGTGAGTGAGCGTTTCAGTGCCCAGGGAACACTTCCAGAGCCCAGGCACATCAAATACCACAACCCAAAACATCAGTGGGGCCTGTGTCCAAAATCTATGTCTGCCTTGGAGGAGGGGGGGGGGTATTTTTAATTTACCTAATGTCTACACTCAAAATTCTGTATGGAAAATAAATGTAACTCTGCATGTAGCCAGGATTACAATGTGGGAGAGTTGCTCCTGCACTTAAACTGAGCATAAAACTGTGATGTATTTGACCACATGGCCTTTTGCTGCTCATAAATTCGTGTTTCTCTTTATCCAATAACTGCTACATTTGCTTTGTTGTGAACTTATGGCTGTGTGTGGAAACACTGCAATATCAGCTACCCAAAATGACACTGAATTGTTACCATTGTTTGACAACGTGCAAAACACTTACTCACATCATGGAAAACACAATGCTCGATTTGCAGAGAGCTCCCAGTTCATCATTCCTTCAGGTTTGCTCATATATGGACCTAATTCTAACAAGAAAGTGTATTTTTTGCCCAAGTTTTTTTTGAAACTGCCTGCAAAGGACCAGGAGGAAATACTGGGGGAAAGATCCCCACTTGGTTCTTCCATGGGAAACAGTCATTTATACACCTACACACACATATTATGTATATTTTCTTCTGAGTTTCACTCAAATTTAAAGGCCTGACTTGGACAGGAGCCCCTTTCTGAGCTGCAGCACTGGTGTGTGCTGGGCTGGGATGCTGTGCCTGTTCTCCAGAGAGAGAATCTGTCCCTGTGCACACAAACCTGCACACTGAGGTATGAAAATCACACCACCTTGTCCTCAGTCAGCAGAAAACAGTTCAGCCTTCTACCTTAAACACCCACCAAATGTGTGAGACTGTTTGTGAATGCCCCCCTCCCATCACTCCCTTTAAACTTTGTGATTTAAGGTCCCAAATTTAGATTTTAAAGCAGATAATTCTACAGGGTTTTTCTTCTCCTTTGTTTTTTTTCGATCCACTACTCCAGGCACCTCTGATATGCATTAGAAAAGGAAAAAAAAAAATCCATCCAGCCCCAGCAATGAAGGTCCTGGCAAGCCCTTCAAACCAGCCTGAATTTCAGAGCCATTCAGCACCTTCAGCTGTCCTTGAGATGAATGGTTAATATGAGTGTGAAACAACACTGCAAATCAGAGCCCTCATTTGCCAGCATACATCTAAATATAAGTTAAGTGTCTATCTTCAAGCTGCCAAGCCTGATTATTTTTGGCTGGTACACATAATATACAACCCTATGAATCACTCTGTGTAATGCTACAGGCCTGTGGTGTTCTGCTGGCACAGCTTTATAGAGAGGGGAAAGAAAATCACAAGAGTGGTGAGTGAGGAGTGTTTGGGAAAGGGGTTTTCTTGGTGGGACAGGCTCACCTGTAAGGCTGCTCCCCAGTGTGTGTCCGCAGGTGCCTTGTCAGGTTGGCTGAGCGTGGGAAGATCTTACCACAGTACCTGGAGAGAGAATGTCAGAGGAGCTGCCAGTGCAGGCTTGGCCATGGGTGCCACACCACCCACCCTGGCACCACTCCCCAGATCCCTCAGTGCACCCACAGCTCCCTCCTGGGCTGATGGGGGGAAGATGTGGAGGTCAGAACTCACAGGGGGACACCCACCCCACAATAACAGGGGTCACAGAGGTGACATGGGAGCACAGGTCTGAGGAGGAGGAGCTGAGGGAGCTGGGGGGGCTCATCCTGGAGCAAAGGAGGCTCAGGGGGCACCTGGAATTCTTTGCAATCCCTGACAGGAGGGGGGAGCCTGGGGAGGGTCAGGCTCTGCTCCCAGGGAACAAGGGACAAGAGGAGAGTAAATGGCCCCAGGCTGGGCCAGGGGAGGTTTAGATTGGATATTAGGATAACTTTTTCACAGAAAGGGCTGTCAGACATTGGAAGGGGATGCTCAGGGCACTGGTGGAGTCACTATCTGTGGAAGGGTTCAAAAAATGTGTGGAGGTAGCACTTGAAGACATGGTGTAACTACAGCATTCCTGCCTCAGCATACAGAGTTTAATCACTGCCCTCTCACACTGTCAGTTGGGATGTTTATAGAGCTCCTTTACAGCTCTGTTTACTTGCTCATCATACAGAATCTGCTCCATCCTCCTTGGAATTCACAGAATTTTCTCCTGGATAGAGGCTGCAGCTCTGTGTTTGGGCTGTGGGGCTGACAGGCTGCTTAGAGCAAGGAAATGCAGCAATAGGAAATTAATAAAGGAAGGAACTGTGTTCCACAATAAATCTGGTTCACAGTAAACTCAAAAGGAATAAATAAAAATACTAATTGGGGGTTGGATGAGGGGCTGAACCCTGTGACTATGAGACCTGTTGTAGGAGGAAGCTATGAGGAGAATTCCTTAATTCCAAAGACCTTCAGCACCTTCAGATGTCCTGAAGATGAACAGCTAATGTGAGTGCTCTTCAGCGAGGAAAACCCAAATTTTAACTTGTGAGTGTGTATCTAAATTTAAATTTAATCCCAATTGTGAGTAAACCCCTCCAATTTCCAAATACTCAGCTGAAATTTGAGCCTGTAGCTTTCATGGCAAAGTTCAACACAAGAGATAAATCAACCAATGTACCCACTTTCTGCACCCAAAAAACCTCAGCAGGAGCCACCCTTGAGCAGTTGCAGGTAAAACCGTGTGAGCAGACAGAGGTTTATTATTTAACACCAGTGATCTGCCCCAACAGGAGCTTTTGGAGCTGCAATATGGGCACATAAGGGCTGCTGTGGATGCAACTGTGTTTGAAAAAGTTATTTCCTGTACTCTGTTTTTTACAATCCCATCATTTTCCATAGCTGAGACTGGATATAGCTGAGCCTGTGCTGGCATTTGGAACTGCAGCATTTGCTGCCACACGCCAGAGACTTGGCTTGGAGAGTTGGGTTCGCTTGAGAATCTCCAGATCCGCTCTCAAGGTTATTAAAAATTACAAAGCAAACAGAAGATGCTGATTTTTCTACCAGACAAAACAAGCTATTTCAGAGGGCATTAGTCATCCCAATACTCTGTTCTCATCCTGCTGCTCTTTGTTTCCCCTCCCGCCCCTGCGGAGGCAGCGGAGATGTCGCTGTGAAGCCGCTCTGGTCCCTGCTGGTGCCCAGACCGGGGGGTGGCATCTCCGGGGGTCCCTGCACACCCCGGGGGTCGGGGTGTGTCCCTTGGGGTGCCCAGGGCTCACCTGCAGGTGTAGCGTTCCTTGCCCTTGCGCAGGATGGGGTCGGACAAGGTGGGCGGCGGTGATCGGAAGTTGAAGGGATGGTGTGGAAGGGGCTGCAGGGAGGTGCCAGTGTCTGCCTTCATGGCTGCAAAGCTCTCCAGCTTCTCCGTCATGGTTTCGATGGCTGACATCTGCAAGGACAAGGAGAGAGCTCGTGTGGTAAGGATGCAGCGGGAGCAGGAGCTGGGGCACACACCGTGACTTTTGGCGCTCGCAGGTTGCTCGAAGGCTGTTGCTGGTGGTTGGCCTCACTCTTGGAAGCTGGTTGCACAGGGGGAAATGGAGCCACTGAATCCAGCCAGGGAAGACAGGAACAGAGTATTGGTCTCAGAGAAAGCAGAAAAGACACAGCTGGAAAAGGCAGACATTTAGATCCCAGTTGTTCACTTTCTGAAATGTGCCTGTGCTTACTCTTAGCATTTCAGAGCAAAATTCATCTCAGAATATACCTGGGCTCCCTTTTTCCAGGGATAAAACTGAAGCTAAACACTGGTCTGGTGCCAGAGGTAGAACTCAGTGCCTAAACCCTTCTCTCAAACTCAAATAAAAGTCAGGAAGCAGGGAGGTCTGATGTCTCCTACAGCATCCCCTGCCCTTGAAGGGGCTTGCAGGGACAGGACAGGGAGCTGTGGGTGGGCAGGCAGGGACAGAACCCCAGGCTGGGGGCACAGAGAAGTTTTGGGCAGGAAGCAGAAGAATTCTGGCTCAAGTGGAGTGGGAGGATGTGTGATGGCTGCTCAGGGAGCTGGGAAAGGAGAGGCCAAGGCTGAAGGGATGAAGAGGGAGCAGCTGGGAAGAGGAGGAGTTAGGATCAGGCTGAGGATGGAGTGAGACCACAGAGAGTTTACTGAGCAAAGAGGCCAACACTAATTATGTGTAGGAAAGGTTCAGTAGCCAGTAAAGGTGATGGAAGGATGGGTGGGAGATGGCTGAGCTTCCTGGGGTGAAAGGGATCTCCAGTCAAAGCCCTGGACGTGAGCTGTGGCTGGGTGAGTTATGGTCAGGAGGACCAACACCCACACATCCTGTTGGGATGGGAGGAGCTGGCGTGGAGGGCTGGAGATGGGACACCGAAAAAAATGTCCCTGGGTGCCTGTATCAGCTTTAGTTTGTATGGCAATGGTTGTGTTCTCACAGACACGGGATTAAACACCACACCAGAAAGGAGGAGAAAGCAAAAAAACCTGGAGATAAAGCAGAAGGGGAAAGCAAAAGAGGAAAGAAGTTGGCCTGTGTGCAAAAAAAAAAAAAAAAGAAAAAAACCAGCATCTGCATAAAAATCCTACCTAAAGAAAAGCACTTTTACTTTCATTAGAAAAAAAACAGGAAATCCAAATCCAAGAGAGAGGTGCAGCTCGGAGGACGCCGCTGACATCTCCAACGTCCAGTTTTATGCACTCCTGGGAGCACTTTGAGATACCAAGAGCAGAGAAGAGGGATAAAACAAACAAGGCAGCAATAAAGCTGCCTCCTGGCTGGGCTGACATCACTGGGACAGGCGGGAGCCCCGGGGGGAGCAGGGCCTGCATGGAGAGGCAGCGAGGGGCGGAAGGCAGTAGGAAGCCATAGATCACAACGAGATGCTCTATTGTACAGGAAGGGCTGACCTCTTGCACGTTTACACTTTATTAAACTGGGCTCAGGGGGGGGCAGAGGGGGAAGAGAGCCAAGATATTGTTTAAAAATATACAACTATAACAAAAAAAAAAGTTGTCTCAATCACCCGAGAATACATTGTGGAAGGCTGACAGCCATTCATAAGCTGTAAAAAAGAGGAGTAGTAACCCCCATTTCCCAATAATAGATCCATGGCCCTTTAGTTGGAGGCTCCCAGCCCATGCTAAATAGTAAGTAATACTTAGCACCAGCCACTTGAAAAGGTTACTTGATCATTTGCAGCACAAGCTCTGCCCCAGCTGCCAGTCATGTAACAAAACCATCACGTTAAAACGCTCTCTGGACCTTTCAGAGCCGTGCACTCAGCCCTTGGCTGGGGTACCTGGAGCTATCCTTTGTTGTGCCCTGTGCTTTAGGCACTTAGTCAGAGGTGTTTGCTGCCTTGAGAGCCGTAGGCTGGTTTTAAAATTCTAAACACCAGCCACGGCCTCTCCAGTGGCAAAGGTACTTTGCTATTTAGAGAACAACTGCCTGGTTATAATAAAGGAGAAAGGGAGAAGAAAAGAGACTTAATAGGTAAGAAAAGGTTCTCCATTAAGTTATCAAAAAGTTACACCAATTATTTATGTTGTCCAGAGTTTAATTTGGAGTAGACAATGTAGGAAAGCTCCCAGAGAGCAGAGGAACTTCTGCCAGCAACTGGCTGAGAAGTAAGAGCTGCCTGAAATGCATTTTGACAGAGAAAACATCTTCTGAGTGCTTTTATCACATCTGCTGCTTCCTCACATCCCACTGAGGGCTCTGTGAGAGCTGAGGGATGAGTCACAGAGGAAAGGGCTGAGACCAGACTCGTGTTTAGAGTGAGAGGAGCCCAAACAGAACGTGATCCTGACAGACCCTGCACAGGAACATTGGTCCTGGTGAAGAAAGCAGAATCAGGAACCTTGAACATACGAATTCTTACAAAAAGATCCAGGAACCAGGATCTTATCCTAAGGATCTAGGATTTTAGGAATCCAGGATTCAGGGCAGTGATCATGGCCCCAAGCCTGTCACACTTCAAGCAGCTTTTGGACAACACATGATGGGGTTTTTGGGATGCCTTGTGCAGGGCCGAGAGTTGGACTCAATGATCCTTGTGTCTCCCTTGCAATTTGGGATATTCCCTGATTCTCTGATGATATTGGAAGAGGACCTGGTAGTAAAAATCTCACATATTCTGGGACAAATGACCCGACTTCCTTTGGTGTGTTTGAAATACCTGATGGATTGCAGCATGGGAACGGCGCCTCTGCAGAACGAGGGGTCTGTGCACAGCACCCGCCTGTTAAAAATCACTTATCAGGAAGTTTTGGGCTCGAGTGATTGTAAATTTTAGGCTTTTCTGTGTGATAAGCTATTAGAGATAACCAGACCTTCCACATCTTTTCATTGCCATGGGAAGAGGACGTAGTCAGGATTTCGGGAACAATGTTAACAACCTTCCACCCAAAGTTTGCTCCTGCTCAGGGTCTGGATGTTTCTCATCGTCTCGTTGGGTTGCTTTGCCACACTGGCTCCTCCCTGCTATCAGATTCTTTACAGGCAGATATCCCCACTATTCTAACTCACACAAACACAGGATGTTCCTGGCCAGCCTGTCACCATTATCCAGCCTGGATGAAGGAAAAATCGGGGGAAGTTATTAACCAAACTCTGAGGCTGGTGTGAAACAATGAGGGAACTAAGTTTAGCTGTGAAAGCAACCAGGACCCAGCTTTCACAAACCTGCAAGTTATTTATCTAAGGTGGGAAACATTATCAGGGGAGAACAATGCATGTGAATATAAAGGAGAGCACAACAGTGACCGTGAACTGGGATCCCAGCCTGGTCACGGCAGGAGGGATGGGCAGAGCTGGTGACTGTCACACACCTCTGGAGCAGCAGAGCTGAACCCACTGCCTGGCACTTCCACGTGCTGTGGGTGGTGTTAAGGGAACACCAGGCAGGTAGAAAATGCTGCTGCTTGAGTGCTGGACAGCCCTTCTCCACTTGGCACCTCTGCAAATGACCACACCAGGGGCTTCCAAAGGAAAAGCCATGTAGGCATTCTGGCCTGTGGAAGGGGAGCTGGGCAGGCGTGGTGAGCTGTCCAGACCTCAGCTCTGTTTTTCTGGTAATGCAAAATAAATGTCAAGGCATAACTACCATCATCCTCAAACCACAGATGGATAGAAGTGTCTGAAAGTAACTTTGTGGAAAATAGTGGATATTCCAGGCAAGCCCTTGGATGAGGAGGAGTCTGATCCCTGTACTCCCATGACCGGTCTGTACCAGCTCAAGCTCTTTGGCATTCAATCAACGTGGCCCAACAATGTCCCTGCTTTTACCTGGGGGTGAAAAAGCAGCGGGGAGGGTCGCAGGTACTTCTCCTTTAGGGCACCCACAGGATCTGTCACCTTCCGCTTCTCCACCCTGCTGGACAACAACACAGAGGGTTACATACCCCACAGGCAGCATCGACACAGCCAGACCCTCTGCAGAGGGTTTCAATGACACACATGGGGTTCTTCTTCTTCTGCCTTCTGCTGCAGACTATAAATTCTGATCCACAAATACCCCACAAAAGGCACTGGAAATGGTATGAACATGGATCCCCTCCCTGGGCAGTATTTTTTTAGCCATCACACTGACGACTAAGAAAATATTTTGCTCTTACTCTGCTGTAGTGGTTTATAAGCCTCTGCTTTTGTGAAATGTCTTGAATCCCCCTGCATTTACAGCAAAAGCAATGTCTGAGTGGGAGAAGCTTTAGGTCCCACAGCAGGCAGCCCCTGCACAGAAAAGAAATTGTTTTTGAGAGTTTGTATTTATCTGAAGAGTTAACACTGGGCCAGACTTTGCAGCCCCAAGCGTGCTGAAATCATTAGGTGTTTCATATTTATTTCCTCCCTCACAGCTGAGATATAAGTTGCATCGAGTTTCTTTGGCAAGCACTTGTGGACAACAATTTAAAAAGTGAGGAACTGGGGGGAAAGTTCTGAAGTGACTTGGAAACCCGAGTTCTTCTGATATCACCTTGGGCTGTTCAAATATTTCATGTTTAAGCACCTGACACACAGAAATGACCTGAAAGGGAGGCTCCTATTTTTGAAAATATTGGCTTTGCTTCCACAAAATATTCTACTTGCAGGGAAACTGTGGTGTGGAAGCACCAAAAAGAGACAAATTGAAATGTCCACTATGGGAAAAAAGTGTTATGGAAGTAACTCCAACAAACACAGCTGCATCTTTAAATGACTGGAATCGAGTCCATACAGCTAAACCAGCAGAGATCCAAGAGTAGGAGTAATTTTAACTGCATTAGTCCAGCATAAATGAGAGCAAATTATTTTGCTGCATTTCAACTGATCGGTGCGTGGATCAAATTACCAAAGAGTTTAAAGAAGAGCCCTGCAGAGTGTAGTTAGTGGACTCTACTTAATCTGCATTTAATTCTTCTTGGATAGAGAAAAAGATTGGAAATCCTGTCAGAATTTAGAGGCTTTTATGGATATGAGTTGTCAAAAACCCAGCAATGTGTAAAAGAATATGTAAAAAGAGATCACAACCAGCCCAGCTTTGCTCTCCATGAGGCTGCAATGCCCAAGGGAACATCCCTGACACCCCAGCAGAGGCATCTGGAGAGAGCCCTGCCTGCTGCATGTGCGTAAAATTGGGTGAATTGACAGTGTTTCAGCAGCTCTGCCACCTCCCAGTGCCGGGAGTGAGAACACAACCATGTCTCAAGGTCCCAAGGTCCCTGTCAGAGCCAAATCCCGGAGGATTGTCCGATTCTTTGAGCCCATTCCTGAGAATGTCACCTTCACAGGCCCAGCTAAAAACTGCCCCAGTTTCAGGCTGTCTGGCTGCATTAAATTATATCACCAGGAGAAAATGTCAAGGATTTAAGTGGCCTTTGGGAGAAAAATGAAGGAGCCAAATGATGTGAGAGAGTCTGATAAAGAGAAGTTTAGAAACAAAATATTTCCATATTTTTCAAGCTGGGACTTGGAAGCTCGGCTGGTTAGCTCATTACATCAGAAGTCTGATTCACAAGCAACCCCACTGCTGACTTTCTATTTTAATGTATTACTAAAACTATATACATCCCGTGGAATGCAACAAATGATGCCCCCATCCTTCACTTCCATCTGTCTTCTGGACCTTTACGGTTTTCCCGAGGCTGCTATTTTAATTGGCAGCAGCTTTTCCAGCCCGTGTTATTTTAACATTCCTGCTGAGAATGCCCAGAGGTGGCAGGATCCAATGCGAATGCTTTTGCCTTTCTATCCCATTTATTGATATTTTTTTTTTTTTTTTTGCAGGAGTGCTTTCTACAAAAATAAATGCTGGACTGTTCACACCACGAGTGACTTCTCCGGGAGGAGATGGGTGATGGCCGTGGTGGGTCCCAGACAGGGCACAGCACCATCAGGGATGGCACACATGCAATGCTGCCTCACCCCCACGAGCTGGCAGAGTGAGAGATGCTCCCAGCCAGCAATGAGGACTCACAATCCCAACCCAGCCAGCAGCTCCTTGGCCTGGCCAGACGCTGACATCACTTTTTCCCACAGTTATCAGCCGTAGGCAGCAGCCACAGTGACATCAGGGCTGTTGTGGTGTTGTTTGCAGCCCTTTAAGTGCTCAAGTGACCCGTCCTGGTGCTGACACCATCACACCACGGTGACTCTGAGGCTTTCCAGCACCAGGAAAACACCAGATCCAGCAGCACATCCACTGACCTTCCAGAAGGCTGATACAGTGAGGATCACAATGCACACGGTTCACATTCAGCACAAGGAACAAGGACAAATTGTTCACCTCCAGGAGCTGGCTGGACACTGAATCCACTGCTGGACACACGTATCCAAAGGGATGCCATGAAGCATTTAGACATGTTAATATCTAAATTAACATTAATTAACATATCGACAAATTAATGTCTAAATCCAACTAGTTCAGGACATCGATTTTCACTGGACTTTACTAAAACCAAACATGCCACCTCATCCACAGCAGGATGACACCAAAGGCAGCTTCAGTGCCTTGGTGGGTTTACACACAGATTTACTGGTACCTTCACCATAAAATTTTGATAATTTTCCCTTAGAAACAGGTTTATAAAAAGCTCTCAAGCAACAAAAAGCTCAACTCTTCCCTTTGCACCTCCTGAATTAATTCCTTCTGGAAGTTTAACTGGCATTTGGATAACTTCACCCAGTCTGCTCTACAAACGCCTTCCATGTTCAGCTCATTCTAGGCATGACGTAAGGCATCAGGCCTTCCTCAAAAACCATCTGTTCAAGTGACACCAGAAAACCCTTGTTATCTCCTAAGAAAGATAAGTCTGCAAGAAATGTATCTGGGAGAGATCTGGAGAGTCACACTACCATGTGTTTACCCAGTACTTGTTACTCCGAGAGTAACAAGTTTCTTCAGGCTCGATCTGCAGCAGCAGCTCAGCTCCTCCAAACTGAAAAACTCTTCAGAAAAGGCAACAGAAAGAAAAAGGAGGTGGGAGGAAGAAAGGTGGAGTGGCTCACAAAAGGCCATCAAGTCAGTCAGTGGGAGAGCTGCATTTCCAGGCTCCCAGGGCTCCTGACTCATTCCCAAGCCATGAGAGCCCGGGCTCCGAGGCATCTGAACTCTGCATTCTTATCGAATCAAACCTCTGGAATTTCCCCAGCAGAAGTGCCATCTTAGTGATGGCTCGTGGGAGAGTCCTTAAATAGGTCAAGTTTCTTCTTTATCAAAATAAGGGATGTGTTCTTTACACACATCGATTGCAAGGGCTCCTTGCAATTACTCTGCCCTTTCCATTCGGGAATTTCAACATGTTGAGAAGTACAAACACCCACAGCAGACATTCAGTGCTCTTTCCAAACAACCTGCATCCCCACCTGCCTCGAGGTGTGATGTCAGCTGGAAAATGAGCTGATTAGAGAAAGGCTTAAGGCAGGGTATGTTAATACCTGTATATGGGGTCCATGAAAAAGGGCGATGGCTTAGCGTAGTGCAGGGATGGCTGCTGAGGCAGCTGAGACTGGGAAATCTTGGGTAAGGCTTCGCTTGCCATCAGCTTCCTCTCCCCATAGATGTGGTTTTTCCGTGGCTCTCTCCCTCCGTTCTGACTGGCTCGGATACGGTTGCCAATGCTCAGATCCAGTGGCTGTTCCTCCCCTGAGGACGGGGCTGGCAGGACCTTCGGTGGTGGCAGGATTGGCTTAATCTCTTTTGGCTTTGTGGTGAGATCAAAGGGTGACTCTGAGCTGGTGCTGCCCAATTTGTGGAGGTCCCTGGGTGACTTTGGTTCTGCCTTGACCAGCAAGTTGTGATTGAGGGTCCGCTCCGTAAAAGGGTAGAGGGAATGGGGGAAATTGGGGAGGAACTGGAAAGGGAACATGGAATGATACGGGAGCGAACCCATCTTTTTCTCCTGCATCCCCATAAAGCCAGGCCCAAAATACTTCTCTGCGATGGAGGCGATGGCTTTAATAGAGTCATTAGCTGCCCCCGTGGTGGGCAGCAGGTGCTCTTCAGGGGGAGGAAAGAAGGAATGCTGAGAATAGAAGAGAGGGATCTCACTTGTGGTGTTGGTGGAACTGGCAGACACAGAGCTGCTGACAAAGTCTGGCTTGGTCTCCATTTGTTTGCTCTTGTCTTTTGTTTTGTCCCTGTCACTCTCTGCGTCGCTGTCCAGGTCAGAGCCTGTGCCAGTAGTGGTGTCCAGGTCTGTGCCCGTGGTTGTATTGACATCCTCAAAGTCACTGCCATCGGACATGTCACTGTTCCTGGCTTTTAGCTTCTCCAGGTAGGAGTTTTCCAGGCTGCTTTCACATTTCTCCTCCCCCGAAGGGGCCTGGTTGGTGTTGCTCACCGCAGAGATCAGCGGAAGCGCTGGGTTCCCAAGGGGGCTGGGAAGCTTTGCGTCTGGAGTGTGGTTGAGGGGACTTTTGAGCAGTTGTGTGGGTGGTAACAAGGGGGGCCTGGGGTACAAGGACGGTGGGAAAATCCCGGGAAACCCCGGAGTGAGGGCGGGGAAGGCTGGGGGGGCAGGTGAGAACGGAAGACCCCCCGGGTGAGGGCGGGATGGAAAATAATCGTTAAATCCCAGGCTGGCATGATTGAGGTTGGGAGAAGGCTTGGATTTGTCCATCATGGAAGTGGGTGTCAGGGGGAGGCCGGGGGCAAAGATGCCGCCGGGGCTGTAATGGTTCTTGCCCTCGCAGAAGCGGCGGTGCTTGTTGAGGGAGGAGGTAGTGCTGAACATCTGCCCACAGTCCTTGCACTTGATCTGCGTGCGACAGTCCGCGTGCATCCGCTTGTGGCGGCACAGGTTGGAGAACTGCGTGTAGGATTTGTGACAGACCTCACCTAAAGCGTCAACAGGAACCAACAACAAAAGCCATATGAAATTAACAGGAAATGGCAGGGACTCGCCAGGAGCTCCACCAGCCCCCCCAGCCCTTCCACGCCGCCCCCGGGATCTGCCTTCCCCAAAGGCAGAGGAGGTAAGAGCAGCAGAGACCATCACATAGCCCCTTGGAAAAGTCCCGTCATAGAGAATCTCTAACAAGCAATGCCACAGAAATCTGAGGGGATGTGCTATTCCTGTTCAATCTTTTTTTAATTTTCAGGAATCAGAGAGTCATAGAATGGTTTGGTTTGGAAGGGACCTGAAGGATAACCCAGTTACACACCCCTACCATGGGCAGGGACACCTTCCACTGTCCCAGGCTGCTCCAAGCTCTGTCCAACCTGGCCTTGGACACTTCCAGGGATGGGGCAACCACAGCTTCTCTGGGCAACCTGTGCCAGGGCCTCCCCACCCTCACAGTCTAAACCTACTCTCTGTCAGTTTGAACCTGTCATTACAGCCCCTCCCTGGTTTCCCTGTAGCCCCATCAGATCCTGGAAGGTGCTGTGAGGTCTCCACACCACCTTTACTTCTCCGGGCTGAACAGCCCCAGCTCTCTCAGCCTGGCTCCATGGGGGAGGTGCTTCAGTCCTCTCAGGGACTTTGTGGCCCTAATTATGCATTTTAATGATAACACCTACTTATATCAGCTTGTGTGCTTTCCCTTTGTCCTGGCATGGCAGGGAACACTGAAGGCTGGAGGGAGAAGAACTTTGCCTCATTTATTCAAACCTGCCCATTCCTTAATGCCTTGAATAGTGGGATGCTCTATAATTCTTTTGCCAGCCAGGCCTGGGTTCAGCCAGAGCTGAGATCTCATATTGTTTAAATCAGTTTGAACCCCAGCCCTGCCACGTGAAGCTACATCAGTGTTTTTTTTAATGACTTATAAATACCAAGCTTTCAAAATGTGGATTTTTCTGACCTCTTTCACCTACTGACTTTTCTGGTGTGGAAGGAACAGGGCAAAGTGAGACGAAATTCTCACCCAAACTTTTCTATATATCAAAAGCTGTAACTTTTTGTTATCTGGTGCCTCTTTCACCATAGGAATCAATCCTGTGTGGTGGTAAATGAACACGCTCCTTCCACCGGAGAACTGCTGTTATCACCCTTTGTGAGCATGGAAACTGAGACAAAAGGGGGGAAGGATATTGTTTGGAGCTGGGCAGGCAAGGACACGAATCCCAGTTCCCCTTAACTGAGTTCCAGGTTTGGGGATTTTTTTAAAGCCAAATATAATATTGTGAAAACCCAAACAAACACTCACACAAACCCTTTTCTTCCACTGAACAGGAAAGGAAAACTTCCTGGTGAATCCTGCCTCATGGATTTGAAGCTGCTAATGGATTCCACATTGATCCCTGTGACTCCACCTGGCACCTCTGACCAGGCAGGATCGCTCTCCCGTTGTTTCACGCACTGATTTGGCCTGACAACTCCCTCCTTATGATGAGGTGAGAGTGAGGAGATTATGAGGAGAAATCCCTCATCTGCTGCAGCAATTCTTAGAGTCAAATTATCTCTTTCATGTGCCTGTCACCCAATGAAAGATCGCAGCAAAATGAGCAAGAAGAGCATTTCTTCTTCTTCCACTGACACCCAGCTGATTATCACAGGACACGTTAATGAAATGAGTCTCCCAGGATACTCCTGCATGTTGTTCCTATTACACCAACAAGGAAAAAAGGCAGGAGTGGGTTCAGTGCCTCCCCTACCATAACATCAAAGCCTGGAATCAAACCCAGATCCCGGCCTGTGCCTGAACGACATGTTCTGAAGTGTCAGGAAGTGTTCCCTAAAGTTCCTGGAGCTTTGTTGTGACACAATCCACCTTCCTGCAAAGCTATCAAAACCCAATAGGTGCTGTGTCAATTAAAAAAATATACAACCCTGGGAATGACAAGGAATGAGATCAATGACTCTCCAGGGAAAATGCCCTTCTGGAAATATCCCACTAAGGAGAGCACTGAGGACACAGTTAATCTGCTGTTTGTTTGGCTTCCAGCATTATCTAGATGAAACATGCAGTAAATAAAGAGGAAAAAAAACTCTTTTCAAAAAACACCTTCTCATCTCTGTGATTATTCCAAGTTCTTTACAACAGCTACAAGATTTGAGGCACCTCTGAAAACCATTTCGCTCAGGCCGTGTCAGCTATTTATTTATGTCACCAACAGGAACATTCAAAAATTGCTACAGCAAAAGAGACGAGAGAAAGAAAAGAGATGAAAAAATGGCATCACTGGGACCGCTGAGAGACTCAGCTTTTAACTTGTCAGCAAAGTCAAAAACTGCCACGAATGTTTACTGAAAAAACAGGGAGCACACACACCAAAAAAAAAAAAAAAAAGACAAATCACTGTGGAATTTCATCTGGAGCTCTGAGCTCTAAAATTACAGCGGGGGCACAGGAGGGCTGGGGGGCCCCGCAGGATACCTGCAATTACAGCCAGCGCCAGGCTGTGATGGCCGTGACAACTTACATATGAAAGGTTTGACAGTGCTGTGGATGTGCTTGTGCTGCTTGAGGCCCGAGGAGGTGGCGAAGGTCTTGCCACAGTCGGGGCAGGCGTGGGCTCGAGCCCCCACGTGCTGCGAGCGGATGTGCCGCTGGAGGTTGCTGGGGTCCGTAAACACCTGCAAGAGAGGAGGCCTTGAGCAGCAGGAATGGAGCAGGAGAAGAGGCTACATGGGGAAAACTTGGCTGTTTGAGGGGTTTTTTGACACTGGCGCTCGTGGCGTGAGGAGTGGAGGGCGCAAACCTGGAGCATGGCTGGGGGTGCCCTGCCAGGCTGCACGACCCCCTGAGCACGGGGTGCTTGTGGTTTAACAGCTGTTTGCTCACCCACATCTGCCCAGCACAACACTCCCCACCGAATACCAGCACTCAGTACCCAGCAAATGGCCAAAGGGCAGTGGGTCACGTAGGGCTGAGCTCCACACCCCCGATGGGATGCCCGGGACATCTTCTCCCTGTGCCAGGCACAGCGGGGTCACCCCTCCCTGTATTACCCTGCTTGGTACCAGCAAAGACCACCCATCCCCTGCATCTCTTCCCCCAGGTCCCAGCACCCCCTCCCAGGTGAAGCCCCCCCCAGAGATCGTGTCCTCACTGTACCTTAACACAATTTTCACATTCAAACCGTTTCCCACTGTCGTGAGACATTTGGTGACGAATCAGGTTGGATTTCCAGTTGAAAGCCTTGGGACACTGGTCACACTTGTACTCCCTCTCCTCCGTGTGGATCACCATGTGCTGCTCCAGGCTGGGAAAAAGAGACAGGCTGACCTCAGGCAGCAGCTGGAGCCCAGCCCTGGGCACCCTGAGCTGGGCACCCACTGCCAGGTGCTGATACCTGGGAGGTCTGAGCCCCAGAGAGATGACAAAGAACCAGCCTGTGGGGCCTGGGGGGTTTGCAGAGATACTTGCTGCCTCAGAGCAGGAGAGGAACAGTGCATGGACCATAAGAAGGGCAGCAGCACCCAAAAATCATCAATTTTTTGGTATTTATTTCACTGATGGAGACTGCCCTGTCCTGCCTCCAATTGTCACTGTATTTATGGTATTTCTTATTAATACCTGAGTCCATTTGCAAGGAAGGAAGGTAAACCCAGCCCTGACCCTGCAGATTTCTGAGAGGAAGACTGGGCACTTTGTGACCAAGACTCCTGTGGCATCCTCTGGGGAAAGACAAGACATTCCCTGCTGCTGCTGGGACTCTCACATTGCCATTCCCACGGGCACGAGGCCCACAGCTCCCCAGAACACAGAGCCTCAACGTTGGGGAGAAACATGATAAGGTGCAAACACATTTCACTTCTAAATGTCAGACATCTTTGATTACTTAATTCAGCAATTCCACCTTCTGCCAACTGGCAGCATCTCCCAAACCAGGGAGATGATGGCAGCCCCGAGTGGCTGCTGGCACAGAGCCACAGCAGGGATGGGACATGGTGCTCCATTTCCCCTGCACCTCCCTGGCCAGGAATCCTGCACCTCTCAGGCCAGGAATTCTGCATCTCCAGCCAGGAATCTCTGGCCAAAAATCCTGCACCCTTCAACCCCAAAATCCTGCATCCTTCAGCCCAAAAATCCTGCACCTCTCAGCCCAAAAATCCTGCACCTCTCAGCCCAAAAATCCTGCACCCTTCAACCCAAAAATCCTGCACCTCTCAGCCCCAAAAATCCTGCACCTCTCAGCCCAAAAATCCTGCATCCCTCAGCCCAAAAACCCTGCATCCCTCAGCCCAAAAATCCTGCACCTCTCAGCCCCAAAAATCCTGCACCTCTCAGCCCAAAAATCCTGCACCTCTCAGGCCAGCCCTGAGAAACAAGGGAAGAAAATTTGCATCCTTTGCTTCCTTCGGGGTAGTTTAACAGGAATTACATAAAATCCTCTTACTGTGAATTCCGATAAAGGACCAGCTTACATGAAATCTGCTCCTGCCAGAAATCCCTACAGATGAATATTATACCATTCCTGTGGTACTTTAAAGTATGGTTGTACTTTTATAGGAAGGTTGAAGCAAAACACTGCTGGAAAATCCTGCCAGTCTTCATTAAATTCCACAGGGAAGACACTCCCTGGGCATTTCCAGAGAGCCCAAGGGATTTAGGAAGCCAGGAATCATCTCAGCCTTGGCACATGTTCAGGACTACACTGCTCTTGCTCTCCTCAGGGACTGTGACCATACACCAACCACTCAAGTGGAGCAGAATGGACTATGGTGTACTTTGGAATTCCCAGAATAAAGAGTAATTGCATCCACAACTGCCCTGCACTGAAATCTCTATGCCCTGAGACCATCTGCTGGTGGCCAATGGTGTGGAAGGTGGTTCATCACAACTGGGTTTGGGGTCTCCAACCAGCCTTGGCCACTCTCCATCCAAAGCTCTGCAGCCACCAGCCTCCTGCTCCCTTGGAGATCCTCCCCTTCTTCCAGCCTGATAGTTAATATTCATGGACATGCCCCTTATAAACTGCAAATCCACTCATCTTAAAGAAGCAATATTCATTTTGCTAAAGAAACGTTGCTCTTAAAACTACCAAATCTTTTACACATCCAAAGTAACATAAACCTTTCATATACACATATACCAAAAATACACTCCTGTTAACTGTGATTTATGAGTTTATTTAGAGCAAATATGGACAAAGTAATATGCTGTTTAGAGGCAAGTACCTACTGGGATTAGCAAAACATTTATTTATTTAGTCAGCTGCTAAATGCTCAATTTGAGGTCCCCAGTGGCACTCTTGATTTGATCTGTATTAAGTTCTGAAAAATTCCAAGACCATCTAGGCACACTGAGTGGGTTCATTCTGCATTTTAGTGGCCTCAAATGTGGCAGATCTATGGGGGAGAGACAGATGTGGACATTCCCTCCCATCCCCACTAATCCATCAAAAAATGCACTTTCTGTTACTTGTTCCCAAATATTGGGAGTCACTGGTCGAAAAGGCAACAAACCCACTGAGCCCATGGTGCCAGTCCTGACCCCTGAGGAGCCAGGGACACACAGGAGATACAAAGAGGGTACAACACAGACATTTCAAAAGGCTATTTTCTAAGTTAACATAAAAATTAGAGAGTGCTGGAAGCTAAAGAGGGGACAGTTTCTAACACCAATGCATAAAAGAACTGGTACTAGAATAAAAAATATTTAAAACACTTAAAGGAAGTTCTTGTTTTTCCAGGTAAAAAAGTGAAGAGCTGCCTGGTAGAGACATAAGGTGAAGGATAAGGACACCAGACTGCTAACAGGAGCCCAGACAGGTAGCACAGTGTCTCTGCCCAACTTCTCCACCTCCCACAACCCAAACTCTTTTTGATGCAGAGACATCAGGGAAAGCTCTTTATGTTTCACATTTCTCTAAGTTTTTTTAAAATAGGTTTTTTTCCTCACTTACTCACATAGATCAAAGATCTGAAAGTCTCAATCTAATTAAGTTCAAAGTGTCAAATGCATGTTTTTAAATGTTTAACTGAAGTGAAACAGGCCTTACACTGGCTTTAACCTCAAGGTTTTTGCTCTGCTCACACAGAGCCTGACAGGGGATCACCAGTTCTCACAGCTTATAACAAACCTTGTGGTGCACAGGGTTTGTTCCTCTAAGAAGTCAAAAGAAATGAGTAAGTGAGAACTTCAGCCTCCGGTAAACAGAGAAAACTCTGGTTTTATAGAATTTTATAAAGACTTTTATAAAGGCCTAGGATGCAAATAAACACAATCCTAAAATGATTAAAAAAGCCCCTCAACTTTTTAAAGCTGGCTCCTAATGTTTAACCATTTGAGTCTCACTTTGCCAATGAATTAAAAAATCTCAAAGATCTCTGCTTGAAAGCTGCATTTGATTACTACCACCTTATGCTTAAAAGATGCAGAATTTTGGTTAAAACTCAGTGGGCTAAAGAATTTTTCCTATTTTTAAGAAAATTAATTCCTCTTTAGGGTTACCTTATAATAATAACTGAATAATTATTGCAAATAAATGAGCTGCAGAATATCCAATCTTCTTTTTTCCTTGTCACATTTCTATTACAAAAATGCTGGGTGAACACAAACAAACCCAAATATTTGATTAATTGCTTCTTCAAGATCACGCAGGAGCTCCTGACCATGTTAAGAGACCTCAGGGTAACGACACCTCTTCAAACCCACTGATCTCAAATAACCAAGAATTACAGATGAAAGGTCTTCATGCACATATTGGCAGAACCAACACCACTGTTTTCTCCCAGAACTAGAGCACATGGGAGCAGATGGTGCAAAGATCCTACTCAGGTCTCTCAGCCTCCATCACAGCCCCAGAGGAGTCACAGGGAACCCAGAAAACAACCATTTAAACTTCCCATCGACAACCTGGGGGTGCTTCTGCCAACAAGGAAGGAAAACCAACAGTCTGCAAAATGAAGGTGAAATGAAATGCTGCCCAACAGGCAGTGCCACTGCAGGCTCCCAAATGACCGCTCCTGAAGTATCCAGAGAAAGGAGAGGTTCATCCCTGCAGCCATCCCAGCATCTCACAGAAGGAGGGGGGAGGCCAGAGGAGGGTCTGGCACTTTTTAGGTACCTGTATTTATTGGGGAACATCCTCTCACAGTCTTTGCACTCATAGACCTGTCCATCTCCAAGGCCTTCCTGCTTGATGTCGTCGTTGAGGGTCTCGTAGATGGAGCCGACGGCGCTGCAGCCGAACTTCTTGTGGCGCCGCAGGTCGAGCTTGGACTGGAAGAGCTCATCACAGTCCTCACAGCGGAACGAGGGCTCCTCTGCAACACACACACCCCCACGGGGCATCCTCACTCCTGCAGCAGCCACTCCAACCACGATGGATTATTTTACCCAACGCTAAAGACAAGGCAAAGTTCTGCGAGCATCCAGCGAACAGCCCAAAAGCAAACTTGCAAGTGAGGGGAGAGAGAACCCAAGGGAGGCTGTGCCAGCAGCTGCTTTCACTTTAAGCATTAAGGAAAAAAAAAAAATAGATCACACAACCAGAGGAGATCTTGTTTTCTTTGTGTCCTGGCCTCTGCAGGGACAGAGAGACCTGTAAGAATTGGTAGACACACAAAATACTGGGGGCATTCTGGAGTGTTGAGCTTGTCTGCAAGGAGGGGTTTTGAAAGTACAAATGAGTTTTTCTTCAAAAGGGGCTGCTAGGGAAAAAGGAACAACTCAGATACTGGGAAAAGCAAAGTGCCACAGCACAGACCTGGAGAAGCTCCTGTGTAAGAAATTGTCTGTCTAATGTTCTCCTCCCAACTCGTCCCTCACCACTGCAGGAGCTCAGGGCGTCATCAGCCCGAGGAGTCCAAACCCAGAGCACCACGGAAGGAAGAACAGGGAGCCAAAGGCTTTGTTGCTGTGCTCTTTGCTTTTTTTTAATAAAAAAAAAAATCTAATGCACATAATAAATTACCATAGTCAAGGTCAAACAAATTAAAAAGAGGGCAGCTATTATTAAGTTTACAAGGCAGCATCCTGACTATAGTGCCAAGGCAAACAATCAGCTCCAAGCTGTAAATTTTCCAGGAGAACAACCTCTGTGAGGGAGCTGGGATAGCTCTGGGTTTCTCCACCCTGAAACAGAAGCTTTCCAGCCCCTCCTGAGTCACTGGGGCTGCGTTTCTAGCCCTCCTCTGCCCTCTTCCTCCACACTCCACAGCTCTGCTTCATATTAAGTTTTGTTCCCTATTTCTGGTCACTTTACTTTCAAAAAGAAAGCTTGTGGTAAGTGCACTAGCTCAGAGGGAAGAGTGGGAATGTTCTGAGAGACGCAGCCAAAGGCTGATGTTGTGATGGAGCTGATCCATCCCTTGCTCTCCAAGTGGGATGTGGCCACATTCGTGTTTTCAGGGCTGCTCTGAGGCCAAGCCCTGCATTCAAAACCTGCAGCTTCTGAGCAAATCCTTGCTTTGAAGTCCCCCCTGCACTTGTTCACCCGAAGTTTTGCCCAATTGGAAACACTTAGGCTGATCTTCAAGGCTGGAAGGGTGTTTAATATAAATCAGGGTTAATTTTGCATAAAAGTGAGAAGAGTAGAAGCAGAGGCAGTGTCACCTCCAGAGATCACCACATCCCCACCTGCACTCAGGCACTCAGTCCCATCTCCTCTCTTTATTTCCCTTTCTATTCACACCTGAGTGCAAAACTGAGCAAGACAAGGTCCCAGCAGCTGCTACAGCAGCAACGTGGGCAGAGGAAACCCAACACTTTGCACACCTACACAGAGAGAATCGACATGGGAACAGCCAAGCACAGCTCAAAAAGAAAGTCTCACCAAGACAGGACCAGGGCAGCCTTGCTGGGCATCCCAGCAGCCTGACCAGTGCCACCAGACCCACTTGTACAAGGAATGAAGAGTCCTGCAGCACCCACAGGGATGCACTAGGATTTCCTGAGGTGCAGGAGAAAAGGAGGTAAAAAGAAATAAACCCAGCAGGTCAACATTTTCCTTTGGGAAGGAGAAGGGGTTTTGACTAAAAAAAGGAGACCTGAGGGAAGAGAATACCCAATCTTTCCCATTTCAGCTCATTTGGACAGATTATATACTCTGAAATTGTTATCAGCAGCCTCACCATGAAGTGGGTGAGGCCCTGCTCTGCTCCTTAGAGAAATTCTCTTTGCTGGCATTTTATAGAACAGTATCAACATGTATCTCATGTGTTTTATGTCCCTAGGGAAGGAAACCTGGAAACCAGGACACAAAAACCAGCAGCATTGAGAAACTGTGCATAGCCTACCATTAAAATAATGCAAACTACTTATTATGAGGGAAAAGCAAGAAATAAGAACAAAAGTGTAGTATCATGCCATGTCTCATGCTATGGCTTGTTACTGCACTTGACTTTTAGCAGCAGCAGGAAACACAATGTTACTGAGCAAAAGATTTCATCTGCACACGGTTATGGACTGAAAACATTCTGGGTATGAAAGCAGCGAGGGGAGGCAGGGCTGGGATAAGGGGTGTTGAGGTGCCTTTTCACATCTGTGACTTGAGTGAGAAGAGACAAACCCAACAGCCCCTATGGGTCCCAAACTCAGACACCTGCGGGCTGAGGCAGTGATCTCACATCAATACATATCAATACTTTAATAGCCTCAATAATAATTTAGAGAAGAGATCTCACTTCTAATTCTGGTCTCAGTTTTGTGTCCGTAGGAGACACCCAGTTTGCAGACTTCAGGTTCGTTAAAGGGCTTCTTTTTTCCTCCTTTAAATACCAAAAAAATAAAAATGTTGCCCTTCAAAATGAGTTCTCATTAAAGTTTTCTCCTTTCTTTAAGCACCACAAATGAAAATACTGCCCTTCAGAAAGGTAACAGCTTCGGAGCCTGACAGGGAGAAGGGGCTGAAAAGAAAAGAACAACCCAGTTACACAGAAATTGCTGCCTGTTCTCTGTGTCTTGTTTGTCAAATCTATGGTTATATGTGCCTATCTGAAGTTCCATCAGTAACACTCAGGACAAAGCAGGAATGTAACAGAAAAATAAATCAGTGCCTAATAGCTTTCAGAGAAACCAAGGGGAACACAATTATGTGGCATCTACATGCTAATCTACCAGACTCGAATCTCAAAGGAGTTCAAGTGCCCTACTCAAAATTCCTGCAGTGATAAGGGGTCTGCTGTGTTTGGCTGGGGTTGGGAGAAAAGATTTTTATGATAATTATCTTTGTGTGGAACAATTTTGCATTTTCTTTCCTGTTAATTCTGAAGCGAACTGGGGCTTCGAGGCAGCAGGAAGATAGCCCTGCTGAAAGTAAAAAGTATGAAGGAGTCAAATATTTAATGTTGGCCTGGTGTAATTTGACAGCAATTATGTGACAAAAGCACTAGACGTTACCAGGAAGACACAGATAAATGTTCCATAATGACAGAGATGGAAAACAAGGAGCACTTTTTGCTTGTTCACATAAAAGCCTGTTAGAAACTGAAATGCAGAACAGCAGTGAGTTTTCACTCTGATTTCTCCCTGACATCAAAAAATGAGGACAGAAATGATTCATCTCTGTGTGTTGGTCTCTAGAAAATGATTAACTTTTTTTGGGGGGGGAGGGGGGAGAACAGTGAAAAAATAATCCCAAACTTCACAAAAGTGAGGCAGCAGCGACCACACTTCAACCCCAGCCCTTCAGCAAGTGAGCTTCCACCAGCACAACTCCTCAAACTATCTGGTTTTCCAGAAATATTTGAAACTAACTGTGCCTATCCCGGGCACACTCTTAAAGGATTTCACTGCAAATTTGAGTGTGAAATTATATTCACATACAGGTAAAAGAAAATAAATGTACTGTGGGATGCCCAGGTGAGAGAACTCAGATTTCAGAGATTAACTGCATGGAACATTATTTCCAAATAATAGGGTGGGGAAAAGTATCCCAACAAAGGGAGAACAACCCTGGGGACACCCTCAGATTGCCAGAGCACTCTGGGCCCTGGGTGCCCTCACAGCTGCTGCAGAGAAGGATGTGGGGACCCTGCAATCAATATTCCAGCAATAATAATTCTAGAGAGACTCCTCCACTCTCTGCCTGCATCCTCCTTGCCCAGGTACTCTAAAGCTCTGCAGACCTGTGTTTTCCAAGCCTTGGGAAGGTTTGGTCCATTTTTATTACATCTAAAGATACAGATGACCCTGGGGATGGAAAAGGCACCTCCAGTCCTATTCAAAACCACAATGTTCCTCAAAGGGAAGAGAGACATTAACATGCTGCACATCTTGAGTTTAATAAAAACTTGCCATCATGGACTGAGACAGTCACTCTCACCATGGAAAGAGCAAAAATGAGCATAAAATCCAAATAGAGACAGAAGGGGGAGGTACTGGCTCAGGTTTTGTCCCAGCTCAGCCCTCAGTGAGGTTCAGCATCCCTGGGAGAATGGAGAGAGGTGCCAAGGGTCCTGTGGAGGCCTTACCTTCCATGCTGGGTGCCATGTTCCCAAGGGAATAACCACCTTCCTTCAAACACACCAAGAGCTCTTCTCCTGGCTCAATTTCTTTAATAACTTTATAATAGATCTGGGAATCAGAAGCAAAAATTGAGAGACGTTAAATATGCAAAGAATTGCATTTTACATTTTAACCAATAACCCAAATTACACCAGCTAACTGGGGAGGCTGTCACTTGATTTGGGGTAATTGCTGCTGAGAGCTCATTTTTCTGCCTTTATTTGACTCTATGGGTGTCAGCATTTCACAGGGCTTGGACAATAAAGAAATGTTTTGGGTAACAGCCTCTCTCCTTCCAGTCACACAAAATCTTCCCATTGTTTTCCCTGCCTCCTCCAAGATCTGAGTGTTTGCTATAGTGAAGATTTGACATGTTTAAGTCTCTGCTCTCTGAGCCGAAATCAGCCTGAGGATTGGAGTGATTGAAGCTGAATTATGATATCTTCACAGAATTATTTTGCAGACTATTCTCCCCTGGAGCCTAGGCCTGATCCCTAAAGGCAAGACCTGAACCACTCCAGGTGAGCAGTTTATTCTGAACTCCTGTCTGAGCACAGACCTTGGACCTTCCAAAATGTCCTGAGCACAGAACTGTTCATCCCTGAACCTTTGTCATTGCACCAGAGGAAAACCTCCAAACAGAACCAGGATCCAGACAAGGGCAGAGCCCACAAACCAGCTGCACTGGAAGTGTGGAGAACATAGATTAAAGGATACCTGGGCTCTACACACGTTTCCTGAACCAAAAGGAATTCTGGCACTCCAAGGATGCTTAGAAAATATTCCAGGGAGAAACAAATCTCCTCCATCCAAGGTGCAAAGACACCTAACATTGCAAGGCATTGACATATTAATGTATGTTTTTCTACACACCACACACTGAACATTACAGTTCTACCCCCAAACCCCACAGAAATCAGGGCAATAGGTCCAGTGACAAGTGGGTCACACATGAGTGGACCCCAATGGCCTCATTCCTTCTGACAAAGTGGCAGGAATTCCTGGAGAAGAGTGGCTGATAGTGGATTATCTCATAAGAGAGATGCTCCAATCCCTTAATCACCTTTGCAGCCTCACTGAACATGCTCCAGGAGCTCCAGGTCTATTTTGTGCTGAAGACATTTGGTGTCTTCCATATGCTTCCCAGATTTTTAGAGTACACTGACCACTGTCCTCCCCTCACACAATGCCATGAGAGTTCACTTGATGACAGTTATTAACTGCCAAGTTTTCTCAGCACTGCCTTTAACTTCAACACAACAAATTCTTTTTCATGGTATCGACTACAATTTACCCCAAAGAATTCTCTAAACTCAGTGTCTGCCAGCCTCTGTTTCTGGGGAAGACACAAACTCCTAAATTCCTGCCTGGACTGCAATGGTTGTGTCACCACGACGCGTTTTTCCTCGCAGAGCGCCCCTCCCTCCCTCCTTGGCACGGGATGCGAAGCCCTGCCCGCCGCGTGGCTCCCGGCGGGAGCAGCAGATGCCCGGGCTGCCCCCGAATCGTCCTCCGTGTCCTGGAGCTGCGGCCGCAGGGAGATGGAGATGATGTGACTGCAGGGAGAGGGGACATCGCTCCCAGAGCCGCCGCTCGGGGCGGGGAGCCCAGTTACGGCTCAGGACTCTTCGTCCACACCGACACCAGAAGGGCCCGCGATCTGCCGGTCCCTGCGCTGGTCCCAGTCCCTGCAGTGATCCCAGTCCCTGCTCTGGTCCCAGTCCGTGCACTGGTCCCGGTCCCTGCAGTGATCTCAGTCCCTGCGCTGGTCCCAGTCCATGCAGTAATCTCAGTCCCTGCACTCGTCGCGGTCCCTGAGCTGGTCCCAGTCCCTGCTCTGGTCTCAGTCCCTGCTCTGGTCCCAGTCCCTGCAGTGATCCCAGTCCGTGCGCGGGTCCCAGTCCGTGCACTGGTCCCGGTCCCTGCAGTGATCTCAGTCCCTGCGCTGGTCCCAGTCCATGCAGTGATCTCAGTCCCTGCTCTCGTTGCGGTCCCTGCGCTGGTCCCAGTCCTTGCGCTGGTCCCAGTCCCTGCTCTGGTCCCAGTCCCTATGCTGGTCCCAGTCCCTATGCTGGTCCCAGTCCCTATGCTGGTCCCAGTCCCCGCAGTGACCCCAGTCCTTGCGCTGGTCCCAGTCCCTGCACTGGTCCCAGTCCCTATGCTGGTCCCAGTCCCTGCAGTGACCCCAGTCCTTGCGCTGGTCCCAGTCCCTGCGCTGGTCCCAGTCCCTGCGCTGGTCCCAGTCCCTGCACTGGTCCCGCCCGCGCTCCCGCAGCTCCGTTCTCCATCCCGCGGGCACCGCTCCGGGATAAGGCGCTGCCCTCGCCCCCCGTCCGGCGGCGCACGGGGAGGGCTCTCCCCCCTCTCCCCGGGACAGACACGAACTTACCGCCGGGGGCCGGGCCAGGGACGGGGAGCGGGAGCGGGGCCGGGACCGGGGTCGGAATCAGAACCGGGATCGCGACCGGGGTCAGGACCAGGGTCAGGACCGGGATCGGGAGCGGGATCGGGACCAGGACCAGGAGCACGATCGGGACCGGGATGAGGACCGGGACGAGGACCGGGACCAGCGCCAGGAGCGGCAGCGCGGCCCCCGCCCGCCCCAGCAGGTGGCAGACGCCGCCCGTTCCCGGCCCCGCTCCCGCTCCCGGTCCCCGCCGGCCCTCGGTGCCCGGTCCCGGTGGCTGCGAGCGGCGGGGCCGGGCCGGGGAAGGGCAGAGCAGGGCAGAGCAGGGCAGGGGTGGGCAGGGCAGGGCAGGGCAGGGCAGGGCAAGGCAGGGCA
>VXBA01004717.1:463336-484304 GCA_013399895.1 Serilophus lunatus
GAGGGAAGGGAGAGGAAGGGGAGGGGAGGGGAGGGGAGGGAAGGGCAGCCGGGCCGTGTCCCTGCAGCAGCTCCGAGCCGTGTCCGGGGCACACGGAGACACAGCCGCCCCCACGGACGGGCTGTACCCGGAGCCCCGGGACAGCCTTTCCCGACCCTGACCCCGACCCTAACCCGGCTGCCCCCCTTCATCCCCTCCTCAGCTCGCCCCACACCTCCCACAGCTTCGCCTGCCCCTGCACCGGCACCCAGCACTGCCCGGCTGAACAGGCCAGGGAACCTCTCACTCAGGGTTTCAAGACTGTGACATGGTCACAGACACGAAAAGTTTGGTGTGAGAAGTGAAATCCAGCTGCTTGCCAATGACAGAGAAGTCTCGAACTGCACAGAAACTCATCCCTGCGCTTGTCTGACTGTAATTCCATCACCACTTTCTACTGGTTTGGAAAGAGTTCTTGCACTGCGGGCATATCTGTCCCCATCCCGTGTGACATCCAGCCCAGAGTCCAAAGCAGAGACCTGGTCCAAGGGCAGGAGCCAAGGATCAATCTGTACCTCTGTGAGACCCTCGGGTGGGAAACCCTGAGCAGGACCGAGCTGACAGCAAAATATACACCTACACACGAGTGAGAATAATTGTGAGAGAACCCACTTTCCTGCTCCCCAGGGATTGGAGAGCTAATTTCTGTGCATTCCTCTGCAAACTAAAAGTTGTATAAAATCTACCTTTTTCTCATTATCTTTGCACTTCCACGCTCCTCCCTGCTTGTTCATAAGAAAAACTTTTCCCAGGACCAAACCACAAACAGTTAGTGGCAAAACTGTTTGAAAAAAGCAAAAGACAGCCTAGGATTGAGCCCAGAGCTGAGGACTCAGAAAAACTTGGGATGGAACTTGGGATGAGCCAAGCTAAGAGAAGAAAGAAAAAAAGAAATAAAATCCCTGTCAATATTTCTCTTGCAGCTGGTAACCCAAACTAGCACGAAAACACAAACCATGGTCTGAAAGGTCCATCTAGTTCATAGACACAGTCAAAAATTTTACATGGAAAAATCCTTCAGAATTACTCTGCCAAAGGCTGACACTGCCCCTGGGTCACCCCTCAGCTCCTTTTCCTCTCCTGTTTGTTCTCAGAACAAAGTAGCTCCTTGTTATTGAAAAATGTGCTTCAGTCTTTCCAGAAATATAGGACAAGCTTCATTGATGGTCAGGGAAAAGCTGGATTCTGCTGGAGTCACACTAATTTCATCAAACATTTCATTATAATAATTAACTTCTTCTTGCAATCGTGTTACTGATAGCCTGGATTAATTAACACTACTATTGTGTTTCCTTTCTTTTTTTATTACAGCAAAAAAAAAAGCTCAGATTTACCAATCCAGAAGAAGTTTTACATTCATAAATCAATTGTGGTAATTTATAGAAAAGTTCCACACGTGATCATTTCTTTTTTTCCACCCTAAAAAGGGCATCTCTCCTGATTACCAGTTTTATTTGACACTAAATAGTTAGCAGGATAACTAGGGCTTGGTGGTGCTCTCACAGATGACTGAGAATTTCTTGGGTTTTATCACAATTATTCTGGACATGGGGGACTGAAGAAGGAATAAATAAAAGGAAGGCAGGAAAAGAAAAGTGAAAATAACCCAGAGGAATCCTTTTGCAGCCTGGGTTGATCCAGGGATCTGCTGCTGTGGGTGTGAGCTGGGGGCAGCAATTCAGTGCAGTCACCAAAGCAGGGGAACAGAACCAGGACAATCCCTCCCAGAGGCTGATCTCACTCCCAGCCCAGCCCCAAGCTGGACATCTTTCTGCTGGGGAAAAGTGGAGCAGACAGAGAGAAAAGTCCAGTCATTAGGGCCCCTCACAAGGACCAGCCCTGCTGCACGACTTGGGGCTGGGATTTCTCTGAGCCACGCATTTGTACTTCCAGGGGGAAAAAAGAGCATAGGAGAGGGGAGAGAACAGCTGCTGTTTTCCCCTAAAGATCAAACCCCCACTCACCAATAGCAGAGGAGCTCAAAAATCTCAAAATCAGCTGAAAAATGGTTCTTTATGTCCTTGCCTCACCAATAATTTCCTACCTGGGCAGCCTGGAGAGGATTTGGCCCCTCTGCTCTCCCAGCCCTGTCCCTGTGTCTGGGAGGAGTGGGCACAGAAGTTTGGCCTCGTGCAGGTCCAGCAGAACAAGGCTGCACATTCTGCTTTTGTTCTGATGTTTTCCTGCTTTGGAATCACCTCCCCTTTGTCTCAGCTGGGCCACTTTGCTTTTTATTTCCTCTTTTTAAAGCACTGCATTATGTACCCGGGAATCCTGAGCAGAGTCACTGGATGTGTGTGTAAAACACACATAAAATCTCTGCACTGCACACACAGCCCACACTGGCTTATTAAGCAGAGGCTCAATTTTTTCCATTGCCTGTTATCTCTTTTTTCTCCCAATATCTGCATCCCAAATAAAAGCTGCAGCTATCACCCTGAAAGACATCTTGAGCTATTATATTTATTCCATAGATTCTGTTTAATGTTAGAGATTCCTGAACTGCTCAAGTATTTGCCTTATGAAGGCAGCAGTAGCAACAGGAAAAAAAATAAACCATATTCCAGACACATTTAGTAAATCACATAATTTTTCTACAATTTTTTCCAGGCCTCCTTCAGAATTACAATTATCTCAGTCAGTCAAGGATCTTCTATTCTTTTCAAATACTTAGTCAGTACAAATAAATATAAAGAAAATGGGCTAATGTTTTTCTACCAGTGAAAATTGGCTTCACAATTGAAAAATAGTTAATGAAACATCTCAATTAATCTCTTTCTAAATAGAAATACATTTTAAATACATTATAATCTGTANNNNTATATACTGTATGAGGTGGGGGGGGGGGGGGGGGGGGGGGGGGGAGGGGGAAAAGTCATTCAGCAGTCCAGATTCTGCTGTCAACTGTTTCACCAGAATTTTAGTTTGAGTCTTTAAGAGTTCAAATACTCTTTTATTGAGGGAGTTTATATTCAAAAAGCACCTTGTCCACTTGGGAATTATGAGTTCCCTGAGTCTGATGAAGGCCCAAGGCAGCTGGTAACACCCTGAGAAGTCCTTCACAGGTCCAAACCTGACTCCTGTGTGCTGACAGGTAACAGCAGTAGGACTAATTCTCATTCAAGTTAGGTCTGATACACTAGCTTCCATTTGATTTTTACTTGATGGGAAGTTTGCAAAACCCCCAGTGTGGATTGCTCATCTTGAGTCCATTTTTGGGTTTAAGCTCAAACATTAGCAAACATCATGAAAATCTTATTAATTCCGTGTAACACACCTCACTCCCCCCAGGGACTGCTCCGCCAGCATTGCTGTCACCCTCCTGTGACATTTCCACTTGTCCTCCTCCTCAGCAGACTCCCAAACCATCTCCCACTCTCACTCTCCTCTTAAAAGCAGAGAACAACTGCGTTTCCAGCCTGGAATTGTGCTCCCCACCCACCTCTGCCCACAATTCCCATGGCCACGAACTACCAGTGCTGGTTTCCACTTGTCTCAGAGTGGGTTTTTTCGTGTTTCACACAACCTGCCCCACCACAAATGAGTCAGGGACTGGAAGATTGCACATCTGGGGGGCGGTTGGGTCATCCCAGAGATGCCTCAGTGGAGATGCTGAGTGCCTTGGCTGCCTCCATTCAGTGCTGCCCCCACTCCCCATCCTCTGGCCACCCCCCCCCAGCAGCAGCAGGAGGGCTGGGCTGAGCACAGCAGCCCAGGGTCGTCACCTGCTCGTTGACGGGACACACGGCCAGGTTCTGCTCATCACAGGAACAGGACACACGGATGTACTTCAGCCAGTTCCCAGCCCCACCCTGGGCAGCATCCACACAGAACTTCTCATTTCCCAGGTCATCAGCAACCTGCAGGAGAACAGGAGAAATGCACGGGTCAGCTGGGGCAGCTCCAGAGGAGGGGAAAGGAAGGGAAACGGTTTGCAAGGCGAGACTACAAACAAGGAATAGAAAAGAGAATACTGGATGATATATATAATTAACAGAGAGAGAGATGACAAGAGTAAAAACAGCTCTCAGCTATAATCTGACCAACCTCGGGGATGATCCAGGTTGCAGCTCACACATAAAAAGCACATTTTAAAAATGACACAGGACACCCTGAAAACAATGAAAGGCTCTTTAAGCCCAAGCATGGCAAGGCTCTGTTCTGCTCCTAAGTGGGCCTCCTTGTTACAGAAACTCTTTTTTCTCTTAGATTTTGATTTCCCTCTACCCTGACCAGACCCTGTGTCAGTGCAAATTACTTCAGTCATCAAAAGCTCTTAACATGCTTTTACTAGCAATTAATTCTCTCGAAATCTCATGGGATATGATAATACTTTCCCATCTATTTCGAGACAGAGAAAAAAGAAAAAGTGAAAAAACAAAGGAAAGGAAAAAAATTAAACACAGTGATGACAGCAACAAGTGGAGTCTAAGGCTGGGCTGAGGAATCTTGGGGGGATGTTGAGGCTCTCAGCTCTGAACTCCCAGGAGTGCCAGGACCTGCCAGCAACACCAGGAAAGCTCCCACCTCCCTGAACTGGGTGCAGCAAACATTCCCTGGTCCCTCACCTCCACCACTAACCCTTTCCTCTCAAGCTGCCTGTATTAAATGGATCAGGGGAAAACCCCACCATTAGTATTTTGGTTTTGTCCTTCCTAATCAAACGTGGCACTGACAGTCCCAGGAACACTGAATTTCCTCCCAGAATTTGTGTTTGGGACAGAATTGGTGCAGGAAACAACCTGTCTGTGCTCAGTTTCTTCATCCTCTGTCTGGGAACACTCTCACAGTCACTGGCTCTCCCTAACTCGATGTTTTCTCAATACCTGGTACTTTCTAGACACCCTTGTTCACCTCCCCTCGAGCCCTGCTGGTAACACCAAAGGCCTGGCATAGGCAATAATAGCTCAGAAAACCAAGTTTAGGGAGTTTGGACTTTGCAAGAAAAACAACAGAAACCTGTTCTTAACATGGTTGGAACACTCTACTGAGTCTGCTGAAGCTGAAATACCAACAGCTTCTGTTTTATCTCAGGGAACTCCAGGAACAGACTAAAGATGTTGAGATTAAAGTGCTTCTCTTGGCTTCACTGCCCCCAGATGAAGGGGACCAGCCATGCCAACACCTCGAGTGGGGACACACCTGATCAGAAAGTGGTAACAGCTTTCAGGGAAGTTGTTTGGGACACAGAATGAGATGAATCATCGATGCTGAAGGCACTGAACAGTTTGCAATGGCTTGAGTAAGCAGCAGCCCCCAAAACTCCATGAGACATTAATTTCTATGGCAGCAATTGGTGACATTCAGTCACCCTGGGAACACAACATGGAAAACTCCAGGACTACACAGACAGGCTGTTTTAATTCATGGCTGTATCTCACAGATACCCTCTTTCACCTTCTAGAGTTTTTTGATGACCCTAACTCAGATCACAGACCCACAGACTGGTTTGGGCTGAAGGGGACATTAAGGATCATCCAGTTCCAACCCCCTGCCATAGGCAGATAGCTCAAGGAAGGTCCAGAATTCAGCTCAAATTCACTTTGCAAGGCCCTGCTCAGGCTTCAGGGCCAGCTCTACTTCAGGAGGAGGTTCTGTTGTAGCTAGAATTCACCTGAAATTCTGTGGTTTTATCTGCGTGGGGCATTAAAACCCAAGCTGGGGGTGTGAAATCTGACAGATCAAAATGAGAAAAAAAGAGGTTGTATGAAACCCTGAGAACTTCAGCTCCTGTTTTTCACACACACTCACTGTACTCCACAAATAGAACCCAGGACCACAACTCAAGGCCCAGCAGTGGCACTGGAGGGGACTCAGCAAGCAGCCACCCCTCATCCAATGTGGTACCTCTGCTGGTGTCAACAAGGACCTTTTGAAAATAAAATAAATGGGGCAACCAACTGGTCTCAAAGTGCTGCAGGACCAATTCCAGAGCAAGGGGTGCTCCGGGGTGAGCTCAGCTCTTTGTGGTCAACAGCTCTAATTAAAGACCAGGTTCACACGCTCACGCTCTTTACTGATCTTCTGTGTCAAGGCTATTTCACAGCTTAAAAAACACTGAGAAATCCAACAACAATCACCAAACACTATCTGCAGTATCTGTTTTTTCCTCTGTCAAACCTGTACACACGGAATAATATTCTAATTCTCTTCCCTCCACCTTAAAAACCTCCGGAAAAACAAATTGAAACCTTTTACCACATCTTCTCCCAGTGCAGACCAGAAGGAAATCAGAAATTTCCTCTGGCGAAATTCTGCAAACCAGCTGCTTGCAAGTCGTTGTCAGTAACTAAAAAAAAAAAGGATTTTCAGTTTGCAAATGGTCCTGGAACGTCCATTTTTCTGTGTTCTTTGGAAGAAGCATGAGCAGCACCAAGAGACTCCATGCTCTGGAGAAGCCCAGGTGGAGAAGAACAGGGAAGCAAAGAGCATTGGCTGTGGGTAAATGGAAGATCCCAGGCAGAAGCACAGGGGGATTCACCTCTCATTGAACTGCTGGAAGGCTCAACTGCCCACAGCCACCCAACTGGGGCTGCACTCATCACAGCAGTCATCTCCAGCTCTAGTAAAGCTGATTATTCACAATTAAGACCAGAACTAAGTTCATCTCAATCCAGGACTCAGCAGCAGCTTTAACCGTAAGCCCATTCATTCATAGATGTCTCTGTTTCCTGGACAGGTAAAGGCTATTATCAAGTATTTTATCATCAAGAGCAAAAAATGAGGTGCCACAGAAATTATAAAAAAAACCCCCAACAACAGAAGATCTTGTGTAATTAGCAGGTCCCTGACTTGGAGCTGAAATGGAACAGTTGCAGCTCTGCTTGTGCTCTGTGCTCAGGTTGGCTCTGTATCAGTGAGGCAGTGGAGAGGTGTCTCTGGTGGGTAATTTGGCTTAGACATTAAAAGAAGTTGTCAGAGGGAAAGGAGAGGGTAAAAAAAAGGTGGGAAGGTATGGGAGAGAAGAAAAAAATAAAATAAATATAAAGTAACTGGTAGTGTGTTTGCAGGTCTAGAACCATCTCGTGCTGGTATTCCAGTCACTTTTAGGGCAACACTCTTCAACTCCTTTACCTCCTCAGATCTGGGGCACAGCATCCCTGCCCCACAGAGCTGTGCTCCCTGCAGGAACGTGCTTTGTCCATTTTACCTTGTCCCCACATTAAAACACAGGGCTGAGGTCTGTGGGCTCAGAGAGTTTGTTCCTGCAGGAGCACCTCCTCTGCCTCTTCTCCCCTGGCCACCCTTCCATTTGATCCCACCCACCCATCGTGGATTTCTACCTCCTTTTTTTTAACTGAACATGCCAAAAACTAAGTTCATCTTTTCTCCCTCTGCTGCAGATGGTGAGTTCAGCGTTTATTTATTAACCATAGCACCTCCCAGCACTTTTGTCTTCAAATCCAACAGTTCATTTAAGAATCCCCAACTCCCCTCCTGTTCCCTGCCAGTAACACTGCCATGACTTTGTCTCGTTGAGTCGTTCACTCTGTCCCTGCTCCAAAGTCCCTGTCCTCCTCCTCTCCATCCCAAAACAAATGCACCTTCTTGTTCCCTGGGGTTGCAGGGATTTAATTGTCCCGCTGCAGAGACACGGATTTGGGATCCAGAGCCAGAACCCCGGCTGTGGTTGAGGTTCAGACTCGTCCCTATCCAGCCAAAAGGAAATTGTTGTCATGTTCCAGGGCTCACTTTGCAGCTTCATCTGCCGTCTGCTGCACAGCGCTCAGCATTTGGATCCAAAGGGCTCATTGATCTTTGCAAAGGCTCCATTCCATAATTTATTAACATCAGAAATGCTGAGTTATGGAGCAGAAATTATGGAAAAATTCTCTTGAAGGTTTACAATTTTTTTTGCACATCATTTGAGGTTTCCTGCTCCTCTAATTTGTGGGCTCTCTGTTGGGTTGTTTCTTTCCCCTTTTCATGGGCAGGGCCCGGGGTCTGGCCCCAGCAGAGGTGTGCCTGGGGCCGGGGTGCCTGTGCATCTGTCGTCAGTTCCCCTAATGGATTCCGAGTGTGCATGAAGAAACGAAGCAACCAGGAGTTTGCCATCAGTGACCCAGCGTCCTGTTGCTATAACATCCCTCCCCAGAAGCCCAAAGTGTAATAAACCTTCTCATCCCATGGTCGCAGGATCTGCCTCTGACAGCTTGGCTGATGTGCGCATTTTATTTGGCAGGAGTTGGAGATTTTTTCCTTTTTTTCCCCCCCTTTTTACTTTAATGACCCACGAGCTGATTTAGAGCAATAAACTGTTGCCATGAAGTTTTGTTGTGTTTCTTTTAAATAAAGGGGAGGGAGGGACTGCTGCAATTTATGACTTTCAGAAGTAACTGAAACAGAAAGTCCATTCTTGCCATGAAATGAAGAGAAAAAGGCTTCATCCAGAGAAACACCTCTGTCAATGTGTAGACATGAAGCCTAGATGAACTCATAAATTCAGCACTCTGCCTGCAATTAAGCAGGCTTCCTGGTGATTTGACAAAGAGTTAATGAGAAACGTGTCAGACAAAAACAGGTCATAGCACTGGAAAGCGAAGGGAAGAGCAGCTGAGCCAAACCCAACTTGTCTGCTGCCCCAGCCCAGGGCCACAGGAAAAGCTCTAAGTGTACTCAGCAAGAGCTACTTTGAGTTATGTACAGTAAACTTCTTGTCCAAATGTAAAGTCCTGGAGCCAGTTCCCATCCCCAAAACCAGACAAGGAGCAAAAGGGCCGTTCCCTTAAAGCCTCTGCCTGTGCTTTAAAAGAGGAGTGGGCAGCAGAGCTGTCCCACCACCCTGCATGGGATGGTCACACCTTCATCTTCACTGTGAGCCCCCATGGGCCACATGCAGTGCAGGGGCTCAGGGTTCAAGTCCTAAGGGCTGGTAAGTGCCTGCAGGATCAGAGACCTTAATTCATCTGTCTGGGTCTGTGAATAGGCTCCTGTCCTCAGGAGTCTCCTCACCATCCCCATTCCATGCTCTCTGCAAGCAGACCTTCAGATTTCCAGCAGAGCAGCTGATGCAAAGGACCCACTGGCTCTGCCAGAACAGCCTTGGGTATCCAAACACTGGGAAAGCTCAGAGGAGAGGAAAAGAAATCTTCATGGCTCTCCTCCTGCCAAACAAGTGTGTTCCCTCCTCATCTGAACCGAGTCAGAGCTGGGAGAACCACGAACATGAGGCAACTCTGCTGGATTGCACTGGAGACAATGGGAGAGGCTGCCCAGTGACACTCTGAGTTTGGAGACACTGCTGAGTTTGGAGACACTGCCAGCTTGTGTGAGGCAAAGTTTTGCTGCAGCCAAAGGGAGAAAGACCGATTCAGGTTTTTGAAGGGATGAATGTTTTTGAACTCTCACTCCCACCCAAGCCACATGTCTGGAGTGGGAATTTTCCACTGGTGTGTGCGTTTCCGAGTCTGCTCTTGGGCTCCTGTATCATCTGGCTCCAGGAATGACCTGGAGGAAAACCATCAGCAAGCTGCAGGGAAGGCTGTTACTGGGACGTACTTCTGTCAGGAAAAAATAACCTTCTCATTCTTTTTTTCCACCACATCTAAAGCACATGAGAAATCACATGAAGAAGACTGATTTCTACCAAAACTCCCTGTTTAGGTTCCAAACATAGGAGCCTGCATTGCTCACATGAGCTCTGTAAGCCAAGCTCATTTTCTTGACCACATTTGAATGCAGTTGAGCCTTTTGAGGGGCTGCCCACTATGAACTGCTCTCCTCTTACACATCAGCACAGACCAGCCAGTGGGTATTTCCCGTGTGTCAGCTCTGCATCAGCATAAAACAATCTGCCAACCTGTGCTGCATTGCTGTGTCCTTCAGCCACTGCAGACTCACTCCAGCTGAAGGTACATCAGACCTGACCAGGAACACAAACCCTCACAGGAGAAACCAACGACAGTAACAATGGGGAAAAGAGGAGAAGTCAAGAACTCTTGGGAAAAATCCACCGTGGCTCTGCTTTCCCTCCCCCTGTACCTACAATTTCTTGTATTCCTGCCTTGGAGGTGCAGTTTTGCTACCCTGAAGACACCCCAAATAACACAGGATGCCACAGAAGGTGCTGCCAATGCTGATTCCTGTTGAGGCACGAAACCAATCCCACCCCCTCATTTTTTTCTCCCACTCTCATCCTCTTTGAGGGCAATCAGCTAAACTTGCACAGCAACATCTAATCACCACGCAGAAAAGCACAAAGTAAAGATGTCAAAACAGGAGACCACTTCCAAGCTGATGGCAGGCATTTATCTCAACAAAAGCTCATTTTTCACGAGCAACGTAATTCATTCCACACTGATTTAAATTAAACAGTAAACCATAAAAAATTATGCTCGAATCAAATCCCAGGGCTGCCTCAGATATTGTACACACGACTCAAGAAAGGGACTTCCAGTTCTTTGTAATATACACATACAAAAACTTTGAAGTTTTCCTCCCTGCTGAAAGAGTTCAGGACATCCCACTTCGTATTTTACAGCATTTTGGCTCATTTCAAAAAAATATAGCTGTAAAGTTCTAAAAGCTTAATGGATGAGAAATAAGCAGGAACTTGAGAGAAATCTTCATCTGATAAACAGAAGACAGAGGCTGCTGCAAAAAGGGGAGGATTTGGAGCTTCAGGACATTTCACTTCATTAGGGAGAGGGAGCAGCAGCAAGAGGTTCTGAGGTCCCAGGGCTGTTCCAGGGGATTAAAACAGACACAAGTCACTCGTGTCCCAGAGCTGCTGTGGAGAACCAAAATGCTTTAAAAGCAACCAACCTTAAAAAGAAATTCTGATCAGCTTTTGGAGGTGCATCCCTGGGGCTTCACTAGATCAGTGTGGACAGAACTTACTGTGCTTGGTTTAAATAGCTTCTTATTACTACAGCTTGATTTTAATGGTGTTTTGGGAATGGAGCTGTGGAACACCACGAGTGTGGAGGCCACTTCAGGGTGATTCATGAACCACACTCAGAGCCAAACCCATTTGCCACATTTCAAACTCTGGCCAAAAAAAGTAGCAGAGCCTTCAACTGCCCATTCCTGCTGCTGATACCAGCTACAAACCACAGACCTGGCAAAAGTCATGGGAGGTCCCAGCACGAGAAGAGCTCCATGAAATAATAGGGACTCACAAGTCCCTTCCTCAGGAAGAATCCAGACCATCATCTGTCAGCCCTGGCACCTCCACTCCCTTCCACTGCAAACACTCTTGGATTATACTGGATCATTAATAACACATGAAACAAATTCTAACATCAATTAAGCAGGTACCCCGGGGAAAGGTGAATGAATTCAGAGAGCTGAGGTGCTTGAAATACATGTTTTCCCTTTAATCTGGGGATACATGTCCCAAGTTCAGGGAGATGCAGATAACTGCCCAGAAAATGAAGTCCAAGTCCTCTGATGTGTTTGATGGATACAGTCTGTGTGTCTCCTAAAACCCAAGAGACATATTCTTAAAGCTCAATACCTGGGGCCATCCTGCCACCTGGTTTTGGTGGTTGGGAGATGTTTGACCACCTCAGCGTAGCACAAACCAAACTTCCTGTCAGGGAATTGAAATGACTGGGCATCAGA
Organism: Serilophus lunatus; assembly: GCA_013399895.1. Taxonomy (NCBI): domain Eukaryota; kingdom Metazoa; phylum Chordata; class Aves; order Passeriformes; family Eurylaimidae; genus Serilophus; species Serilophus lunatus. Next base: position 474,941 of record VXBA01004717.1, read on the forward strand.
AGTGTGGGCAATCACAGTTACTGGCTATGTGCAACAAGACCGAGGTGTTAAATGCATGGAGGGGTAGGAAAGGTTGTGGGCTTTCATGCCAGGTGTGACTGGTGCCAGTTACACCCATGCCATGACAAACACTATGTTGATCTCACTTCTGTCTTCACCCAGGGCTTCTGCACCCTGCCTTAAATGCTGCTCTAAAGAGGCTCAGGTTGGTCATGACTGACAGGTAACACCACACACAGTGAGACACAACCATGGGAAGAAGAGGAACACCATCAAAAAAGCTGCCAGAGAGGCAAAGCAGGTAAGAGAAGGCAAGTCCTAAGACAGCCAGGGATCATGCTCTTCTAGCACTAAATTTCCCAGTCTAATAATAGAGAAATTACCCCTCCTTACTTTTCCCATTGGCATGGATGATGGCAGTCCAGCACTCTTGGAATACTCATGTGCACTTATGTACTTCTCTACACACTGGCTCTAAACACCTTGAATTTACAGGCCCAAAGGGTGCATGTTTCCATGGCTTTACCCATGACCTGACACTTTCAGAACAGAGATTTAAAAACAAAGACAAAATCACACCAAAAAGCAGCCCCAGAGCCCGGCAGGGCTGTGCCCTCCCCCAGCACAGCTGCACCTCAGCTCCACTCACACAGGAAACCCCCCCAAGGGCCACGCTGGGACGGGGGAACCAGAGTCCCTGTAACCTTTCTCATCAGAAATGCATCTCTGCACACTGTGCTCGTGCTCTTTAGCAGGTGTGAAATAGATGGGTTGGTGGCCTGGGTTGGCACTGGGAGAAGGGATGAGAGGACACTCGAGGTTTCCCTCCCGACCCACGCGGCTGGTCGAAAACAGGAACAGCAGCCCTGCCTTTGAGGAGCTCAGAAAACAAAGCAGCCAGAGACATGTTCTCTTGAGGCACCAACAGCGTGCTGCTCATAGAGCTGAGATGTGTGATCTCTTCAGAGTGAGATTTACCGAAAACACGACCAAGAGAAGGTGCAAAAACGAGGTGATGAGGTCTGTGCACCCGAGGCTCCCGCCCTGCTCAGGACATCCTGCCCAGAAGCTGCAGCCTGGTTTATTTTATAAATACAATCAAACGGGATGGCAAGAGGCCTTCCCAGCACAAAGGCAGGGCTGGGAACCCTTTCTGTGAGGTCAGGAATTTGGGGATCCCAGGGGATGCTCAGGTGTTGTGGGCAGGGCAGGAGAGGCAGGTCCCAGTCGTCCTGGCCCTGGGCACAACCCTGTGGGGCTCAGAGGGTCAATAATCAGCTGCTCCCCTTGCCTTGGGCTGCTGGAGGGACAAGAGGGATGTGGGCTGAGGGAGCTGTTCTGCAGCTAAAGGCTCCTCTCTGCTGTGGGCTTAGTGAGCAGTGAAGCATCCAGGCTCATCCCAACCTTTTGCCTTGCAGGGATGTTGGCTGAGGAACGAGAGCAAGGCCAGGAAAGCAGATCCTCAGGGCACTTCCAGCTTCTAGAGAATCTGCTCCCAGGCTGGTGTGCCTCCTGAGGGAGATGAAGATTGTTTTAGATGATCTAAATCTTGGGCAAGGACCTCTTCAATTTGTAACTCTTAAACACGGTTCATCTTCAATCCAAGCATCGCTGAAAAGAGAACTGGGGACACCAAAGGGGACGTTTTCCCTTAGTGGTTCATTTCTACATGACAAAAGAAGGTTTCGGAGTCAGTTCTTGCCTAAAGATCTAAAAGTGTTTTACAGAAAGGGGAGCCCCCTGCAAAAGCCACCCACAGGTTAGCAACAATCTCACTCATCAGATACACAGAAAGAAAATATGCCAAGTATTCTGCCCTCAAGTTTACACAGTGAATATATTTATTTCCTCTCCTAACACAGTGACTCAAACTGTAAAGGAATTCTGAGGTACTCATTTTCCAATAAAATCTCAGCACCAATAATTTCCTGCCAGTTGGACAATGTGACATCCAGAAGAGGTTCATAAACCTTCAAGCCAAACCTTGTTCCTCCTTTCAGAATTATGACTATGAGGGACTGATTAAATTATTTCCTTCTGCAACTCGGTGATCTGACCCCTCTGCAGCTGAAACCAAACCAGTATCTTGTCTGACATCACAAACTGAAATCTCAGCCATAAGGAAGTACAAGGGTAAATTGCAGAGTCCCAAGTGCCTCCAGGATGAACTTTACCCCAAGTCAATTCACCTACTTATGAAATGATATATTCCAGGGAATTGATTCTAATGATAAATCTGCCCTTTGAATATGCTGAGAAACAACATTTCAAAATCTCCAGCTCGGATCTTATGCCATCTCTGGGTCAAAAGACAGCTCAGCAGAGCAGTGGTGTTGAGGTAACAGCTCAGATGGAGCCACAGGAGAGTGTCAAGTGAAAGGGACTCTGATGCCTCTGCTCAGGTTATTTTACTGAGGCAATTCCAACACATCTGGTTCCCTGACAGCAGGTCTCAAAACAATACAAGGTCTGACATACCAGATCTCTCACATTGCCTGAGCGAGTCAGGTTCGGGTTAGGGAGATGCTGATAACCTGCACACAGAATTCCTTATCTCCTGGGCACACCTGAGAGACAGCACTGAGCACCCACAGGCAGCACTCTGCCCCTGATCCACCTCCTGACCCCACAGGAGATCTCTGCCCTTTCTAAGTTGGGCTGTTTTGGAGTCAGCTAGAAGGGACAAAAAATGCAATATTATCTGCCTTTAGGGCAACTTTCTCACTTGTCAGAAAGCCAGACTTGGATTCAAAGAGGGGGGTGAGGATGACGGGTATTTGCTTTATACACCAGGATTCCCTGGTCAGGAAAAGGGAGCCCTCCTTCTTCCTGGGTCATTCTGTTCCTGTGTGTTCCTTGTACAAAGTTTGCTTTTTATTGGGATCTCAGCATCACAATGATCATGGTAGGGACTGAGCAGTTCCTGCAGCACCTTCCCTCAGGAAAACTGCAGGAAAACCACTTGTGGCAGTCAAAGACAGGATACAAAGGGAAATGTCTGGAAAAAGGGGCTTGAGGCTTTATATTTGATATGTGAGCAGCACCAAAAATGATACTTAGAGTTGGAACTTGATGATCCTTAAGGTCCCTTCAAACTCAAACCATTCTGTCCTTCTTTCCTCCAGACAACTCTCGGGTACACTAAATCTGAGGGTGGTTTTGTCTCTTCAAACCAAATACTCTTGGAGAAAAATTCAGACCTCAGGTATTTAGAAGGTTCACCTGATAATAATCTCAAAATCTCCCTCATTAACAGTTGGAAATAATTTTGGTTTTATGACAGTTTTCTTCATATTTTGAAGCTAAAAATCCTCAGTTGCAGAACACAGGGCTTCACAAATTCCTTGCAATCATAATAAAAACTATTAACTTAATGCTAAGTAAAAAATATCACATTTTTAGCAGAGCTTTAGCCTGCAAAACAAATGAAATATGGTGAGAACAATATTGTTTTCATTCCCTTCACAAATACTCACACATAAGTTGAAGCAAATACCCAAGCCTTGAAATGCTGCTGAAACAGTTTATTGTGCTCTAATCCTGCAGCCTTTAAAACAATCTAACAGTGTGGCATTTCCATGGTATAAATGATTTCTGCCTGTATCTGGCAGCCCCAGGAGTTCTCTAAGGATGAACATAAATTCAATTATAGCAAATTAAATCTGAGCATACATAAGCCACATAACATTTTAATTGGGGGCGATTCTTAACTTCTTTTGGAAGAACTATACAATAGTTGAGCCCCCAAAGATGATACGACCCATATGCTTTCTCTTTTGAGTTGCCTGCTTTTATTAATTATTCTGGCAGAGATATATTTATATTGATGTTGTCAGTGTGTGAACAAAACCTCATGGACAAAAAATGGTTTAATTAAAGCAGAAAAACGTGTTTTATGGGTGGTGAGCAAACCTGGTTTTTAAAGTCAGTAAAACTTTCGTAAGTGATTAGATAAAAATAAATCTTAGGAAAACATTTGCACCAAATATGTCTTTGACGTCTCATGCTGAAGAATAGCATAAAAAAAATTCCTGAGCAGGCTCATGGACTCAATAATCTGAGTTCAGAAGGCTCCAGCTCTCTCATTCTCTGTTCTCTGCTCGGATTAACAAATCTCCCTCTTCTGCCCCAATCTGCTCTCTCCCTGCACCCCGTTCTCTCTCGTGTCAGCATTAACGTCCCAAAATCAGGCAAACACAGGACCCATCCTGCTCTGCCTTGTGATGCCCAGCACCAGTACAGTTACTGGTGGGCAGGGGAGTGAACTGGAGCAGAGGCTTTTCCCTGCCTGTTTTAAGAGCACAAGGAGGAGTCTGTAAATAACATATAAAGGCTTGCAAATCAATTTGCAATGGAGAGACTGTTTGCAAAACACAGCTAGTGACACTCAAGCGTGTCCAGACCACTGCACACCCACAACTACCCCAGGCCCCTCTGTGTTCAACAGCAGATACAGAACATGGTGCTGAAGGGCAGAGTTTCACCCTGGGACAGTGTCCCTGTCACCTGGAATCAGGCAGCCAGAAAACAAGCAAGGCAGGAGAACCCAGAGCACCCCCATCCCTCAGCACAACGCGCCCTTTGTGACGGACCATATTCCAAGAGACGTTGCTTCAGACCAAAGCTGGGCCATGGATGTAGATCTCACATGCTAATAAATAAAAATAAATATCTGACCTCAAGTAAAAGATCCTTCGTTTGACACTCCTGATCATTTTTTATACTTCAAGCTCAGTTTTTACTGGACGGGATCCAGCCATCCTATGGAAATGGAACGGCCTTTTTCTTTAGGTGAACAAAAGTCCTTTTCTAGTCCTGAGGGCCGACGAGTTTATCCAAATATTCTCAGTTTACTACTAGCCCCTTTTGGAGCAGATACACTCAATACAGGCACACTTTGTATCTGAGGAGCTGCTCAGGGCAGTGCCAGGACAGGGCCCAGCCTGACTGGGAGGGACAACACACGTGTCCTGTGGAGCCCCTGCCCTCCTCATCCTCCCTGACAGCACCGCAGAGAGAAAACACACAGACAGAGCAGCTCCTCCTCCCCTCCTGCCATCTCCCCAGGAAGAATGTTTGGAAATGCTAAATAGCCTTTTCCATGTTTCTACATCAGTTCTTATTTTGGCTGAGCTCGTCCTGCCTGTGAGCAGCTGCCAAGTGCATGAAGTAATGAGAAAGCTTTGGGAGAGAAGCTGACTTCACTCCAGCGGCGCTGGAGTAACACACCCAGTATGTTCTGGGGCTGTCAGCACGGCCCTGAGCGGGACCTCATTAGCAAATTTGACCTGCACAACCAGAGGAGACACATTCCTGGGTGCCACCTTCCTCCTGCCGCCAGCTGCTCTGACCTTCCCCATGAGACCTTCCCGCATCCTTCCCTTGGCAGCCGGAAAGTTCCCATCGAAGCACTGCTTGCCCCACTGCCCCCAGACATGACCTGTGGCTGGTGGGGATGATCTCAGCAGCCCCAGAATGTGGCAGGGATGTGAAGGAGAGAAAAGGACACAAAGCTCACCTGAAGCTTACAGACACTTCTGTAAGAGTCAAGAAGGACGTGCGGGAGGACAGCGACCACAGAGATCACAGAGCCTGGCTGTGAGTACAGGTTGTACAAACACCCAAACTCCTGGAGATCCTGTGCTGGTCAGTGTGAACTGGAAATGGAGGGTTTGTGAGCAGATGGAGAACACAAGGTCTTCTCTGGAAATAGCTGCAAACTGCTCCCAGCACTTACTCTGCAAGTGCTACTATTTGAGGGAGAAAGCAGTCCATGGGAATTCCTCCTTTCACTGAATCAGCAGAGGAACGCAACACAACACACCCAATCCCTTCCATACCGCGCTGCCCTGGGATACGTTTTAAGAACAGTGTGTTATGACACAAAAAATTTCAGCAGATAACGGTCCATAAATCTCTTTACCTTATTAGAAGGACTTCTAGCTAAGGAAAACGAGCCCAGCTTATCCCTGGCCCATGTGCTGCGTTTGGACAAGGGGTTTGCAATAACACAAGAGAACACAAGAGCAGAGCTGAGCCCGCTGCTGTAATTTCCATGGGGCCGAGTGCCACAGGTGCACTAATACAGGCATTAGTGAATGATTAGGCCTCGTAAAATATATGAATGCTGTTTCTTTAAGAAGCCATAAAATTTTATTGAGGAAAAAATCCATGTGTAAGGCTTTTGGTTCGTTTCATGCGGTCATTCAGAATTTCACTCATTTCTGACAGGACTATGATAATTAAAACTGTGGCCTGGGTCTGGTTTCTATAAAGTCCATCTGGCCTTCTGCGATGGAGAGTTTTGGAAGTATGTAATTGCCTGGGCAGCAAATAACTGTTTTGCCATCCGCAGTAGTTTAATTTTGTCCCTGCAGCAGGGGAGCCAAGTCAGAGGGGCAAAAGATCATTAACGTCTGTGGTGGAAGAGGGGCTCTGAGAGCCTCGGCTGGCCCGGATTTGTTGAAACGCTTGACACCAATGGGCCCCATTAATGCATGGGTTAGATACAATCTGTGGAAAAGGGTCTATTATAAAGGGATTATTTGGAAGTGTTCTGTAGTTGGGGGTGGGTGTGATTGAAGGACTTAAAACTGTTACATTAACCCTTAGGGCACTCCAGGCAGTAACAAACCTGGCATTAAAGCGCTGGTGTTTGTCACAATTTCTTCACTTCCCTCCTTCTCTGCCACAAGGTCAAAGAGATTAAAAACATCCATAATGCACTCTTTGGAGCTACAAAGATGAAGCTTGTTTTCTGTCCACTTTATGGCTGCAGCAGCCCCCCCCCTCCCCTCCGCTCTCACCTCAAACACAATCGTTAAACAACAGAACAAATCGCAAAAGACAGACAACAGCAAATATTTGATATCTATAGTGCACGTATTTATATCTATATAAATGCATGCATTTACTTATACATCAGAAGAAAGCCAGCACAGATGGAGTGGTGACAGGAGAAGCTCTAGAGCTCTGCTTAAACACCCAAAATATGCCTGTTCATATTTTGCTTGACTAAAAGCTGGAAATTCCGGGCTCGTGAGCCAGTATCTTTCCTGGGAAGCTGCTGCTTCATTCTGCTGCCTGTCAGGGACCTGCACCCACCCCTTCCTTTGAATGGCACAGCTGAACAAAACTGCTTAGAGGCTTGATAGACTTTAAAAATCCATGTAAATACAAACAGCTTCATTTTTGTTTTAAACAGCATTTTGTGCTATTTTTTTGTCTTATCAGTCGGACAAGTGTGACTCCCATGAGAGAGCAAAATCCAAATTTGAGGATGAAGCTCATGAAGTGATCAAAATCTGCACCAGCAAGGGCAGCCACGTTCACCATCACCCACAAGTGTTCATGTTTGTGTTTTTACAGCTATACACAGCCTTTAACTCCCCTGACTTTCCACTCAGTGTGCCTGGTTTGGGATGGAGGATACCTGGTGAGTATTCCTGATGATACAGATGGCATTTCTGTTATCAAACCCCAGGGCCCAGCACATCTTGTGAGCGACCTGTCTGCTCTGTGTTCTGAACCCTGCTGCTCTCCTGTCAAATTGTTGGAAGGCTCTTATCTCTCTGAATAGCTCTGCACAGACTGTCGAGCTCAGCTCTGTGCTCTGTACCCTGCAATGCCTTCAACAATGTGCTCTTCTGCTTCATTCTGCTTGTGTGAAGCAGCAAGTCCAACCAAACCACGCTTCTGTTTGGCCTGAGGAGGACACTGCTGTGCCAGTCATTGAAAAGGAGGAGAAGAGTCCAGATCAGCTGAATTTGGACATTCTGAGTGTTCTGATGATTTGTAGGAGAAGAGGTTGAAAGCATCACAAAAAATAATTAAAATATCAGATGCAGCAATGCATGAGGAAATTAAATATGGAAACCCACTGCTGCTATGAGGGATTGGGAGGAATAATGGAACACTTGGGTATCACCTTGGGATTCCTGTGTTCCCTTCCTTGCCACAGTGAGAGATGGAGGAGGAAAGGCTGAAGGGAGGACTCGAGCTCCAGGCACTGGGCAGAGCCAGTCCAGGAGGAGCTGGAGCACTGTCCTCTTCCTCTTGTTGCAACTTGTCAACATGACAAATCAGTTACACAAGCATGTACCATAATAACCTCAATGACTGTGATCATCAGCTATTGCCAGAGCAATTTTCTCTAGAATAAGTGACTCTTGTTTTGCTTCCTTTCCGAGGATTCATTCATTTCATCCAATTTCATTTGATCCCCAAATCAATCACCTGACTGACGAGGCCCCAGTGGCCAAAGTGTCCTATTTCCTTTGAGATTGTGCCACACTTTATGCAGGAATATTAGTGACTGGCTTTATTTTGCTGGGCAGCTCAGAGAGCTCTGAGGGAAAATGTTTCCCAGATCCTACTTGAGACAACAACAGAGAAATCACAGTGGAAAACACATTTTATAGGGAATTATTGAAACTGTGACTCTTCCAATACAGTAGAATGTCTGTTTGCTTTTGCATGTCCATCTCTGCTCACCACATCAATCTGACAGTGTGAAGTACAGTCAGAAATGATAGATATTTAAAAGTGACTGCTTAGAAAAGCAAAAATGTTGATTAAAACCCATAAATTGGCAAAAAAGCCATTTAAAACCTTCATCTTGGAGCCCAATCCACAAAGGTTTATCTATACCAAGGAGTCATAAAAACAGACCTAATTAACAACACTTAAAGGTGCTAATTCTGCTCAGTTTATACATTTGCTGTTTCAGTGCTGTGACCTGTTTGATGTGGCAAACCTGCCCAAGCACCCTTGAGCCTGCAGGGTGCAGGCAGAGTATGCAGAGTATGGGGGGGGTGCATCAAAGGCAGGAACCAGCTGCCTCCTGTGCTCAAGCAAGGCCCTGAAATCAAAGCCCCAGAGCCACTGCTTGCTTCTAAACAACCTGACTTTGGTGTTTTCCAGGAAGACAAGGCCTCTGAGATGATGATGCCTGATAGGAAACACAGTCAGGTACAGCCCCCTGCGAGGTGAGCTTTCCAGACATGAACTTGGCCAAGAGCATCAATAAAGAGACAGAATTCTGCACTGATATTGGTACTGACACAGCAAGAAATGCCAGTTTAAATGTGTTAAAGTTCATTTCCTGTATTCCCATGGTGCTGCTGTTCACCCCACAGTGTGGCTGTGTCACACCATGCCAACACCACACCCCAATCCCGAGGCTGCCAGGGCTGCCCTGGGGAGCACTGTCTGCCAGACACCACACTGGGTGTCAAATGAGTGCTTTAACTCAGGGTTCTACTGGGAGAAACCAAAGACAAATGGAATTTCAGGCAAGCCCTGCAACTTCCCCTCATTCTCATCCCTTCTAGTGCCTGAGGATCCCATCCCATCCCATTCCATC
>VXBA01004717.1:484447-495884 GCA_013399895.1 Serilophus lunatus
CAGCTCAGCTCAGCCCAGCCCAGCCCCGCCCAGCCCAGCCCAGCCCAGCAGCACTCAGGTCTCACAGGGGCTGGGGCCATCTCTGCCCCTCCATCAGCACTGAGCCCACCAAGGCCTATAATCTCCATCAGCAAATTTAGCATATCTGACTGAATCCACATTTAAGATTTGTTAGAATCCTCTTCACACAGATATTTGGAGCAGGAACAGTTATTTACCCGCATCAAAACAAAAGCTTCTGCTGCAAGGTTGCAGACAACTCCTGCAAAGATTTTATTTTCCTGGTTTTTGGGGAAATCATAACTAGCAGCAAGGCTGTTGTTTTTTTTTTCATGGAAATCACATATATTCATGAAACCTGCATCTTTTCTAAATCAAGGAGAGTGAAATTCTGCCAGGCAAAGTAAGCGTGAGAGTGCCAAAAATCCTGAAAAGGTCTCTCAGAAGGGAAAAAAAAAAAGCCAGAATAAAAGAAGCTGTGAAAGTTTATGAGGATAAACACTGATGACAGGTGGAGTAGAAGCTGAAATCTGAACTCCAAAGTAACTGCAAATAAAGATTTGTTACAGATGGTTTTAATATGACCTAACACTGGGATGCCAGCTACAGTATCACTTTTTCCTGTAGGCTGGACAAAACTAATAATACAGTTATGGAAACAGGCTACAGCAGCACAGACACTGGAGGAACACAGGGCCTTCAGGACACAACACTGTCCCCTTGGGAGCACGAGATGTGATCAATACACAGCTGATAGAGAGGCACAAAGCTGGAATCAACACACATATTGTCAATAAGGGAAAATCAAGTAATCACAGTCATCATGGAAAAGACCTCCAAGACCAGTGAGTCCAACCTATGCCTGATCCCCAGAGGCACATAACCTTTCCTGACCTGCTCCCCCATTTCTGTGAGCAGTGCTCTCCTGGTTCTGGCTACACCGAGAGCTGTGCCCTGCTGGGATCACCTTAAGTCCTGCCTGTTGTGTCCTCCTGCATTCCAGCACCCACACCTGGGCAGCTGGGAGAGCACTGGCATTGCTAGAGGTGGTATTTGAGTGGTACCAATGCTCTCTCAAATCCCACAGTGCTGTGCTGCTGTAGCTGAGCTGACACGTGGAACAAGGTCTCTGGAACCTGCACCCCTCCAGAGATCTGGACAACCTGCCCCTGCTCCTGCAGCCCCCAGAGCTGCTGCTGGGACAGTGTGAACAGCTCCCTCCCTCCTCCACTCCACCCGGGGGTGGTGGACAGAGGGAGAGAAGCCCCTCCTCTAATTTCCACCATAAATTCATTATTTGGGCAGCTGGACCCTCTCAGATAAGAAAACAAACCGGATCTTCTTTGGGAGAGCTGTGAAGTCCTTGTGCCTGAGCACTGACCTCCTCCCCCATTTCTGGAATCTCTACGTAATTTCAAAAGCAAAATCCAGCTGGAACAAGTGTGGTTGCTACATCTCTGTCTAGACTTCAAGCATGTAACACAGTTGGCAGGTTTGAGCATTCTTGCTGAGATCAATGACAACTAACCTGCTGCACCACAGTTCTAGGAGGATTTGGGATTTTTTTTTCACTGCATGGTAAGTCTGAGATGCAAGTCAGGGTGGGAAATGCTGCACTGTTACTGTACTTCCCACTATCAGCTGGTTAATTAAATTGTCATTGTTGCTCCAATTGGGTTTTTGAAGAATAAATGCAAAAAATATTAAAGAAAGAAAAACTCAGCAGGATTTTCAGAAGTGTCAAATGGCCTGATATTTTAAGCCATATTTATCAAAGACACAACTTAATGGGGAAAAAAAAAACTTTAAATCACTGAAATAAATGTATGAACCACTGGTGATCACATTATCATATCAGTCACTCAAAACAATTAACACAGCTAATGACAGAGTTGAAAAGGCAGCTAACTCGTTCAGTTTGCACCCTGCAATGTGTACAGGTGTTCTATTTTACTTTTGCTGGTTTTATATGTTCTTCTGGTGGGGCAGGATGAGTTCAGACCATCTGAACACTGTGTGAAAAGCAACTGCAGACTGTGCTGAGGAGCTGGAGCCTCCTGCCTGCTGCCAAAGTGCTGCAGCAGGACTGGGGATTCCTCCACCTTCATCCCTCCCTCTCAGGATTCTTGATCAGAACACTATGGACGAGTTATTTATGTGGGTTGGCTTGGAAAAATCCCATGTGGAGGGAGAGCAGGCACTGGCAGTGGGAGCTGTCTGGCTGCTCCTCTCACCCACGCTGTCACACGGGGCACACACGGAGCACTGGCCTTGCTGGAACAACCAGCAGTTCCCCTCTTATGCCAGCAAAATGTCCTGCATTTACCTAAGAATATTGTAATTGGTAGCTGGAGACTTTCCCCATAAATTCCTCGGGCCAGGCCAGGCACATCCGAGGGTGCCAGTCCATCCCCACGTGGAGCAGCCCACGGAGCTCAGCCTGTCAGGGACTGGCAGGAACATGCAGTGGGCTTGGTGGGATGCCATGGCTCATAACACCAAATGGAGTCATCAATAAACCCAACATCAGTAATAATAAAGTTTTACCACTCACCTTATGTAACTTTTATTTTACACTCGATTAACTTTTATTGCCAGCTCCAAAGAATAAAGGCATTCTTACAGAAGAGAATTAGAAACAGCTTTTGGGGGTAAAAAAAGACGTATTCTAATATAAGAGGCTGCATTCTCTGGCAGCTTAGGAATAGCAGGGAGAAATATGGTTTAAAACATGCATGGCTAATTCACAGCTAATGGAGAAACAGCCTTACCTTTCCCGAGCCTTGTGCAGTAACCCCATGCTTTCCCACCACGCTGTGCTCTGCACTTCCCAGGATCAAATTCAAGTGAGACACCAAAGCAAGAAATCCCCAGGCTCTGTCTGTACAATAACTCAGTATGACAGCAACTGATTTAGCAATTCCTGCTTTCTAATTGCAGCAGAAGAAGACCCAACTGCACCAGCATTTATTCAGATCAACAAGGCAGATGCATCCGAGCTCCATGCACGAGCAAACTATTTCCCAGGAATTTGGGTTAGCAAATGCATGAGGAAGCCACACCTTTCTATATTTCCTTTAACTCATTATGCTTATTTTCTGGCACCTTTATGAGCCTCAATCACAAGCAGCCCGTGCTGAATACACACCATTGTTTGTTAAACTGGACAGTGCCTTCGGCCATCATGCCTGAGAAGTCAGGGGACTAATGTCTGGTTTTAATATGGGCCAAGTCCTTTTTCCCCTCATGTTTAGTATAATTTTATACTGGGTGGACACATTTAGGGCCTGAATGGTTTGACAGTAATGATTAATACCCTGCATTAGGAGATTCCAGTGAAAGTATTCAGGAGCACGCTGTGCAGTTTGGTTCTCATCAGATGGTCAGGTCTACAGGCCTATTAAAAACAGCAGGAGAGCTGCAGACTTAATCACAGAGGCTGGGCCCGTGGAGGGAGGAAGAGTGAGATACAAAAAAGGGAGAGAATGAATAGAAGGATAGAGCAGAGGTGCAGGAGAGAAAGGGGTAACTGGTGTTCACACCAGTCATAGAACCAGGTGAGGGTTCCTTTAAAAGCTGTGTCCAAAAGTGCTTCAAACATAAAATTTCTTTTCAAAGCCAAAGGAGACTGCACAAGGCAGTAACAGAGAGCAGAAGGTGAGAATTACTTAGAGTTTAATGGCAAATTTTTGGAAAGACAAAATCAGACCCAAAGCAGAACAGGTAACACTAGTGCTCCAAACACCAGCAGGCCCTGGAAAAATGAGTGAAAATGGCTCTGGGAGTGAAATCAGAGCAAAAAAGCCCCCCCCCAGGGAAAGCCATCTCAAGTTGTCACTGTTGTTTGGTGCCTTGCTTTTAGTTCATAGAGTCAGAGTCATCTCTGGAGGATTGGAAACCTCATTACAAACACTGGCCCAGCCAAGGTCCCCACTAATGCAGCAGGAACGTGGAGAGCTCCAGGCTCAGAGGGATGAGCTCCTGATCCTGTTCCCAGTTCTACCTGTATTTCTGTGCAGGGTTGGGAATGACAGAGGAACTTACTGTCCATCACAGGAGAAACATCAAACCAAACACGTGGAGATGGTAAATCCATCTTACTGGGGAATTGGAACTTCAGCAAGGGCTGGGTTTTTACCCCATTACCCAGAAAACAGCCTTGCAGAGCACTAAGGAACAGATTACATGCCTGTCTCATGAGAATCAAAATGCTTCTAGCAAAATAAACCAAACAGCACCAGCTAAAATCCCAGGATGTTCCACACAGCCTAATCCCACCAGTTTCTGATTTCCACAAATTTTCATGAAGTCAGTGTTTGTTTGCAAGGAGTTTGTGCAAAGCTGCATTAAAAGCTGGAAGAAGCACGTTGTGTTCACAGGCCTGATGGCCAACCCTGGCCTTTCTTCCACCACCACCTCATTGTGGCACTAAAAAGGTTGGATTTCTTCTCAGAGGAACACAGCCAAGATCACACACGTTTGATCAGTTGGGTCGTGGTTTAGAACATCCACCAAAATTTCTATCAGAAGATTTGATAAAAGAAGTATTTAGCATCCTAACCAACTGGTTAATGTACTGTTTAGCCCACCTGCAAACCCAGCTTCTGTTTATTAAAAATGGGAGAACTTCAGCTGCTTTTATGGCATTTGGTGGAAGTTGAGCTCCTGAAGTGATCTCCTCTCCTCCCAAGGGAGAGGGCGTTCTCCTGCCGCCCTCAGAGCTGCTCTGCACACCCCAGCCCTCAGGGGGATTGCTGGGGGCCTCCTGGGGACCACTGTGCTGCTCCTGAGGTTAAACTGGTTACGTGGGTAACCCAGGGCTCCACTGGGTAGGGCTGTCACCTTTCAAGAGTGCTGAATTTATATTAAAACCCAAATCATCATTAAAACCCCAACAACACACAAACGGCATATAACAAAGCCCCTGAGGTGTTCAAAGTCTGTAAATCCCCTTTTTTTTGAACGTCTGAATAACAACAAACCCAAAACAATAATTAATTCTTCTCCAATGCACAGACCCAGTTCAGTAACAAGCACTAAAAATACATCTGAACCTTAGAAACAAAAGAGGAGGCATGGAGCACTTTGAAAGTTTGCTTCAATGATTAAATAAATTAGACCTGAGCTGCTAAGAAGGGAAGGACAGAAAGTTCACTACCAGCAGGACAAGAAGCTGCCAGGTCTTGACTTGTTTACAGAGAGAAAAAGGGTGAAAACCACCATATTTCAACAGATTTCCAAATTCAAGGCTTTTTTTATTATTCACTGACAATATGATTTTCAACTCCATGAGATCTCATGTGATTTTTGACACAGTGCCCAGGTACACAGCTCTGACAGCTGCCAATCCACCCCCACTGCAGAGGGAGTGGGGCCAGCCAAGCACCCTCCCTGAGCAGGAGGGACAGTGACAGTCCCAATGGGGCTCTCATTCCCACGTGTCCTAAAAAGCTGCTTTTCCCTGTCCCTCTTGAAGCACTCCAGGGCATCTCCCACAGTGCCAGGAGCTCAGGCTGCCCATCCTGCTGTTGGTACCACACCATCACTGCTGGGATGCACCACACTGGGACCTCCCAGGCCAGACCCACAGGGGCTGCAGGGACACTCCATCCACTCCCCACTAAAAATACTCTTATGGAAACCCAGCACTTTTTTGTGACACATGGGGAATGTTCCCTTCACATATTTGGAAGCATCAGTGGAAACAATCATTGTCTGGGGCCAGTAACTCTTCGGATATGTGTGTAGTGGCAACAGGGATTTCACTAAGCCTTAGTACATTTACACCAAGGTTACCCCTCTCCACAATCTGCACACAAAGCTCCCGAAGCTGCACTTTTCCATCCAGATCCAGAACTATTAATTCAATGCAAAAATTCTCCTCTCAGACACGAAAAGATTTCAGGGCTCCCCGTGACAGCACTTTACCAAGCTGTGAGGAAATTCCGTGTATCCCACTGCTTTCCCATAGCTTGGACCAGCTCCTGGAGCTGCAGAAGGAATGAGTGTTCTCCTTCTGGAATCATCAGCTTTTTTTCTTTGATTGGGTGTTCGACTGTGATGGACAGCAAGAGAATACAGGGACAGGCCTTCTAAACACCCCACTGCTATCTCCACATTATTTGGATTTGCAGGTTATCAGTGGGGCAGCAACTTCTGCTATGACCTCATTAACTAATGTGGCCACATCAGCACCTCTGCACAGCCTTTATCACTCATCATGTGTCATAAAGCAGCCCGTTGACACCTCCCAGGGAATGCCGGTTGTATCTTATCTCCCGCAGGGATTGGACCCTCGCGGGGAGACAGGGAGCAAGTCTAGGAATGCGGCGAGGAGACACGTCCTCCAGCGGCAGCTGACAGGGGATGATTTCTCAAACAAACACTGAGTGGGAAATTAATGGGCTTTGCTTCGCCACTGACAATGCTGAGCAGAAATACATTAACTCTGGCTGCTATAATTTAAGAATTATGGCTGTAATTTCAGACCAAAGCTACTGGGACGTTTCCATCAGCATCCAGCACACAGCTGCTTTACACTCCTATCATCGCCAGCACATGAGCAAGGTCCAGGATCTTTCATTTACACACTTATTCCTGGTGGATGGACAGTGGAATTCCCTTCCCACATCTGAAAATCACAGCAGCAATTTCTCCTGATTTCTTCACTGAAAAATCCTTCTTTTGCGGCTCTCAAGTTGGTTACTGGGAGAAAAAGCAGCAAACAACAGCTCCCAGCCAGGGGAGCAGAGATTAGGAAGATGCCAGAACAAGTTCCCCTGTTTAGCCTTGCATCATTCTTCTAAAAAGGGTTTTTAAAAGCTATGTTTTGTCAGGAAAAGGGCACCTTTCCCTGGCAGAAGCTCATATCCCTCTGGACAGATAAACAGTGCTGGGCTGGGGGGGAAGCACAGGGGTGGTTTCAAGTCCCCAGCAAACATCTTTGAGAGGGTCACAGGGAGCCCTCTCCAAACTTTGCTGTTGTTAAACCAAAACGCAGTGGGTTATATTTTAAAGTATACAAAAAACCTGGCAAAAATGTAAAACTTGTATTTTAAATAAAAAATCATAACAAATGCAGCTGGCATGGAAAAATTCCTCGGGCTGAAATCGAAGTAAACATAACATAATCCACACTGGGAGCACTGGGAGCACTACCGGCTAAACTGGGAGGGGTCAGAGGACAGAAATAGGCAGCGGGCACAGCAAAGCTGCTGCATCCCCCGGTGGGAACAATCCCTGTGTTCTTCCCATCCCGGCCCGCAGCTGCCAATCCCACTCTATTGAGAGCCATGAATAGGAAAGATGATCTCCTGCTCACTGCACTGGGATGGCAAAACCCTCGGGCACGTGCCCTGGTGTGTCACTGATGCTCTGCCCAACTTCGAGAAAGTTCTGGGATTTTTTTTTTTCCTTTAATGCCTCCACTGTAAAATTGAGTTAATCATCTCTCTGACTCGATTTGGAGCTCCAGCTGTCAGAAGCAGGCAGTCTGGAATAAGCACAGGAGGTGGGGGAAAATCTAAAGTTCCCATTCTATGGATTGAAAACTGAAAAGGCAGTTTCAGTGTGTAACAGCCATGGGAACCCCCAGTGTACCCCCCCAACAACCACAGCCAGTGCAAGCCCCAGACCATGTAACCCCTTTGCACCAGACAAATGTCAAATTTTCCCAAACTAATGCATTTAGAATTAAAAACAAACAAATAAACAAGAAAAATCACCCCCCTGAGATCTGGACTCTCATTGCAAAACATCCACTGGCTGCTGCCCTTTCCCAGCCCGGTGCTGCAGAGCTGAAGGGAGAGGCTGATCCCTCTGTCCCTGAGCTCCACCTCCGGAGCATCTCCTGCCTGTGGGTATCCCAGTGAAATATCCATCTTCCATGACAAGGGTGCCTCTCTTGCCACTCCAAGATCCGTGGCATATTCCAAAGTAAGTTTTCATCCCAACCCAAATATTCTTTTTTTTCTGATTTTTTTTCCCTCTGCTTTTTAAAAGAGCATCTCGTTCTCAAGGGCATTTTCCCTTTTGAAATGATCTTAGAGAGCAGCCCAGAAAGATCAACTTGTGGGCTCTGGGAAACCCACACGTCTGACAATCTGGTTCCCACCAGCTAAACTGTGAAAAATCACTGTGTCTTCCGTATTATTTCCTTGTATCCAAAACTGTTATTGAGTCTGGAGACTAACAGCTCCCTTACCATCAACACCGGGATAAAGACTCTTCTCTATGCTTTTTCCAGACGTTAAAGCAGATCTTTTATTAAACCACATTAACCTAAACATCCTCCCTTTATTTCTCCCCTGCTGGGTAACACCATGTCAGAACATGAGCTGCCAGAAACGCTGAAAGCTGGAAAAGGGGCCGACGAAACGCTCAGAGCACAAAACATAAACACGGCGGCTGATGTCTTCTGCACGGATTAAACCGGCCAGGAACATCAGAATGACTTTTCTCGATTGTTATAAACAAAAGCAAAACCTGATAAACATTTTCCATACCCGGCGTGCCAGGAAAAGTCGGGTTTGAAAGTGAAAATGAAATCGCGGTGCTCTGAGGAGGTTCCACTTGGGCAGAAACAGCTCCGCGGGTCACAAAGCCCATATTGTTTAAATCTGCACGTGGTCGATGCTCCTGTGCGTGCTCTAGAGGCAGCATTGGCTCGTGGATGGGCCACAGCAGCAGGACAGGGCCCAGCTCTCCCAGCACCTCCAGTGCTTTGCTCAGCCCTTCACATCTGAGCCTCTTGGGGTTTCTCAGAGTGGCCGCTGGTCACCGTCCCTTGGCTGTGCCATCATCCCTTGGCTGTGCCATCATCCCTTGGCTGTGCCATCCTTAAGTGCTCGTGTTTGGGGAGTGCTCTGGAACCTCCAGGGGATGACACCCACTCACTAAAGTCTCTGAAAGCTCTCCCCTGTGTCCCTGAGGACTCAGCCCTGACCAGGTTTAGGTCTCACCATGATGGTGTTTCTGGATCCTGTAATTGCCCCGATACTGGACCGAGCACCTCGTTGTGCGGAGTTATTTGTGCAAGAACCACCAAATCCCACCCTCTGCTAACAGCAAAAAAAGCCAGGCAGGGAATGGACCCAGAGAGGTGGATTAGATTGTTTTCCCTCACACATTCAGAGCTGCAGCTTGACCTCAGCACAGAAGGCACCCAGTGTTTGCCTAAGATGGGATCTTACTTTCTCCATCCCTTTCAAGTCCCCCGGACCCTCGCAGGTGTGCGCTGCCTCGTCTTCTCCCTTTTTCTTTCTTTCTTTTTTTTGGGGGGGAAAGATTGATTACATGCTAAGCAGGGCTCCTTTAGCCAGCACTCCCATCTCTAATTATTAGCACTGCCAACTTTTCCAGCACAATGCTCCGTGTCAGATAAACGAAATCTGTTCCTGTCTGTTCTGTAACTGATATCAGCTCCATAGTGACCGTCCCTGACCTAAGGACCCCAGGCTTTGTTTGCTGCTACATCTTTACTCTGCTGAGAATGGAGTCCATACACATCAAAAAAATCACCAATATTAATTAAACCCCAGATGCTGTTATCACTTTAGTGAATAATGGGCTTTTTCAAGGTGCACTGAGTAGCCTCAGCAAGACTTTGCTACTGACAACGTTCAAAATATTAGATTTCCAATGCTTCTTTCATCTTACCCACCATCTATTTGAATTAGTGGTTGTTACATTGTGACAGTCAGAAACCTGTTAAAAATCTGTCTGTACACAGCACAATATGCTACAGACACACATTTAGATCCCAAATTACTCTTTTTCCAACGGAAAAAATAATTAATCTCGCTATTAAATATGCATGTTATTTAATATGCCTGCCTGCAGAATGGATGTTCTGGCACTGTAGGACATTCTGTGGCAATGTGACGTTTTAGCTACGTGGATATTGTGGTGATGTCCAGCACAACCAGACCAAAGTAACAGAATTTGGGATTTATAAGCACACATGATGGGAATAACAGCATAAACCTGGGATCAATGTCAGTTTTTATGAATACCTCAGCACACCAGAAACACTCCATCCCGACATTTTCCAAACTCAGAAGGGCATCATCCATTCAGGTAAGGGGTTCATACCTCTTACCTGCAAGGCAGTCCAGGATCCAGCACAGAGCATGGGAATCCTTATTCCTTTTTTTAGGCATTATAACAGAATAGCACTTGCAAGAGCCATTTTCCCTCTGCAGTCACCAGCCTTGGCTTGTTCCTTAAGCCATAGCACCCCCTCTAGCACCAGTTCCTCACCTGGGGGATCTCACTGTTTTCTTCTGGGGCAGAAATGCTCACAGCAAGGAATGCTGTGCTCCAATATGGACAGACATTTCAAGGGCTCCCTTATAACAGTGAAAATAGCTGCTGCTGCTGCTGCTGTAGCTGAGAGTCAATTTTTAAATATTCATTACAAAATCATATTTATAATCAATATGAAATTATCTGCCATAATAATTTCAATATTTCTTCTGTTAATTATTTTATTAGCTCTCTTGGTTTGATAAATTTCTGATTTCTCAGTCCTTCAGATTTCCGTATGGATTGGAGACAAGGGTGAAGCTCAGATGGTTGTTATCTGGGGGAGGATCCCTGACTGTGCTTTGGTACAACCTGGCAGAACTGGAGCCCAATAAACCAGATATTAGGATGAAATTCTTCCCTGTGAGGGTGGGCAGGCTCTGGCACAGGGTGCCCAGAGAAGCTGTGGCTGCCCCATCCCTGGAAGTGTCCAAGGCCAGGTTGGAGCCACCTGGGAGAATGGGAGGTGTCCCTGCCCAGGGCAGGGGGTGGCACTGGATGAGCTTTAAACTTTTTTCCAACTCAAACCATTCCATGATTCTATGATTTTCTTCTCTGTTCAGTTTGATTATTTTCTCTTGTCTCTAGAAATCACTTGATTGATAAATCAGTGTGATTGGCACTTATGACATCCACAATGTTGTCCTTCATCCCTAAACTTTTTTCTCCATCTTCTTTCCATGACAGTTACTACAGGCATGTTGATTCCTTGTATAATTGACTGGTACTGCTGGTAACAGCACCACAGACTAATTGAAATGTATGAGAAACAATTACAAGTAATTGGAATCAATTAATTGATGATTTTCTGGGGAACTGCTGTTTGATGCAGGCAAGTCCTAATTACATTTACATGGCCCAGGAAAAACCTGAGAAAGCTGAAATCACAGTATAGATTTTGAAGTAACACTGTGCTGTTTTCATCAGGCCAGTTTCTGTTTCTGTGCGGGCTTTCAACCAGAAGAGGGAAAGAAAGAAGGAGGGAGGGAGGGAGGGAGGGAGGGAGAGAGGGAAGAAAGGAAGGATGGAGAGAAGGAAGAAGGGATGGAGGGAAGGAAGGAGGGATGAAGGGAAGGAAGGAGGGATGGAGGGAAGGAGGGAAGAAAGGAGGGATGGAGGGAAGAAAGGAGGG
>VXBA01004717.1:495955-520862 GCA_013399895.1 Serilophus lunatus
GGAGGGAAGGAGGGATGGAGGGAAGGAGGGAAGAAAGGAGGGATGGAGGGAAGGAGGGATGGAGGGAAGGAGGGATGGAGGGAAGGAAGCAAGCAAGCAAGCACAGGCGCCCAGATGGGACCAGGGTCGGCAGCACTGTGTTCCCAAACAATAAACGATGTTCTTGCCCTGGCTGTCAATACACAAACACCGCCGCGGGCTCCCGGCAGAGCCGCCCGTCAGGGTTAAGTTTAGTGTCTGTCCCTTATCAGATGAGCGCTGGCTGGGGTTTCAGCATCCCGACTCCTGCCATTCCCTGCATTCAGCCCCGCTTCCTGCCCTCTGAAAGTCAAGCTCCCATTCACAAAAGAGGGGCCTTATCTCCTTACCTCTTGACCCTGAAGCAGGGCTGCAAATACAGGGTTTTCTTTCTGACAGCAGCAAACAGGTGACAAAGTCCTTCGGCTCTGGGTCTTTAAAGGATGAAAGAAACACCAACTTCCAATATATTTTTGTTGTGTTGAATATGGTCAATCCCGACCTGCAAAACCCCTTTAAAACAATTTACCCTTTATAAACAGATCTTAGAGATCAGGACATCTGTACTCAAATCAGAATTGCCTCAAATTACGAGAAGTTTCAGCAATAGAAATGGATGGGTTTGATGAATGTTCTCTTTTGTTTAAGCCCAAAATTCATCAGGACTGTGGGATAACTGGCTCCTTCCCTAAGGATGCACAGCAGCTCTTATCAGAACCTCCTCTCATACACAGCCTGGCTTTGGAGGAGGTTTATCACATCTCACAGCCAGAGCACTTGAGCTGAGGAGCTTCAGTGGGGAAAGGACTCGAGACAATTAAGGGAACTACAACACGAGTGCCCCTGAAAACTTCAAGTGGCAGAAATAGATGTGCTCTGTTAATGGTTTGGGAGAAAAATCATTTATTTGTGACACAACATTTAAACTTCTCCCCCTCAATATTAACTGTCTGCCTTCAGAAGCCCAAGGATTTTTGGGTTTGGGGTTTTTTTTATAAAACTGTATTTAAGGAACATATTACCCCCTGTGGGCTTAGGCTCTGCTCAGTGATGGGGCACTGGCCTGATGTGTGAGTGGACCCTCAGTCCAGAGTTTTATTTAATATTTTGCAAATCAAAAATACACAAAACCTCCAAACCTAATAATAAAACGTCTTTTTTACATTTTGGGCTACTAAAATTTTTGTCACAATTTTTTTCCAACCTGTGTTGAAGCGGAGCAGCTTGGATCCCTGTCAAATGGAACACCCTGGGGAGATAAGTGTTCCTCCAGCCATTCCAGGGGTGAGAGGCTGGTCCTGGTGCCCTGGGGAGTTCTCCTTAGCTCCCCATGGTGCAGCCTTTGCTCAGCCAAGTGACCTGGTGGATCAGCCCCCAAGGAAAATTGCACAGGATCCCACAACTATTTATTAAAAAAAGAATTCAGTGCTACCTCTGTACACTTGTCTCAGGCGTCCAGTGTCAGATAAAAGTGACATGAAAGCATTTCTCCTGCCCCTGCCCCGCGGGACAGTGAGAGCTGACAGTGCACAGTAGTCCCCAAATTGTTGGGCAAACTATGTCATGTCCCAGATAGCACCAAGAGCCTGCCCTGGACAACGTGTCTGTGGGCCTTTGAACTCGTGATGAGCTTTGTGTGTTCTCTCCTCTTTATTTTTGTAACTGCTCCAGACCCCGAGGCAGGTGGTGCAGAAAGATCAAGACAGGGTTGGGAGGAGCAACAAACCCTTGGTCTGAGGGGCAGGAGATGAAGAGCCAAATGCTGCTGCAGCTGATAAAAGATTGATCCCAGGACACAGGGATTTCAGACAGGTCTTTGGGGATGCACAACAGCTTGCTTTGCTTTGATATGAAGACAGAAAAACATAAATACTGCCTTAAAAATATCTCCCCATCCCTGAGAATCCTGTAGCCATCTGTACACACCCCCTCCCCAGAGAACAGGGAAAGCCTCCTTGCCCTCCTGCAAAAGCCAGGCTCCTACTTTCAGAGCCTCCCTGATGTACAGGTATGGGAGTTGAGAGTGGGCATTCCTTTATATTAAACATTTGGGAAGAACTGGAGCCCCTGAAAGAAGAGCTTGGAAGGATGCTTCCAATGAGGTTAATACAGCACACATTTTGCAAAATTGCTGTAATTAAAGCATCACAGTTCAACTTACAAATGTTCAATTGCATCTACAGTGAGTGATTAGAGGAACTCTGAGCTTCACTTTTTTCCCTTCTTGGTTGATTTATCTCCTTTTCAGGCAGCCTGAACAAACAGGTTAATCTGGATTGAATAATTCAGAAGACCTTTCTCCCCAGCCAGGAGAAAGAAAAATGTCCTAATTTCACAACATTTTTATTAGAGGACATAAAAGCTTTTTTTAAGGTGAGAAATTTTTCCTCAATGTTTCTTCCCTGCCTTTAAATAGTCCAACTGCAGCATCCTAGATGTCAGTGCAAGGGATTTCACATTACCAGCAGGTGAGTGAGCTGGTATATTCCACACCAGAAACATGATCAGCCTGAAGGTCAAATAACTTATTGTCAGCATAAACAGAATTACTATAATGGGCCCATCTAACTCTGTTGGCCCTAATTGTGTATGGCCTCAATGGAGAAAGATTCCTGGGGCACAAAAGGGTGGGTGAGTAAGGGCTGTATGAAATGGGGGGCAGCAGCTGATTCCTTTCATACCAGGTACATGGATTAAAAAAACCTTGGGTTGATCCTAGAGCAAATTTAGGCAGAGCTGGCCCAAAGCCATGCACCACAAGGTACTGCTGCATTTGCCACAGTTAGTTTTGCTTTCTGTGTTTTGGTTTGGGATTTTTTTCAGCAGGTTTGGATACTTTGGATGCCCAAAAAGCTGAGGTTATCAGGACGGCTGTGTGTGAGAAGGAAGAGAAGGAGGGTATGCCCCTATGCAGTGCTCAGGGTTTACAGGACTTCAGTGCACAGCGAGGCAATGGGAACACACCAGAATTGAGGCACACATGCAAGGCTGTCCTTCCCTCCTCCCTCTCTGTGTACCCACCAATTCTCATTTCAGAGGAGTGTTGTGAGGGCCAATTCACTGTTTTACAGAACACTGAGCCACTGAGACTTCACAGAATCTCACAGAACCCCAGGATCACTGAGGTTGGAAAAGCCATGCCAGCCCATGGAGTCCCAGCTGTGCCCCATCCCCACCCTGTCCCCCAGCCCAGAGCTCTGAGGGACATCCAGTCCTTCCTTGGACACCTCCAGGGATGAGGACTCCAAACCAACCTGGGCAACCCCTTCCAAGTCCTGACCACCCTTCCCAGGAAGAAAGTTCACATTATGATCACGTATGTTATAATCATATAAGTCCATGTCATAATCAGAAAAATTCCCAGGTCCAAATATCCACCTCACACCCTGTCCAGGCTCATTCCAACACATTCCTGACCATTAAAACAGCGTGGGCACCCCCGTGACCAGCCCTGTGCCAACAGCCCAGCTGGCAGCTCGGAGCACAGGCAGGCTCAGGGGGTCTGTGCACCCCCCGAGGGCTCTGCCTTCCTTCCACTTCCATGTTCCCCACTTGCACAAATTCTCCCAAGGATGGGAGAATCCCAAGGATGGTGTTTTACGTTTTCCCCCCCGGAGCCCGCAGGAAGAGCAGCGTGAGGCAATTGAGCTGCACGTTCAGTGGGGCTGATAACAGGTTATCTGCTCAGCAGCCACAGGTCGGGCCTCCCAGAATGAGAGAGGCCTGGCAGTTGACTGAAAGCTGATTCCTGTCAGAAGCTATTTTCTCTCCCAGACAGAGGAGACATTGTGCCCCTTGGTGCTTGAGTGTGGCCTTGGCTACTGCCAAAAGACCCCCTTTTTTTTTTTTTTTTTCTTTGCTGAGACAAAACAGAATCCCCCTGCTGTCAGCTCTATCTGGAGCTGCTGAAAGGGGATGTATAAGCCCAGTAATGCTGCTGAGGAGATAACTGTCAAACAGCATGAAAAACGCTGCCTATCCACCCAGCGGAGCAACTGAAGCTCCATGGAGGTTACAACTCAATGCTCAACAGCTCCTGGCATCTGTGAGGTCTCTTTCTTAGCTGCTTTTTAATACCCTGGTGAAAGAAAACACTGTGTGCACCAGTGGGATTCAGAACCTGCTTCTGCTCACCCAACTGGTCAACTGGGTGGTTCCTGGAGATGTGGAAATGGGCATTGTTCCTCCTCAAAGGGGGAGCAGGGGGAAAACAGGCTGTTCTGCCATGTACAGCAGGGATGTGAGCTAGATTTGTGACCTGGTTTACAGTGCTGGGCCAGAAAAACTAGCACAAATAGTTGCAAATGTGCATCAGGGGCACAAGAACAACTCTGAGTTGCTGAGAGTCCTGAAAGGCTTTGGCCACCGTAGTTACAAAACCTCCACAATACAGATTGAACATGATACACATGGATGTAAAAATCCAGTGTTCACACTGTAATTCTACATGAGAAATAGGCAAACTAATGTCTTCCTCTGAAAGCCACAGGAACCAACTCCCATGTTATTCTACCCTAAAAATACCTTCTGGGGCAGTGATTCATTGGGATGAGCTCCAAAAGCATCTTTAACTGCTGTCAGGATCTCAGAACTCCTCAGTGATGCCCATCGGAGATTGCAGATCTCAGTCAGGGGCTTTAGTCAACACCACATCTAACAAACCCTACAGACTTCAGTTTGGAAAATATAAATCAATGAAATGCACAAACAAACAAGTTGGGAACAGCAAGTGAAAAAAGTCCATTCCAGTAAAAAAAAATAGTTGCACTCCATTTCACAGCACCAAAAGCAAGAAGTTGATTAAATTACATGTAATAAATTAAGTGCCTTAATTTTTAAATTGCTTTAAGAATGAAGATAAAGCAAATTTCATCAACATAAGAATAGGATTTTAATGTCCATTCCTTAAACTCCTGAAGATCAGAGAAAGCTGGACTAGTTCAGATTTGATGATGTAGCCCCTCTACAAATCTCTTTCCAATATCAAAGCCATTTGGGTAGCACAAAGTCAAGTTCAAAATTATTAGTTGGCAGCAAGTTCCCAATGCCATACAAATATATCCCTGTAAATACATGCACTTTATATATGTGTTTGTGCACATATACATAAATTTTACCTGAAACTTCTGTCTGTGTAAGCCTGTCTGTTCTAATGTCTACAGGCATCCTCCTGGACTAACAGAGTTTCATCAGGCTGAAAGGTCTGGGGAGGGAAACATCCCCCAGCTGTTTTAACCCAGCCACTGAGTCATTTGGAAACCTCTAAAAGGAAAGTGCAAATTGGAATCAGAGCGTGGTGAGGACACAGCCCCCGATAAACTGCTGCTGAAACCATCCCAGTGCAGACCCCAATGCACCCAGTGATTAATCAGACACCTTCTTCTTGTTTTCATAAATGATGAGTAAATCCACTTAGTTTGTATGAGTTGTGCCTGCAGGGATTCCCTCTCCCTCCCTCCTGTGCTGGGGTGGCTGTGAGCCAGCACCAGCACAACTGCAGTTCTGAACTGTGTCAGCTTGTATGTTTATTTCTTTACTTGGGGGGAAAAAAAGGAAATCAGTCTAGAAGGAATTGCTGGTTTCATTATTTAGTTCAGCTTTTCCTGCACTTAACCACAATATCATCATCAAAGCATCCCTTGATAGGGAAATACAAACTCTCCCATCTCTAGTTCAGCCAGGAACAGCACAGCCAAGTGCAGCAACCATCACTCTCCCCTTTCTGAATGAAAAGAACTATCTTCACTCACAATTTATGGCTAAAAGAGTAGTTTAAATTGCAGATTTTTATATGTTTACACACCTAATAGTACAGAAGCCACTTTAGAGCTTATCAGCTGCAATAAAGTGAGCAGAACTTTAGGGCTTTGGATGATGGCCATTAGAAAACTTGGATCAGGCTGAGAAATGCCTCTTGGACATCATTACATACATCACATTGTTCCACATGATGGCAAAAGGTTGCAAATACACTGGGAAAAGCCCCTTTTGTTTCCTCAAGGTTCCCTGAGACTCCTGAACTGGGATTTTACAGCCACAGATTAAGGCATGAGGTCTCACTCAGATTTAGTAACTCCAGTCTTGCTCCATAAACTCAACATCCCCATATAACAATTATAAAAATTGTCCTCAAGTTGGCTCCTGACAGCAGGACAGGTTCAGTGCCAGTTCTTGGTCAGTTCAGAGGTGAGAAGTGGCACAAGGCCAGTCACTGAGGCACTGCCACATTAAAATGCTCCTTGTTCCATTGCATCCCCTGTTTCACCCCCCAGACGCTGATAACCACCCAAAACATTAACCCAGGCTGCTGCAGCCCCCTGTATCACATTAGCAATGAAAAAATACTAAAACACAAATCCCTGTTGGATTTAAAAATCTCTTCAGCTGTGAGACTGAAAGCAAAACTAACGAGCGCTGCAGCAACCTCGACAACTGAGCATTTTTCTTAAAATGCAAATCCTCAGAGCAAAGAGGTCATAAATTCTACAATAATCAGAAGAATCCACTTCTTAACAGAGGCACCTCTGCCAGCCTGGGTGCCTTTGATCAGAAATATTAGTGGGGAGAGGAGAAACCTGAATGTGTGAATTAATGGCTCGGTGCTTCGTGGCCAAGCCAGGAAGCTGCTCTTTGGCTAAAGCCCTGCTCTCTGTATGGGGAGAGTGTTATCTAAACCACTAGGACGACTATAAAATATCTTAACAGCTTCTGCTGCTTAGCTGGGAGCAGGGCTCCCCAGTATCTAATATGAAACAAGTGGGCCAGGCTGTGAAAGGCAGCTCTATATTCGGAGGCCACAGCGGCTGGAAGCTATGGGGTCGTCTCAGAAGCTCTCAATTGTTTTTAAATTCTGTTTTTACAAGGAGCGTGAGATTTATAGGCTCTTGAGGGGAAGAAAATGATGTAACTTGAGTAAATCAACAGGCCATTTATTCCTGGCCCTGTTTCCTCTCTGTCACTGAGCTCTGGAACGAGCCCCCAAGCACTCCCTCTTCAAAACAAGAGCAGCCCAGGCTGCAGAGATCTTGCAGGGACAGTTAAAGGCACAGTTCCTTCCCTTCCCTCTGTAGCTGAAAGGGGGGATCAGGCCAGGCACCCCCTGAATGAGGGCACCCCGGGGCAGGCTGTGCTCCCCCCCCAAAACTGGGAAACTGCAGCTTCTTGTTGCCCTTGGAAGCTGAAATCTGGGACAGTGAGCAGGGCTGGGCTGCTCCATCCTGGCACAAAGCACATGGACCTGCCACCATCAAAAGGGATAAACCCCAACTTTATAAGTGGTTTGATGAGAACATTCCACAGAGCTGAGTGTGGGAAATGAACCCCGGAGTGGGGAGGGGGAGGCTGAAAGGGAAGGTAGAGTTTTCCCCCCATGTTTCCCCTCTCACGTTCTGGTTCTCTAATGATAATGGATTATTAGCTCATTATAAACGTTTTCCAAACTGCTGCTAAACCTTACCAGCTGCTCAGTGACCAGCAGCTCCTGGAGGGATGTGTATTGAGCAGCTCAGTGTGGAGGGGGCTTGGGGAGGGGTCTGAGCATCCTCACTCAAGGGGGAATGGCTTCAAACTGCCAGAGGGCACAGCTAGATGGGTTATGGGGAAGAAATCCCTCCCTGTGAGGGTGGGGAGGCACAGGGTGCCCAGAGAAGCTGTGGCTGCCCCATCTCTGGAGGTGTCCAAGGCCAGGCTGGAACCACCTGGGACAGTGGGAGGTGTCCCTGCCATGAACCAGATGAGCTTTAATGTCCCTTCCAACCCAAACCCTTCTCTAACCCTCTGACTCTCTCATTCTATGGTTTTAACCTTTGCACTCTGCAACTCCCTCACCTATTCCCTTCACCTTGACCAGTGGGGGGAATTTGGGGTTTGAAGCAGCCTTTTGCTGGCTCTACATTTTGAATAGAGACATTTACTCCGCCGTCTCTCCTTTCTCAGTGCTCTCCCCATTCACAGAGCCCAGAACTTTTGTTTCCTGCTGACACACAGCTGCCTTGGAGCTGCTGCTGCAGCAAGCAGGGCAATTTTAGTGCTCAGGTCAGCCAGGCAGGCTGACCCCTCACCTTTGACAGTGATCTTTATCTAGACTCCATCTTAATTATTTATCTCAGGAAGGTCAGAAAGAAAATGCCTCTCTCAGGACCCCCACTGCTCCAGCCTGCACAACTTGTTAAAATGCAAGTTCTTTGAGGATGGTAATTCAACCAAGCAGGGAAGAAACTGCTGCATCACTTTTATAACCGTTAGGAAATGTTTAGAAAATTGCTCTGAGCTCACAAGTATAATTTTTAAACCCAGCAATTGAGAAACTTTCTCATAAAACTAAGACTCAGAAGGGCCACGAGAGCTTTGCTAACGAGACATAAAAGATTTTACATCATTAACGTGTTTTTTTTGCCTAAAATTTAGCAAACACAAAACCCTCAGATACAACAGAATTTAAAAACTCTTGGAAAACACATGTAACATCTATATAAAGAGTCCTTCAGAACTTCAGTAGCATTAAAGACGAAAAAGTTTCAAGAAAAGTTTTAATAAAGTTATTAGAAATGCAACACTTTGTCTGCCTTGCCTTCACAGCATAATTTAAGAAAAGCCACACACACAATAAAAGGAAGAAAAAGGGGGGAAAAAAGCTTGTAGTAAAAAACTGGGGTATAATTTTCTTCAATCAACTCCAGCTCATGACTGCAATTACCCCAAATCTTTCCGAACCTTGCTGTGATACACCAGGGACAGGTCTTGGAGCCTCTGTGGGTGGTAACCTTTCATCTGCCTCTCAAACTGTTCTTTATTGTAAGGTTTCAAATTAGTGTGAGCAGCAATGAGCAAATTTGATAATTCGATCTCAAATTAGTTAATGTAATGTGCCAGGAACCACTAACTAAGGCACTGCAAAGATGAAAATCTATCTTTGCTGGCTCGGGATGGAAGGTTAACCAGCCTGACAGTTCACGTTTGAAAAGTTGCTTTTTATTTTAATTAAAACAAAATTTTGCTTTAAAGGCCCTCCCCTTCTCCCTTTTTCTTTCCCCACAGTGTATTTTTCTCATTCTGCGTGGAAAAACATGCTATAAACACATGAGGCACATTCTTTGACAACCCAGCAGAAACTGTGCCTGACCCAGACAGCTGTGAGCTGGGAGGGAATCATTGGGATGGTGTGTTCTGATCCAGCCTTTGTGGATAGAAAAGTGAACTGAGGATCTGTTTCCATGGCAGCTCCCAACGAAACAAGCCAGTGATTCACATTTCAGATCCTTATCTCCAGTTAAGCCAAACTCATTTGTTCTGGGAGTCATGATGAAATATTTAACACAAATCCAGACACGGAGTTTTCCAGTGATTCTTGGATTGGACGGGCTGGGGCTGTGTGGGCATTTCCCTACACCTTGGTGAGTTTTTTATCCTGTGAAATGAGGCTAGAAATGAGTTATCTGACATGGGAAGCTTTGGTTCTTCCTTGTCTGCATTGGACTGGTATTAACTGGCACATTTACTCTAATACAATTATTCTAATAGTAGAAATTACATTGGAATCCTGATAAAGCTCGAGACAACAGGGACAAGATGAGGATCCACCCCCATGCAAAACCTCCTTCACTTTTGGGTTTGGCCATGATGGAAGGACACTTGCTGGAGGGCAAAAATAAATGGACAGCAAACTCATAGCCCAGCAGTTGTGCAGGACAGAGGAGTGACCCAGCCCAGGCTTCCCAAGGGAATTAATTCCTGCAGTGGAATTACCTGCAGCCTTCCCGTGCTGGGCACTTTGCTTTCAACTACAAGAAGCTGTGAAGCAAATTCTGGGCATTCCAATGGAAAGAAGGACTGGGAAGGCTTTAAAAAGCATCACTGTTGCAGTGGCCTCTGCACCTCAGTGGGAGCTGAGAGGCCTCCAGGCCGGAGCCAAGTGACAGATGATTCTCCCCTGAAATGTTTCAAAACGGAACAGAAGACGTTCTTTATCTGTGTGGTCTGAGCTCATTTACTCCAGGAGAAAACTCCAGCTCCCGCCTGACTGAAAGCCAGGTCTTGTTCTCCCATCTGATGGATGAATGGAATTCAGAAGTTTGATACTGTCCCCTGAGATGTCATTTAAAGCCACAGATACGTTCAGCCCGCAGGTAAAGTTATAATGTCATTCCACGGGCTCATCTCTCCCTCCCTACCCCCTCCTCTCCCATAGGAGCCTGTCTTCACTTCTTCTTGCTGCTGCAAACCCAGCACCTCAAAAATGAAATGTCAGGACCAGAGGGAATGGCTTCCAACTGACAGAGGGCAGGGTTAGGTGGGATATTAGGGAAATATTCTTCCCTGTGAGGGTGGGAAGTCCCTGGCACAGGTTATTCCATGACTGCCTCATCCCTGGAAGTGTCCAAGGCCAGGTTGGAGCAACCTGGGAGAGTGGAAGGTGCCCCTGCCCGTGGCAGGGGGCCTGACCACCTTCACAGGGAGCTGCCTTCCATCCCAGGCCATTCTGCCAAACTTACCTGGGCAACCTGTGCCAGGGCCTGACCACCTTCACAGGGAGGAATTTCTTCTGTACATCCAACTTGAACTCCCCCTCTTTCAGTTGGAAAGACAAACTTGTCTCCTTTCTGACAAACTTACCCATCTCCTCGAGATGCAAACACAAATCCCAAGATCCATCCTAATCTTTTGCAAAGTATTTCTGGCACTTTGATTTATTTTGCCTGTTCCACTGCTGCTGCTGTAGATTCCAAACTTTGAAATCAGAATGCAGCAAAGAGCAGCAGAACAGAAGCAACTTTTCTCTTTTTTTTTTTTGGAGCAAATGACTCATTTGCTGTATTGACATCCCCATAGATTCTTCCCCAGAACAGCCTGTGCTCTGGGGTAACTGCTGAACTCGATATAAAAGAAATTCTTCCCAGTATAGCAACATATAGACCACAAGGGGCTTTTGCAGCTGATTACCCACCAAAAACGTGCCCATTCAGCCCATCCCCACCCGACAGCGCCCGCCTGCACATTTCTCTGTGTCTGTGAGGTTACCTCTGTTTATCACAGAAAGGGCTCCAAGACAGTCAGAGCTGCTACTGTTGTAATCCATCCAAGATGGATAGTGGAAAAGCCTGAAATAAAACCCAAGCTTCCTGCCCCATGTGTCTGCCAGACTCTGGAGAAAGGTCAGGGGCATCCTCACTGCAGACTGGTAATTGCAAAAAATGAAGGAGGTGAACCCTAACCAGGAGATCAAAGGAGGAGAGGGAAGGAGAGGATTTTACAGGGAACAGACCAACTACAGGGGCAAAACATTAGAGGGAAAGAAATATCTTGTGGTAGAAAAAAGGCAGAGTAATTAGCATTGCCTCCATGAATCAGTCAGCTCCTGAGTAAGGCTCAGCAGATAACTGGATGTAATGGTCACTGGCCAACAACTTATTCCCATTAAAGTAGAATGTTGATGCTTTATTTAAGTAAATTTTCTTTAAATTGTAACAGCCAGTCATGTACAAGTGCTGGAATACTGGAGCTTCATTCACTGGGAAAAAGGAAAAGTGCAGCAAGATCAGGATCTTCACAGTCCTCACAATAGTTTGGGGACACAACATTAGAGAAACCAGGGACATCCCAGGTGACTGTGGTACCACTAAACCAGCCCTGCCTGATCCCAACCCTGCCTGATCCCAGCCCTGCCTGATCTCAACCCTGCCTGATCCCAGCCTTGCCTGATCCCAGCCCTGCCTGATCCCAGCCCTGCCTTCCCTGTCACTCCCAACTCGGCAGCCTTGATCTTTTTCGGAATCAGAGAAGGAACAAGAGATCCATTTTCACCCACGATGTGCCCATGTGAATAAATCAGAATTTGAAATGAGCAGAAGGGTCCCCCCAAAGCCTGGCACCCTCCTTTCAGCCCTTCCCTGATCCCATCCACATGGGGCCCAGTCCCTCCACTGCTGCTCTGATGATGCCTGTGTCCAGCATCCCTCAGCCCAAATCCTCTTCTGCTTTCATTCCTCTTAAAAAGCCCAGAAAATTCCTCAAAGCAGAAAATCCCTCTCCCAAAGCAGGTCCAGCAGGGCTGGAAGTGTGGACACTGCAGAGACAGTGCACAGTGCCTGCCTGCTTCTGCTGGGAGTTAAAGGAACTCCCTCACTTTCAGGTCTGTGTGTTTAATAAACTAATCCACCGATGATATTTCCTATTTAAATGAACAAGATCATGCAGCTAAACAATATTTTGCAACCAAAATGGCTAATAAATCATGCCTTTGGAAGTGCTAATGGTGCTCACATTTATTCCTATTAATGCTTCCTGGTTTTGAAAGCTGGGCCAATTCCAGAGATAATGTATTACAAACTTTTCCTGCTGAAGGATTTGGGTTCCTCTAGGCTGGATTCCAGTTATAACTGGCAGCTAATACTTTCACACATTCACAAATCCCCAGCCCCTCCCCACGAGCAGAAGGGAGAGGAGAGGTTTTGGCTTGGGTCAGCAGATTTCAGAGTGTGGCAGAAATGAATGGGAAGTGATGCAGTTCTCTTTGAACACTGGGCTCTTCATGAATGCATGTTCTTTACCTCCTACCCCCAGACACACAGACCCACACACCTGCACACCCATGTAATGCCCCCAAAAACACCCCTAAAATTAATGTACAGGGATCCAGCGCTCCATGTTTCCTCTCAGCCCTACAGAAGCCCCACTTTGTGCCTCCAAATAATGCACTGCTGTAAAAACTTCCCAAGCTGTTCACAGCAGAACTGCCCTGCAGAGAGAGGGACAGGGGGCTGGTGGCTGAGGGGAAACTCAACATGAGCCAACAGCGTGTGCTGGGATCCCCAAATCCCCCATGTCCTGGGCTGATCCCACAGTGTGGGCAGTGGATGAGGGGGGGATTCTGACCCTCAGGTGAGACCCCCTCCACCCCAGCAGAGCTGCTCCAGCCCTGGGATCCAGCACAGGAAGGTCTTGGAGCTGCTGGAGAGAGTCCAGAGATGGCACCAAGGTGATCAGAGCTCTGCTGGGAGGAAAGGCTGAGGGAACTGGGATTGTTCAGCCTGGGGAACAGAAGCTCCAGGATGTCCCAACTGTGGCCTTCCAGTGCTTGAAGGAGCTACAAGAAACATGGAGAGAGAATGTTTACAAGGGCCTGGAGTGACAGGACAAGGGGGAATGGATTCAAACTGACAGAGAGTCGGTTTAGATTGGATATTAGGATGAAATTCTTCCCTGTGAGGGTGAGGAGGCCCTGGGTGAGGGTTAGAGAAGATGTGGCTGCCCCATCCCTGGAAGTGTCCAAGGCCAGGTTGGACAGGGCTTGGAACACCCTGGGATAGGGAAAGGTGTCCCTGCCTGTGGCAGGGTGTGGAACTGTGTGATCTTTGAGGTCCCTTCCAACACAAACTGTTGTGATTTCTAGAATCACAACTGCACAGCATCCAGGCAATGTCTGCCACAGGCAGAAACGGGCACAGACTGGAGTTGCATTTTCCTGAGCCCAAAATACCTGATTCCAGGCAGGCCCAGTCTGAGGAAGGGATGCTGATACTCAGAGCTTGGACTTCAAACTCGAAACACCAGTCAGGGATCATCAGATGTACCAAGTAAACTCTGTCACAGTGAATTTATGGGGTAACAACTCTGTGGGTGTGGGAAGGGATATTTTTTTCATAACCACTCACAACAAATTGCCTGAAAAAGCTATTCCAGTTTCCCAAACCAACTCCTTCCTTCCCCAAGCAGGAGTTTGCACACACTGTGCATTGTAAAACCCTTCCTCACTGCATCTGACAACACCTTTACCCAAGACCCTCGAGCATCTTTCAGAAGTTATTTCTGGAAATTCTGAATCTCGTAACAGCAACAGAAGGAAAATATTGTTGTAGCCAAAATAAATGTCTCTTTGGAACAGGTTTAAAAAGCACTGGGATATTTGTCTAAGTTGAAATAGTCGCCTTCACAGCAGAACAGTTTGGCTGTTGGGAGATATCAAGGAGTGGGAAAAATTTATACAGAGCTCAGAGTTGGTTTGTCTGTTTAAAGGAAATGCTCAGGGAGATAAAAGTCTGAATTCTGATTCTTTTGCAGTCAAATCTGAATCCTGTTCCGTCCTCAGCCAAATCAGTTACAAAGCATGAAATCCAAACCAACAGCTGAAAAAAAGCCTCAGCATTGCGTGTTTTGATTAAGTTACTAAAGATCAAGTTAATGTTGCTCGTGAGGGCAGGCAGTGAAAGCACTCAACAGGCTTCATGTGGCACCCAAGAAACAGGGGCACAGAGATGTGGCATCTAAGAAGGACGTGTGAAAATAGTCACAATTCGAGCAAAATTATGTAGGAAAACTCTAATTTCAAGGTTTCACTAAAAATAGGCTGGGTTTTAGCTTGGGTGCTTTTTTGTTTAAGTGTTTGAGTTTTTTCCCCTAAGGGAATACAAAAAAATCTCTGTCACAGTTGTGGCCACTTTGCATCTTTGGGAGGGAAGTTCATAGACTGGGATGGATGGGGCTGATAGCAAGGGAGCAATGTCTGCTGCCAAAGTGAAATTCATTGCCTCTCCAAACAGCCCTTATGCATGTTCCCCCCATAAAACAAATAAATTAAAAACAAACCAAAAAAACCAACGGGTGCCAGAAATATTTAAGACTCTAACTAGTGTAATTTCAGTTGTTTTCTCTGAATTGGTTCACACTCAGATCCACACTGATGGCACAGCAAACTCCCCCCCTTTCCCTTTTGCTTTGAAGATTCAGCGTAGAGACCTGGAAAACAAAATTAACTTTTTTTTGGCCTTATGCAGATGAGAAAATAGATCATCTCTCAAAATATAACGTAGGGGTTCAGGGTATTTTTTCTAAGACAAACAACAATACTGCTCCTCTGAAGGAGGGCCGGGGTGGGAACAGTGGGATGATTGTTGGAGGAGTGAATCTGGTTTTCATTAGAGGGAAGTGATGGGTCCGGTTTCTGCCCGGGACTGTTTGCTCGCATCTCTGTTTGTCTTCTGTGTTGGCAGTTAACCCTTTCCCGATGGGAACAGAGCCTGCCCTGCAGATCCAGCCCCCCTGGCACACGCAGGGGTGTCGGGATCCCTCCGGGCTCCGCGGCTGAGGCAGAGCAGGAATTCCTGCAGGGACTGTTTGCCCCAAACAGCCCTGGGGTCCCTTCCAGCTCAAATCATTCTGGGGTTCGATGACTCCATGAGATGAGGAAAGCAGGTGAGATCAACCCTGATCTGATGGTGCTTTAACTCCATAATATGAGAAACCCAGAAGAACCTGGGGCAGTGTCTGGCCCGAGGTACCAGAGTGAGACACAACCTGTAAATACTGCCCAAACTTTAGTTGTTAGGTTTGGTTCATCTCCAGAATGCACTAGGTAAAAGATTTGCCTGAAATAATATTTCCTGGCCTCTCCTTAAGCCATCTCTCCTGCCAATCCCAAAGTCCTGACTGAGGAAGGCACCACAGGGGAAAGCACTCACAGACTAGATTTTATACATCACTTGACAATCTCACCCAGTTCACCAGCACCTCCCCTGATCCTCAGCCTGCTCTGAACAGATCTGCCCTGTTTCATTGCCCTTTGCTCTATTCCTGACTGTGAAATGCAGAGGAAACCCCTCCAAGCCTCTGCCCCCTCTGATGGCACCTCCTCACATC
Source organism: Serilophus lunatus (assembly GCA_013399895.1). Taxonomy (NCBI): domain Eukaryota; kingdom Metazoa; phylum Chordata; class Aves; order Passeriformes; family Eurylaimidae; genus Serilophus; species Serilophus lunatus. Next base: position 511,604 of record VXBA01004717.1, read on the forward strand.
CTCAGAGCACAGATCTTACTAAATAAATAGATGAAAAAACGCCTCTGTCAAAAGCCTTCTTGGTTAGATGAACCCAAAGATACTGTTAGTCAGGCACTAGACAGATACATCAGAATATAAAGAAGATTAAAAGAAACTGTCACCACCTATTGCTAAAATTGTTTTCCACCTCCTGTTTCAGCCAGTCTGCTTGTCACTAGTTCTTTGGAGGGAGTTATCTTGGAAAGAAAATCCTGCTCTTCCTTTTATTGGAGGGAAACCTCTGAGATACTCCCCCCCCTTTTTTATGGAACACATTCCTGCAGACATTTGCCACAAAGAGCACTGAGAGTACAACAGCAAAAGAGATTTTATTTGTGTCCTTGCCCTCAGCCCCATTCCCAGCTCATGTTTAGCATAACCACACATGTCAGGGTGTAAAGAATTCCTGGTGGCACATCTGAGGTGGCATTTCCCCCGCTCTGCCCTATGCCAGCACTTTTCAGACTCTCCAAAGCAATGCATTAAGTGCCTTTTCCTGCTCAGATAATTCCTTGAATTACTCCAAAGACCTTTTGCTGCACTCCATACATTTATTATAAATTTGGTGTCTTAAGCCAAAACATTAATTGCATCTTCCAGAAAGGAAAAAACAACCTCATTTAGTAATGTATTCATTAAGGTCCTGATTGACAGAGCCAGAACCAGGGGTTTAAATTCAAGCCATAGAGGAGGACGGAGCGCTGGGAGCTCCCAGCATTCAGCCCCAGAAATCTCACCTCGCTGTGGTTTATCTCTGCAAGTCGGATAATTTATCCTCCTCATGGCAAGACAAAAAGGGAACTTGGCAGAGGGGGCAAGACAAAAGTAGACATTTTGTAACTGCTAAGTGCTAACGTTTCTGAAGATAATTTTTGCAAAAGGTTTCTAAACAGCCCCTGTCAGCCAAGTTGTATTTTGTTATTTCAAAGTGACTGTGGGAGTCTAATCCAGTTCAAGCCCTTTGTAAATTTTAATGGAAATGCTCATACACAAAGGACAAAAAAAAAATGTTTAGCTGCTGTTAGATATTCAGGAAATCTAAATCTAATTTGCACTCCTAATCAGCGCTTCGATCTCAGCAGTGCCTGTTGTTTCTCTCTTTCCTCATTGCAATTTCAACTGCAGCATCTATTTTCTATCAAAATACAGTTCTATAAAGACAATTCTATATACAGCTCAAAGTACAGCTTTAACTGCAGGGAAAAAAGGGGGGATTTTCTTGCAAAACAAAACCATAGTAATATTTCTTTGACTTAGAAGTGTGTGGAAGCTTGGAATAATAAAAAAGTATAACATCCATCAGTGACCAAGTGGCCTTTTGTTTCTACACTTAGGTGAGATGATGAACATCCTCATGCAGATCAAACCAAGGTCTCCTTGAAGCAGGAGAGCAAAAGACCTTTTCCAGTGGAAAAGGAGGAATGAGATCTGATGGATCCTGCCCAGGAAGGGCAAGGACATGGGAGCTGTTACAGAGCTGCCCTGAGGAGCCATCACTGTCCCAGCACCAGAAAGTCACCCCTCCAAGCAGCAGCCAACAAGGAGCAGGAGCAGTTGTGCACACAAATGTGAATGCTTGATGCTAAAGTGGAGTCAAATGCTCAGAGGTAGGAATTAAATACAGTCTTGGTGCCAAAAGTGAGGCAGAAGCTCCTCTGCAGGCAGAGCTGAGGGGCACAGGAGGACATGGCCCACTGGTGTTGGGAACCAGAGGCTCAGCCTTCGGTCCTTTGCTGGAACTGCCTGACTCGAGCCTTCAGAAATGTTGGGCCTCACTAATTATGGATAATCCTACAAAAAATGAAGCTCCTCAGGAACAGAGGACCTCCTTCATCACCCAGTTTGGAGGGTTAAGCAGGTTGCAAGATGCATGAGAAGACATGGAATAAGGCAATTCCCATCCCTTCACTGTTTAATGCAGTACAGGCTTTAGTTACCAAAGTAATTTCTAAAGCTTGACAGCAACAGAACAAACTTAAGCAGTAGCTGTAATGTTATTAAAATTGCAATTTATTAAAACAATCCCACGGCAGGAAAGCAATCTGATGGATGAGGCCACAGCTGAAGATGGGATTGCCTTTGGTTGGGGTTTAGTTTAAGAGCTAAGATTTCACAGTAAAAAATCACTACTCTTAAAGGAATTAGAGGAGGAAGATGGATGGAGAACCTAAAGTAACTGGTACTCTGGACTACCATATGCACAGAATTCCTCAAAAACTTGTTTAACAAACTCTGAAAACAAGTCCATAATATTATAATATATATTGCTCGAGACAAACAGTTTTCCAACCCACACACTATTCATGAATTTACCTAAAGTGCCTTCCCAGGCACTCACCAGCTCACAGCCCACAGTCCTGAACCTATTTCAGAGGCAATAATGGAATTAGATTTGAATCCAAGTTCGGTGCCTTTGATAAGTCTGTGCTCCCACTTTGCCCTGGGCGATATTTGCCTCTTATTAAAGCCTTGTCCTGGTTCAGGGCTGGATGAATCACTGCACAGGTATCAGAGGGGTTTAGCCAGACACTGTTATCAAACCCCGTGTCCATGGAGAGCTGGGGAGGTTTCATTTCATCACCACGGGCAGGAGTGGGGCTGAGATGCAGATGTTTATGCTGATTATCTCAGTGATCCCTGCACCTTTTGGCTGTGGCTGCTGTGATGTGGAGGAGAAGGGCCCTGCAGAGACTCTCAGGGTGCATCCCAGTGCTCTCCCAGTGCTGAGCTCTGGCACTGGGCACCCACTGTCCCACCTCCAGTCCCGAGACAGGAGCAGGAATGAATCCACAAACTGAAGATCTTTGATCCTGTCAGTGCTTCTGCATTAAAGATCCTGCCAAGCACAGCAGCTTACTGCTGTTTTTAATGCAGGTTTTTCAATTCTCTAAATCCTTCAAATGCCATTCTTAAAAAAATCTTTAAAATGCTCCTATAAACATTTGAAAAATTCCCTCAAAAGTTCTGCAATAGGAATCCACTGGATTATAGACCAGATTATTTAATACTGAGGCTGGGGTTGCCAAATGGCCCAGAGACCAACCCCCACACAGGGTGACACAGCAGCATTGCCCCGACTGTCTGAAACACAACCTCGGGACAAGGGTGAGGGAAATACTCCTTTGCTTCTCCATCCCTGTTATCATGAGAAAATGTCATATAAAGTAAGTCTTGTTCGTGTCCTTTATCCTCAAATTTATAACTGTCTCCAACAGTGCAGTCAAGGGTGAAGGTTATTTGTGTCATACTTGCCAAGAAAGTGCCCCTTTCAACACTTAAGGAACACAGGCAAACTACAGATAAAGAAGCAGACAAAAAAGATTCTGTCTTTCCCAAGTATTATTTATCTCCTCTATGTTCTTTGTTTCCCTAATGGTGGAGATACCAGCCAGAGTAGGATTCACAGACCTAAATCCTTGAACCCAAGTGTGCAATTTAATTTTCTTTCATTTGAAAACAGCATCAGATAGGGATACTGAGGGTCAGATTTGAAGCTCACCCTTGTGAAACACTCTAGTTTTCTTTTTCATAAGAAATGGGTCTCAAGTTGATACTTCAAAAATAGCTTGATAAAATTAGGGACAAACCTTAATGTAGAATTCCCTATGGGAAGCTCAGCTGGGCCAAATATTATAATTTTTTCCTATTTAGGTAAAATTTGTCAATAAAAAAAAGTTATGATAACTCCCAATGTGTTTAATTCAATATTTACAGGCACTGGCTGTGTCCAGGGCACTTCCATTTCCAAGCATGACCATCCAAGCCAACACCAGCTTCAGGGAGACACCTGCACCAGGCACTGAAACACCTTCAGCCACTGGCACAGGTAACCAGGGTCTGCTCCTGGTTCCCACCCTTTTGTTCATTCTGTGCCAGCCTGGAGGAGCAGCAGGAACTTGTGCTCAGGATTACAACTCACGTCTTTCATAGAATCCCAGAAGGGTTTGTGTTGGAAAAGACCTTAAAGTCCATCCAGTGCTTTCCCTGCCACGGACACCTCTCGCTATCCCAGGTTATTCCAACCTGGCCTTGGGCACTCCCAGGGATGGGGCAGCCACAGTTTCTCTGGGCACCCTGTGCCAGGGCCCCCCACCCTCCCAGGGAAGAATTCCTTCCCAATATCCCATTTAACTCTGCCCTGTGTCAGTGGGAAGCCATTCCCTGTGTCCTGTCCCTCCACCCCTTGTCCCCAGTCCCTCTCCAGCTCTCCTGGAGCCCCTTTATGCCCTGGAAGGAGCTCCAAGGTCTCCCTGGATCCTTCTCTTCCCCAGGCTGAGCATCCCCCGCTCTCCCAGCCTGGCTCCAGAGGTGTTTCACCCTGCATCAGATTCTGTGGCACAACAAGGCCTTTCCATGGAGATGGGCTCACTTTTCCCTCATGCCACGGTCGTGGTGTGGGAGCGGGGTGTGGGTGTGGGGCGCAGCCGGTTCGGGAGCAGTGTCGCTGTGCAGGGCGGGGGCCGGGCCCTCTCCTAATAACACTGGTAAGACAGTTAATAAGGCTCCTGATGAATGATTAGGATGGATTTCTGCACTGCTAATTTCCGTAACTATCACTCTTTGAAAGACAGCTCCAGGGATTTCGGGCCCGGGGTGCCCCTGTCTGCGGGAACACAGAGCTGCATTATCCGCCCGGCTCCCACCGCCGGATCCCCTTTCACTGCCCTCATGTGCTCTGCACTTTAAAATCATATAATATTTTGAAACGTGCAACTACTTCACTGATACCGTCTGTGCCTAAAAGCCTCGGTGCAGCTCCAACGATGCCTCGTGTCTCGTGCTTTGGGAGGTCACGCAAAGCCCTGGCATGGGCTCGAGGCTTTTTCGCCCGTCCTTCGGAGCCTTCGGGTGGGGATCTGCTCCCACGAGGAGAGCAGGTCCATCCCTGGGGATGCCACGGGGGGGTTGTGTCCCACTGCCACACTCTGGCAGCCCCAAACCCCTTGTACCCACTCCTGGCACGAGGGAGTCGTGGGCTGTTGGCTGTGAAGGGGCACAGGGGGGTCCCAGGGTGTCCTGAGCATCACCCACACACCTGGACCAGGAGCAAAGCATCGGGAATGTTTTGCTGATGGAATTGTTCTCCACAATACAGAGGGGTCTGGGAGGACACAGATCAGCCAAGCAGGGAACACAGACTGTGTCAGTGCAAAGGAAGGGGGAAGTCCCACCTTCCTTCACACACACTTGTGCCAGGCCCCCTCCCCACCAAAGAGGCTCAATTTAGGCCAAGGCAGACATTTTGACACAGTTCTGTCTTGTGAACAACTTGTTGGATTTCTCATTCACTCTATTGTAAATTAAAAACACAGAATTAATTTTTCTCCATCTCTACTCACACCCACACATACAGACACCTTCACTCAGCCCTGACTTTCAAAGAGGCAAAGTTGAACCTGTCCTGTAAGTTTTCCTTTTTGAAGATCTTTCCTGCATAACTGACCTCTTCAAAGCAGAATTCTCTGCAGTGATCATCAACCTCAGAATCATTATTAGGAATTTAACCTGGGATTCTGGAGGCAAACCAGGAAAAAAATCTCCCTGAAGCCAATGACTGTATTAATTATTCAAACTGCTACTGCTGGGCTTAACCAGCCCTCCTGAATCCCAGGAAGAATTCAAGATTAAAACACCAAGTCAAACTTGAAGGGGTATTTATACACATAGATTACACTATGTGCAAGCTACCTATGTATTACATTAAACAAAGTGTATTTTGATAAACTACTTGCTGCCATTTTCATACTCTGAGCTGGGATATGGCAGCGAAAATACCTGAAAGCTCGAGACAATGTCCAAGTTTCTGTCAGAGCGGAATGTAATTAGTGCAAATTAAGCAGCATCCTGAAAAGGAGGAGGTCAGGGAGAACTGGCAGGGTCGAACTGGGTCATTACAAAGCATTTTTATAGCAGGAGGGATCCCAAGTTACCAATTGCTGCTGTGGCTGAACTCTCTCTGCATCCCAGACTTTCTGTGAAGGAATTTCTCCTGAAAAGCTCGTACAAGAGCAAAGGGATAAGAAGCACATCGTTCTCCCAAGCCCATGTGAAATCTCTGGCAGAGCTCCTGGATGTGGAAGCTGCACTGGCTGCACTGGTGACTGTTTTGAAGGCAACTGAACTAATTTTGACGTGTGATGCTGAAAAGGCCCTTCATGGTGGATAATCTCCCTGGCTGCTCCCTGCGGAAGAGCACGAACACCAGGCTCTGCTCATACAGCAACGACAGCTCCTGTAAATTATTTCTTTCTCTCTTACTGGAATCTTGCATCTCAGAAAAGTTGCAGAGTGGGAAGGATGGAGGTGACGAGGAGAACTCTGAGCAGGTCACACACTGGTGTAGGGGAGCTTTCTGTTCCTTCCTACCCAGCAGCTGCTCAGACCAGGATCTCAGTGGTATAGACTTTTTCTTGGGTCTGACAAAACACTAAAAACCCCTCCAGCATGACAACAAAAAATAAATATCAAAAGAACATTTGAAGAGCTCAATAAATTGATCATATTCTGCTGAACCCTCACCCTTGTAACGATAGTACCATTTAAATGCTAATGTCATTTTTAAAAAAGTCAATTACAGGAGTTTTAAAGTAATGGAGTCAGCAGTCTTGATGTAAATCTGTTATATTAATCTGCTCCATACACTGTATCCATGGGCACTGATGCATTCACCCCCTTTTCCCTGGAGGGAATGTTCCCTCGCAGTGGTACCAGTAATTGAATCAAGTTGATACAGACACCAAAAATATTGTAAGTCTTGTAGGTAATGAAAAGCATATGTTGATAAACCCAGTTGCTGTAATTTTGGATAGAAGAGCACTGACATTTGGGAAGTTCAAAATTAGAATTAACCCCTTGATGATTAAGTGACCTGAAATTGTCTCTACAAACTCTGCTAATTTCACTGAGAAGAACTGCTTCAAATCTGCCACGAGACAGCTGAGATCCTTTACCTCCCACTTTCCTGCTTATTCCAAATTAAATTCACTTTTATAGAGATTTTTTCAAATTTTTTTCTAACTGGTTCAGACAAAGCATGAGAGAATCAGAAAATAAACATTGCTCAGGTCCAGACTCATGTCTGCACCTTTTCTTAGGCCTGGTGAGGCTGGAATGTCACATCAAGAGATGTTTGTGCTCTTTGGGCAGGTAAATGGATGCAGCAGAACTCTCCAGGTGCCAGTCCCTACTCAGCAGATTTTGGGAGCAGTTCTAAACTGAACAGAACCACAGAATCATCAAATCGTTCAGGTTGGAAAAGACCTCCAAGGATATCGAGTCAAACCAGTCTCCAACAGTCTGTAACACCGGGTACACACAAATGGTGTGTGGAATCACCAAACAAAGCCAAACCACAGCAAATACAGATATATCAGTTGTGAACAAACTTGGATAAAGCCCCAAATGTTTCAGTTCCTCGGCCCCATGTTGGCCCATAATGAGCCACTTGTTTTGTTGTTGCAGTGGGGTTCAAACAGATCCACAGACACCCAGCCTTCCCTGCTCCCACAACCCCTGGGAGCTGAAATGCCCCTCATACTAAACAGGATTAATTTTGATTTAGGAAAACAGCAGATAATGAACATTTAGGAGAGAGGCTGAGCTCCCTGACTGAGACAGAATTATAAATCTCTGCACATACCTGTGTGTTCACCCAAGTACAAAGAAGTGTCATCATTTATGACAGAAGATAAAACCTTCAGAGAACTTCCAGACAGCAAGAGCTATCGAAAATAAAAGACTACACAAACACATTTTTGTAAGTAGTAAAAACAAGGGAATTGCATTCGCCACAGCTCTGAGACAGAGAGAGAACTTCCAGATAAAATTGTCATGGAATCCATTCAACTTGTCACATAAACACAGGGCTGGTTTTGCTGTTAAGAAGGGGCTGATTAATGGTTCATCTAGATTTTCCTGCTTCTGCCCTTTGTGAATTGATTCTCAAGTGCAGGTCTAATAAAATTTCAGCAAATGTCACACACATGCCATGGAAATATTTCCAGTGCCACCATAAATCCGAACAATTTGGAACAGGGCACTCACAGTGATTTTGTTAACTCAGGGCCTTCCTCTGCCACGGTTCAGGGGTTAAAGGGATCCACAAATACTAAAACAAGGTTCGAGTTAACCACAAAATTCAGAACATGTCTAACAGCATTTCAGCATTCTCCAGCCTTGGAATGTCTCCCAAAATACTGGAGGCTCAAATCCCTGGAGAAATCAATCCAGAATTTCAGAGAAGTTTTGTTACTCCCAAAGCATCCGATGTCTGTATCCCAGCCCTTCCCTCCACATCCCCATTCCACATGGAGCAAACTGAGAAGGGGGCTGGAATCCCCAGGCCTGGCTCCCACTGCAGGGCACACACCAAGCTCACAGTGCCAGCCCTGCCCTGGGAGACATCCCAGATTTAACCAGGAATTGGGGTTGATCCAGCACAGCCCAAACCTCCCGTCAGTGATGCTGCCAAACCCCTCGTGCTCGTGTGTGAAAGTGGGATTTCTTCAATAGTGTTTGGAATAATTGGATAAACTGACTTCCGAGGCAATATTTTTCTACTTCCAGAGACATCTTCCAGTTAAATCTTTTGCTGTTTGTGCAAAATTGAAATTCTGGCATAAAACTGAGGTATTTTACTCCTAAAAGCATTGTAGGGCTTTTGGGGAGGGTGGGGACAAGTTATCTCTGTGTTTTGTTTTTAAACATGGATAAAAGAACTCTGAAGCTTTAGCTCATCCCTAACAAATCTTCCTCCCCAACTCCACTCACAATACCCTGGAAGTTACGAATCCAGGCACAATTTATTTTATTGGAATAATAATATCCAGAAAAACGCTGTGATTTCTGGTGCAGCATTCACAGACCCACAATTAGGAACAGAACCACAACCCTTAAGGACTTGACAGAGACATAAACCCCTACATGGCTCCTCTGAAACCAAACCCTGCTGGAAGTTGATGCTTTGGGAGAAAAAAGGAAAGGAAGGAAATTCTTCTCCCACTTCGAGCGATGTGAAAGCGAATCACTCTCCCAATGAAAGAAATACTTGAAAGAAAGACTAGAACTCGTCGGTTAATAACAGAATCTCTGAGCAGAGCGGAGAAAATAAGGGGAAATGATGGGGTTTTCCCTGTTCCAGAGGCAGGAGCAGCACGTTGGGATTAAGCCTTGAAGTGCCGAGAGAGGGCGGCCTCGCCCAGGCGGAGCCGGACCGGGAATAACGGGGGGATAACGGGGG
>VXBA01004717.1:520934-566001 GCA_013399895.1 Serilophus lunatus
AGATAACGGGGGGATAACGGGGAGTAACGGGGGGATAACGGGGAGATAACGGGGAATAACGGGGGGATAACGGGGAGATAACGGGGAATAACGAGGGGATAACGGGCAGATAACGGAGGAGGAAGGAGAGGGATAACGGGGAATAACGAGGAGGAAGGAGAGGGATAACGGGGGATAACGGGGGGAGGATAAGGGGCTCTCCCGGCCGGGAACGGGAACACCGGGAGCAGGGAAAGCCGCCCCTCGGGCCCTTGGCCGCAGCCGGTTCCTCGCCCTGCGGGTTCCAGGAGGAGCCCGGACAGCGCAGGACACGGGGGTCTCACCTCGGGATTTACGGGAATCGAGAGGAATGATTCTCTAATCCCACGGGATTCGCTATTGCTCGAATTTATAGAAAGATGCTCTCGGTGTCCGTGTGAATCCCACACGCCCGGATGGACACAGCGCGGGGGGCGGGAGGATTTGGGAATGGTTTCCATCAATCCTGGACTGAATCTCCTGTATCCTGCCTCGTTCCTCCAGGAATGCCAGGCTGGCTCACTGCCCGTCAGCTGGAGCAGCACCCACATCCCTGGGTCCAGGGATGCTCCCCCAAGGGATGCTCTCCCAGGAGATGCTCCCCCAAGGGATGCTCTCCCAGGAGATGCTCCCCCAAGGGATGCTCTCCCAGGGGATGCTCCCCCAAGGGATGCTCTCCCAGGGGATGCTCTCCCAGGGGATGCTCTCCCAGGGGATGCTCTCCCAAGGGATGCTCTCCCAGGGGATGCTCTCCCAAGGGTTTTCCCTCCCGAGGGACTGGGGCAGGTGTGGGCAGAGCCATGGGGTCACACTAAAGCACCCCAAGCCCGCAGGACACCCCTCCCTGCCCTTCCACTGATTTCCCTGCTCCGTCCTTAAACACCCATTAAGGAAAACCCATCTTTCGGCGGGGATCCTTCACAAGGCCAAGCAAAACCAGTTTCAAACAGCCTTAAGAGACAACAAACTCCAAACTGTTCCAGAAGAAACGAGGTGCAATGGGCTGGAGGGCTGACAGACCCCACTGCCTCCCTCTGCCCTTGGCTACAGCAGCACCTCCCTCCCTGCCCACCACCAACAGCCAAACTGAGGCACTGGCTGTGGAAGGAGTGACAGGAACAGGCTGAGAAAATGCAAACTGGGAGGGGAGATTTTTATTTGCTTATAATTTTTTTTCTCTTTTTGCACTTGTTTGTAAAGTAAAAAGTAAAAGCAAATGCAGATTGAGGCCTCCTGCAACCTGGTGTATCTTGATGAGCCTCAAGCTTCATGTATCAATGAGCTTCAAGGTCTTTTCTAAAATAAATGATTCTGCCCCAGGTCTACACATTTGCAGCCCCGACTGATTTTCCAGCCATTCCAAGTGTTTTGCCTGGCACAGCAATGTTCATCTTTTGGCAGCAGAAACTACCTTTTAACTGGGGGTTAAGAGAGTAGGAAATCAGACCTGGGCAAAGAGGGGACTCCTTAAATCTTTCCAACTCAAAGGAAACCAAAAACCAGAGAAGTCACCCCAAATTCCTACCCCAGCTCCAGCCCAAAGGAACTTAGTGTTTAAAAAGAAGTCAGTCTTGGGGTTTGAGTGTTGCACCTTTTATTTTCTTGTCTTGTTATGATAAGGGCACTAAAATAGGAAGATGTGGGAAGCAGGAGGGACATCTCTGTACCTGGACAGACCCTGTCTCAGGTGTTTTACAGCACTGCAACACTTTGCTGAGGAACCTACAATCAAAGTGCAATTACTGTGCTGTAAATGAGTATTTTCAGTGGTTTTCAGTGGCTCCACATGCAAACACAGGCAAAGAAATGTGGGAAGAACACCCAGTCCTGTGGTGGTTTTGTCAGCGCCGTGTGCCCTGGCTCTTGTGCAAATGCTTCCTCCCCAGACAGATGCTGGATTAACAACCCCAACCCCACTGAAGTCCAGTGAAAACTCCTCCTTGCTTTGCCTGGTCCACACTCTGCACCTGAATTTTTGTATCCAAGTACAACAAGCCCTTTAACTCTGTGTCACTAATGCAGGTGCAGCAACAGGGATTGGTGCTTATTTAAAATAAAATTCTTTGTTGCTGCTTCTAGAGGACCAAGTGCTCTGAGTTTCCTTGCAAACGTGATGACTTTTTAACTCCTCTCATCAAAAAAATTGACCTCCTCTCATCTTCCAATTGAAACTTGGACATATTTGCTCATAGGAGCACATTTTCCAGTTAGAAAATTTTAAAAACAAATGGTTCAGGCATTTTTATAGGTATAAAAACGAAAGCCAAGTTGGTTAGTGGTTTCAGATGCTTTTTATTTGCAAATCAGAAAAGGCTTCATTTATAAATTCAAATTGTACTGGCTGCTAATCCTGAAGGCAGACTCAAGCCTTTGGCTCTGCTTGAAGAAGTAGAAAAAGTGCATTTTAAAGACAAATTATTTCATTTGGACCAATGAGTGCTGTGGTTGGACAGGACATTTATTTTATAGAAAAACTCTTATAAAGTCCTTTAGGTTGGAGTTCTGTGGCTTTAAGGGCATTGCAGTGGAGACATTGCACTCCACAGTGGATCTGTACCACAGCCTTGATTCCAAACGTGTAACTTGGGAATTTCAGGGATGATCATTACTCCTGGCTCCTCACACAAGGTGCTGCATCATCACACTGCTGAGCCACCAGCTCCCACCACCCAGAGACAAAACCAAGTTTCTCCTCTTTGGCCTCACTCATGCACTAACCACCCAAACTTAGGAAACTTTCCCCTTCCTGAAGCATGGTAATAACATTTATTACAGAATCACAAACCCACTTAAGTAGGAAAAGACCTCCAAGATCTTTGAGTCCAGCCTTTGACTGATCACCCCCTTATCAAGACACTAGTTTCTCCATTTCTTCCTTACTTAATTTCCCTGATCCTGCTGCTTTCACTGCAAGACAAGGCTGCTACACCTGCTGAGCTCAGCCCACCCATTGCTCACCCTGCAGAGAGTGTGGCAGCCACGATGCCAGCTTTGCACCCAGCCACTCACACCGTGGTTAACTCTTCCACAATAACCACTGGAACCCCTCCACAACCCCAGAACATCTTGTTTCTGTCCTCACCACTTCAGATTTGCCTCACAAAACACAACTGTATCTGCAGGGAGAAGCTCCTCCAGTATTCCCCAGTACACTGCCAGAACACCCAGGAAACCCCCACACCTTGCAGTGAATGCCAGGTAGTCCAGTGACAAAGAAAACAGGTCCTACTCCAAGGAATTAGTAAGTCAAGAGTGAAACATGATACAAAAGAAACAGAGAAGAGCTGAACCAGCCATCCCAGTTCACTGTGGAGTTTCTCCTCAGCTTCGTGGCAGGTGCTCACCCCTGGTGGATTCCCAGGGATCAAGGTGAACTCACAGACTGAACAGCTGACCAGAAAAAATGCCAAGGAGTGCAAGGACGACCAAGAGCAAAAACAAACAGCAGCTGGGAAAAAACTTAAACCTCCTCTAGAGAAGAGTTTCATAATTATTTCATAATTAATTGGTGGGTTCCCCAACCCAACCCAGAATGAATTTGTCTGAATACAATCTCCTGAACTAATTACTGATGCTCTCTACAAGCCAGTCTCATCCTCCTTTTCCCTCAGTTTAAGTTTTCTTCTGTGTCTGATGGAAAAGGAAATCCCTGGTGCTGTTATCGCGCCCGGGCAGCCCTGGGCGCTGCTCCTGCCATTGTTCCTGCTCAACTCACACTTCTTTTTTCTTTTTTTGGAAGGGTGATGTTGCTGTTTTGTGATTTATAGCAAAATGAGGATGATTTCTTATAACAGAAACCATGCTGTTGTTGCAGAGCCCTTCCTTAGCTGTGTTTGCAGAGCTGAGGAGAAGCTGTTCTGTCGCTCAAAGACAGGAGCAGATGGAACCATGTGGCTTCTTCTTCTAACATCTCCCACCCTTAACTCCCTACAAGGGGTAAGCAGCGTTCATTCTGAGTATTCAGTGTTGGTCTGGGGGTTAGTAGGTGATAGGCTTCTCTCTCAGCCTCTCACCTCCTCCCCGAAGTGTCTGTGGCTCCTCCAGCAGGACCAGGGGGTTTCCTGCTCAGTGTAGAGCCCAAACATGAAGCTGGTGTGTTCCAAGCCCTCACCACCACAGTTACCACCATCAGGGAACACAGAGAGTTGCCTGCCCGAGTCCTTGCAGATCCACTTCAGTGTTTGGAAGCAGCAGCTGTGGCAGGCAGGTCACAGGGAGCTGGGAGCACCTCCCGTGCCAGCGCTGCAGAGCCTGATTTGGTTTTTTCATACCTCAGAAATTACACTTGAAATTTCATTTCCCTGTTTGCAGAGGATTCCCTTTCCTACCCCAGGCCCTCCCAGAAACAGATGAGATTTCAGCCACACTCCTCAAGCACCACGTGCCCTCTCACTGCTCCCTCCCAGGGACACGTTGCTGCTTTGCTTTCTGTTTTTTCTCCTCTGTGCAGGGCAAAATATCTGGGCTTTTGCCCTCTGGGACCATCTCCCCCCGGGCCATCCTTGGAGCAGGCATCCCCCAGGAGAGGCTGGGGCTGCCAGAGTGTGTGCTGGCTCTGTCTGAGCACAGAGCATCCCAATGTTCCCCACTCCTGACCACAGCCCTGGGGAACACTGTCCCCCCTTATTCTCCACGTCCCCACAACCTCCTGGCAGCTCAATGCTCCTGTTCTTTTCAACCACTTTGATCTGACCACATTTACCCAAAAAAACCCCAACCACTTCTTGGGGGCCCTGACCTCAGCCTGCACCAGTATCACAGAACTGGGTTGGATTTGGTTCCAGATCCCATAAACCTGGGGAGATCAGCAGCTGCCTCCACACACCCTCTGGGAGAGGAGCTTTAGGCACCTAAGCAGGGCCAGCACTGACCTGGGGCAGCCACACACTGCCTGTGGATCCACGGAAAACTTCCCTCTGACCTCAATCCTTTCACAAAGCAGCCAAGCAAAAATTCCCAGAGTGGGTTATTTGTTTGTAAAACACTTCCTGGTCCACAAGTAGCTGCACTCGGTCAAAATTGTATTTTAAGGGTTTAAAAGCAGCTTGTCTGAGAATTTTCCAGCTTACAGCCATCTCCAAGGATGACCTTAAAATTCCAGTAAATAAGGGGCTGAAGAAGATTAAACACAAGAAAATCTGACTTTTTTTTCTGATTCAGAAAAACCTGACCCTTTTTTAAATCCTTGACAGTGCATTAATGGGCTTAATATTTTATTAACCATTTTGCTTTTATGGTGTTTTCTTAGGACCACATGTCTGATTTCTCCAGATCTCAAAGTGCCAAGATAACCTAAAAAACTGGTCATGAGGTGCTTCTTGTTCACTTCTGACTATGAAGCACAAGTGTTCTGACAGGTCTGGAGTGTTTGCAACCTCTTTGGTGTTGAAAAGCCACCTCAGAACTTTACAGGAGAAGGTTCCTGGGCTGTATGTGATTTACAGCCTCATTTTTAAAGACATTTCAGATGTGAGCTCTGCCTTGGTCAAAGCCTCCACTGTCTGTTCCATTTAACAATTCAGTTGTACATATTTTGCACTAAAACACAACATCTATCACTTCACAAATACCTGGCCAGTGCTTTATTCCAGGGGCTCCTTCCCATACCTGTGGTGCTTTTCCCCCTCACAGTTGAGTGTCCAAAGCCACAGAACAACCCATGAATCTCACAGGACTGTTGTAATGGCTTTTAAACCCGACATTGTGGGCTGTTTATGGCGCAGTTGCATTTGCTTTAGAGATTTGTTTTAATGCTGTTGGTGTTATTTAGAGAGATATTAAATTCAAACAGCTTTATGGTTGCTAATAAACATCTATTACCATTACAGACATGCCTCATACAGGTGCTTTCTCTCAACTATGCAGATTTGATTGATTAGGCCACAGTAGTTTATTTTACACTTCAGTGGTCACTAAATCTATCGTTAAGATTAAAAATTGCAGTTTGTGCAGTCTGGGAATAACTTCACATTTAAGCTGTAAAATAAAAGTCACTTTACCAAAATTCTGGGGGTAAAAAACCACAACACACAGAGGAGGTTAAAAGAAGAAGAGTTTTGTTACACCTTATTCGGTTCTTGAGAAGATGAATTTCATTGACTGGTTTGAGTTGGAAGGACCTTAAAGCCCATCCAGTTCCATGCCCTGCCATGGGCAGGGACATCTTCCACCATCCCAGGTTGCTCCAACCTGGCCTCTTCACCCTCACAGGGAAGGATTTATTCCCTATATCCCATCTAACCCTGCCCTCTGGCAGCGTGAAGCCATTCCCCCTTGTCCTGCCACTCCTGGCCCCTGAAAATAGTCTCTCTCCATCTTTCTTGTCAGCTCCCTTCAGGTGCTGGGAGGCCACGAAGAGGTCAGCCTGAAGCCTTCTCTTCTCCAGGGCAAACATCCCCAACTCCCTCAGCCTTTCCTCCCAGGAGAGCTGCTCCATCCTGAACAAACACAATACAGAAAACTCCCTGTGACCAGGACGAGTCTGCTGCCCCCAGGATTGTGGGCAGCACAGGCACCAGAGGCCACTGAGCATCCCCTGGGGGGCAGCTCTGGAGCAGGACCATCCAGCCATGGATCTGCCAGGGCAGAGCTCAGCAGAGGGAGTTGGTGACTTTAGGTGTGACATTTGCACTAACAATTCTGATTCCAGCACGGTGTCATTTATTACTGTCTCCTGCCTTAGCTGCTCCACGGTGCCCAGTGGCCCCCAGTGCATCCCCCCGTGGAGCCTGGCCTGCTGAGCAGTGCTCAGACAGTCACCACCTGGGAGCAGCTTGATAAATGGCCAGTTTATAATGCTGTCATGCCAATTTTGTCCTATGGGAAATGTGTGTCTCTCTCAAAACAGCTTATTACCAACCTGTGGCCGAGGCAATGATCAATCAAACTGATCAGATATGGCAAACATGGTAACTGATATAAAGAAGATTTCTTACTACACAGTTTGAGGTTAACGTGACAAATGATGGAGTGAGAAAGAATAACTTACAGGGAAAAACCAGCCCATTGAAGGCTGAACTTAGAAGCAGCTTTGGGAAGCTGAGTTAACAACATGTCCTTTTAACACGTGCTTGTATTCCCTGCTCATTGAGATAAACCTGAATACATTCCCTTGCAAACTCCTTGGATAATCCAGAAGGAATGTTTTCCTAAACACACAGTCTGATTGTAAAGAGAACTTCAAATCCTACACCCATCCTTGGTACTTGGATATGATGGGTCACAGTGCAGGTAACTCCAAACATGTCACATCTCAATTATATTCAAAAATGTTTTGAGAGATTCTATCATCAGTCAGGGCAGAGCTATCTGAGAATGGTATTCTTCCCAGAACTTCATCTATTTGTCTTCAGAACTATGGAGGAAGAATGGTGGAATCCTCCACATACAAAACCCAGTGTTGATACAGAGGCTTTTCTAAAACCTGCCCATAGAATTAGACCATAAAACAAGACCTAAGGATGGCTCAGTTTGGTCCTGTTGATGCTACCAGGACTTCTCTGAATGCTCAGATTGTTAAAGCTTTTTTTGCTTCACTGCTCACACAATTCTGAGACCAAATATGGCAGAACTGGGTGTCAAATCTGTCCTGTTATCTTTTTGGGTGTGGAGCAGGGAGCATCCCTCCAGGATCAGCACACAAGGCTGTGGCTCTTAGAGAGATGTTTCAATGGCTGTCAAGCCTCTGGCAAAAATCTGAGATTATTCACTTGACTGAGTTTGTGAAAACGAAGCCTTATTTGCTGACAAAATTAATGAGAAAAGAGTCTTCAATGAGACAATAATTTATGGCTTCTGCAGCAGTGGGAAAGGACAGGGAAACTTGCCTGACTCGATTCTTCTCAGGAAAGGCAGATATAAGGGGGGAAAAGAGTGGATTTCTTTTCAGAAACAGTGCCTGCCATTTCAAAATCAGGTCCTTAGCTGGATATTTTATTTTATGAAACCCTTCCAAAATTGATGAAGGTTGAAATAAATGGCCCTTTGTTTCCCTCCCCGTACCAGTGCATTTAATGACAGCGAAATAAAATTCTACTCCATGGCTGCACGCCAGAGATCAGATGATACAACCAACTCACAACATATTTTAAATTTTGTGCTACACTGAAAATTGAGACCCATTCAGATAGGTTTGGAACTGTGCACATCCAGCATCATCTCCTGTTACTGCACGGAGAAGTGAGAGCTGCAAATCGTGTCCTTTCCCCTGAACCTCCCGTCTCTAATCCGGCCATAAACACCAAGTCTTTGCCTTTCAAATACAGAAAGCTGCCAACAGAAAAGCCAGAAATGCATCAGACAATAAAAAGAGGGATAATGGCCACCAAACTCTGTTCTTCTCCCCCCTCTTTTTTGAACAGATAGGTTTTAGACTCTATAATAATCACGCAGCTAAGATACAAGGTCTCTTGTTGGCAATAACCTACATGACATGACTTAGAAGGCAGGTGTTACTGTAATTAGCTATTGTTTGACTATCAAAAGTCAGAGCTGATTAAAGCCACTAAGTACAAGTGCACTATTTTATTTCAAAGAATATTATGAACTGCATGCTGGGACTCTTTCACTGCGGCCCTACCTTCCAGAGTCTGCTAAGAGCCCATGCCAGCAGTAATCAAAACTAAAATCTGCATAAACCTTCGGGGTTTTAATTCAAGCAGAGCCCTTTCATTAGAAATATGTTACTTTATGAAATCTGGTCGCCAGCAAGGGGAGAAAAATGTGACTTCTTAAGAAAAGTGAATGGCATCTCTTTAGTGATTAACCCAAGATTAATGGAGGCTCCTACTGCTCGGCCTAAGTCCATTTTATTGCTAATTCATTTAGGTACTATTTCAGATGTACTTGATGAAAGTCACCTGCTAAGAAGTCATGTTTTGGCAAGCAAGGATAGCCATTATGGTCAAATCCCAAATAGAATTTTTATTAAAGAAGCTTTGAAAAGTGTCTTGTATTAGTCTTTCAGAGACATACTATTTAATGTACTCAATTTGTTAAAAACTTGGGGCCCAAGTCCCTAATCAAACATTCATAATGCTTTCTTAATATTTTTTAATATTCCAGGTAGGATGAATACTGCACTGAACAGGGACATTTATATTCAGACAAAAGCAGCAGTACTGAGACTTACCCAGAAGTGGGTGGGATTTGGGTAAGTGCACGGTGGGATCCAGGAAATGTTGGCTTGGCAGAGCATCTCTTTGTTCCCCGGGATGCTGTGGGGAGTGGGGACTTATGCAAATCACATGTTCCTAAAGTGAACCTAATCATCCAGCTTTGGCTTCTGTGTGGGTTTAGAAAGTGAGGTTGGATCCCTTAACACAAATCATTCTAGTTTTCGACTTTTCTGCAGTTTGTTCTTTTGATAAATTAGGGTTTTGGGGATTTAATGATAAGAGAGCACGAAACACTGACTTGTCACATCCACCATGAGATCTGTTCTGCACAAGCAAAGCACCTCCACAGCTATTCCAAAGATCATCCCCTGTTTGCAGCTTTAGCTTCACCCCTGGACAATTCCATGAGCTGCAATGACATCTTTCTTAGGTTTTCATGCTCTTCCCGAGGCACTGAGAAACACAGGACACTCCTTCAGAGAGACCTTTGCTCTGACAGTGTGAGCTTTTCTTCCCTGCACCACTGAGATGTGAAATCCTGGCAGCCAGGCCAGGAACACTCACTCTGAAGAGGAAAAAAACATATTCTAGAGGTAGATGTGGTGATCACAGGCAGTTTGAGCTTCTTGTGCATTTGTGCCCTTCTCTCTCAAAGAGATGGACAAAGCCTAAAGGGGGTAAAAATTATCCCAGGTGAGAAAGATCTGCCCCTCCCCTGCCAGGCCCCTACATCATTGAATCATTGATAACCAGCACTGGTGACCATCACACATCTGAACTGGTCCCTCTGGTTTGGGTGCAAGGCACTTGCTTGTGTACAAAGGCAGAGGCCTGAGAGCCCCCACTCACAACTGCAAAGAATGAGCCCAATTTAGTGGCAGAAAGTGGCAAATCAATTGAGCAATGTCTGCTTTGGGCATTCCAACCTGCTTGGGCTCAGCTCTCTCCACACTGGGGATGATGAGTGACTTTGTAACTCACTGTTAGGACCCAACAGCACAGTGACCCAAACTCTATAAATCAAATTTTGCCTTTTCCCAAGAAGTGAAACAATCTGGTTCCTTAACTTCTCATTTCTCTCTCTTCTTTATTTTTTTTTTCCTTTTTAATGACTGATTCACTTTCCCAAAATACTGAGTGGGGTTTTTAGAACTAATAAGAGCCATAAAACCAAGGAAGAAGCTGCAGGATGCCACAAAACATACCAACAGCTCCCTGATGCCAACGGGTGTCAACATTCCTATCAAGGAGAGCAAGAAGGTTTCCAACACTCCCCTTGCAGTATTCGGAATTATTAGTAATGGCAACACATTCCATGGCAGAATTCTGCTCCTGGGAGACTGTACAAAAACCAGCCTGGACTTAAAACACTTCAGCAAGGGAATGTGGCACTAAGGGAGTGATAACAAAGTCACCCTAATCTGTTCCTCTTGTGTGCTGGGGCACTCACACATGCAAATCTCGCCTTGTTCAACCCTGTTTGTTCACCTCCAAAGTCCTTCCGTGATTCAAATCTGTGTCTTACTATCCTATAATACCCTTGTCTAACAGTTCTTTTTAAATGCATGTGTTAATTATCTTGCCACCGCTGTAATTTCTCCCTGTAGTCCATTAATTAAGAGGTCACAATCTAAGAGCATGTTTACCCAATAAGCTTTCTTTTTTAATTATCCTAATTGCTTGGATACTGACAAAGACTCCATCCCTCCCCTTCCTCTGAGTGGATTAGAAAACGACATTTCAAAGCCCCACACAATGATGGGTCTGTAAAACACACACACACATATCTGTTTTTATAACTCCATGATGTTCAAACACCAAAGGTCAACCAGACACAAGGTGCTGCATCTGTATAGCTGTATAAAATGTAGCTACAAATTGCTCTCCATTAATTGATCTATTAGTCTGGAATGTTCTATTGGCCAGGAAAAATACAAGCAAAACTTTAAACCTTCAGTATGGGAACAAGATGGATGGACACAGCTTGGTCTGTCCTGAAGACCATCAGAGCCTCTTAAAGCAGCACCTACAGGATGTCTTTGGATGAAAGCAAGCAGGGAAAGTATATAAAGAAAGAAAGAAAAAAAGGCAGTTAGCTTTCACTGCAGCAAAGATCGTTATTATTCTTCCTCTCCCCAATATTCCCTTCCCATAGGTCACATCTTGCCAAGCTGCTCCAAATTCCTGTATTACTGACTTAGAAAAACTCAACAGACAAAACCTCTACCATTTAAAAAATTTTAAACCCCTCCTTTTGTCAAGCTTATAAATGGGAAAAGTAGCTATTTGAATTCCAGATAGGATTTTAACACAACAATTAGCAGAAATTATGTCCAGAAAAGTTACTACTGTGACAGAACGTGGAACACCATTTGATATGTCAAGTAAAGTGATTTATTTTTTGTTTTAATAAAGCAAACGTCTCGTTCAGACTGGTCATCTCAGGAACTATATAACAGAAGTATAATTACTTAGAAATTGCTTAGGTAAGCGTGATTGATGCATGGTAAATAGATGTTTCCAGCACTTATTGTTTCTTCCTGATGGATTAGGAAGAGTTGTTTAACAGTTCATTTGACCAGTCTCTCCTGGTGTTTCTCGAGTCTGGCTGTGCCAGTCAGCACCAGCAGTTCCTGGTAGTTTAAGTCTCTTTAATAAAGATTAAGATGTCAGAGGTCCTGCATTGCACAAAATCCCGATTTTATTAACTTCTCATTATCAGCTGAAATATGAAGTGCATTTCTTTTCATCTAAAGCGAGGCACTTTCTCAAGGGAAAGGACAGATGGATCCTACCCATTTGTGATGGTTGTGGGTGGGTTTGCCCCAGCCTTGGCTGATGCTGTGGATCGTTTTCTCACCTGATGGGCACCACACACACGGATGTTTCTCCCCAGAAAGTGTTTGAATATCACGACTGTGGACCATCAAAACATATTATTAATGTGGGGCTGAGTCCTTGCATTCCAGCACTTAAGTCAATCGTGCTTCCCTTTGAGAGCAGCAAGACAGAAAAGTGCTGGGCAGCAATAGTGAACCTCAAAGGTCACTCGACCAGGGCTCGTTAAACTCAGGCAACGTCCCCCTCCTCAGACTCGGCGGTTTGAGGACAGTGACAGCACCAAGACTACACGAGGCTCATTAAAAGAGATCACAGAGGCATTCAAAGTCCACCTGAGCTGCAGGCAGAGAAGTTCCACCACCACCGAGGGTGGACTTAGGCAGCAGCTGATAAAGTGAACGTGCTGAAGGCAGCAGCACTTTGCTGTGTGATACTCGCAGCCACGCTGTTAAGGGATTTCGGGAAGCTGTCAAACTGATGCATTTCGCATATTTTAAAGCGTGTCTTTGACGAACTTCTTGTTTCCAACCCTGCCGGTTGCAGGGAGGAGAGAGCTGGCACTGCGTGTGTCTGAACAGGATGGCTCAGGCTGGGAATCACTTGGCAGAAAGAGTTAAGAGGTAAAGACGGTTGTTCTGGTGTAACCCACGTCCTGCACCACGGGATCAAACCCCCAGACAGGCTCCCAGAGCAGCTCCCGGGAGGGTTAAGCTCTATTACTTCTGGTCTCTGACACTGCTAATGGCGCTCTCTGACTAATTGCATTTCTATACCGCCACATACGTCTAGGCAACAAATAAGCCCTTTAATCAAACAGCTTCATCTACTTCTAATTAATTCCATTTCTATGCCTTTTTAAGAGTACAGGAACGTAGAAACATAGAGATGATCGAGCACATTCCACGGCCAGCTGACACAACTGCTCTGCCCAAGCCTCCCCCGTGACTAAGACCAGTTCTGCTGTCCCCATCTCACACCTTTAGTGCTTCAGCTGCCCGAGGCCGAATAGATTCACATCAAACACCAAAAGTAACATACAGTGGCTGTGGGGACTCAGTTTTTATTCCCTCGGTGAATTGCTTTTGCATTTGCTTATAGATTGAATCACTTTTTGTTCCCCTCAGAAGCTTCACTGGCCTTGCCCTGCGAGTGCCCAGACTGGCGAGGGACGGTGGCATCAGCTGAGCAAACAGAGGGGGGCTGTTTGCACACCCCGACTGAACGCAAAGTCCACAATTTGAGGGCCACCAACTCTGAAGGAAATGCTGATTCCTCTCTGACATTTTCTTCTTTGATAGAACAGGTCGATGCATCAGGAAAGTAAATCCCCCCTCGGTATTTAGGAAGGAGAAGCACATCTGCCAGGAGCTGCCTGCTGCAAAGGTATGTGTGTGCACAAAAGGCTCGATAAGTGGGTGCTGAATTCTGAGGAGTGGCAATTATCAGTTCCACATATCATTAGAGCCTCTCAGCTTTTCAATAGCACGGAGTTCCTAATACCATGTTTACTAGGGCAGGTAAAAGGGGACTCTTAATACTGTGCAAATATGACTTACCAAAGGACTTTGCTTTCTCACCTATTCTTGGGCTTTTCAAATCAACATTATTAATTGGTGGCTTATCTGTAAGTGCTGTCTGGCAGTTAAAGGATGTTTCCACCCATTGCCACGATACATAGAAACTCAGCAATGTCAGCCACAAGGACAAAGAACTGCCATGTTGAAACAGAAAAATACTTTTGACACCTTAAATCTTCTTTATAAAAGCAGAAAGCATTCCAGCATTCATTCGTTATCCCTGACTGCAGCTGTTACTCCCTATTCTACCCTCCTTGTTTTTCCTGAATATATTAATTCAGAACTCTGGCTTACAGTCGCAAATATTAGGGCTTCTATATTTTTTTTCTTCCTTCTTTTCCTAACTTTCCCCCTGGTTTTCTGTTATCCAGGTGTGTATAAACACTGCTTTGGAATCTGGATCAAACAGTTTCCATACTGGGAAACTCGGATACGTGGGATTTTAGGAGGTGACTTTCAGCCCTTCAGATCAACTTCCTCTTAACCTGCCAGCTCTCCTGAGCACCAAATCCACTTGAAAACGGAGAAAAAGCTTTGCCTGATAAGGAGCACTGAACACAAAGAGCACGACACTTACCAGGCACCATTAAAGGAAAGCAAAAAGCGTCGAAAACGAGAAGAAAAGCCTGCAGTGCCCCCAGCCCAGGGTGTTCGTGTGCCCCAGCCCGAGAATGAAAGGGCAGCCGGGCTCCCTTCTCTCCTTCCACACCGATCAACGAGATAAAGAGAGCCCCGGGAAAACCCGTAAGGCGAGAAAGGCTCTCGGAAGGGACCGGGGCTCTCCCTTATTCCAGCGCAGGAGTGGGGATGTCTGGTCCAGCCTGGCAGGTGTTTGTCTAAAGCTCCCAAGAGCCCGCAGGGATGGGTATCTGCCTCCTCCCTGGAGGGTCCACTCGGGGACTCAACTATTCTGCTCTTTCATTCTTCTCAACATCCAACCCCAATCTCTCCCGCTACGAGGATGATTCCTTCTCGTCTCGTTCTGATGGATGTGTGACACAGGTGATGGACCTTTCATGCAGAATATGAATTCCAGCTGTTTGATTTACAGCATCACATCTGCTTGTCTTAAGGAAATTTTCCTGCAGAAGCATAATCAGATCAAATTAATCTGTTTGAAGTATTTCTGCTTCTTTGAAAGAAGGTTTTCCTCTGCCACCACGTTGCCTGTGGCAGCTGTGACCTGGGAACCAAGATGCTAGGCAGGATTTTTTTCTTTTTTTTTTAAAAGAGGGAACTGGTTATTCATCGAGGTGGATATTTAAAGAAAAAGCAAACCAGTATTTGGTGTGCTGTGTTAGCATGAAAAGGGGGAGCGCTGTGTAAGCACAGAAAACCAGGTGAACTATTTTATGTGAGTGAAAATGAGCTGGGGGGAGAAAGGCCACTGCAAAGGAAACCCTGGCTGTGTAAATATAGGGAGAGACTTGGTTCTCCTCAAATTTACCAAACACATGGCTATTCTAATTCACTGCTTGACATATTTAAGCATCATAGAAAGAGAGTATAAACAGCACAAGACCCAGAGAACAGCAGAGAAACAGGAAGACACAGTCAATGACATCAACAGAATTCTTGCCCTACCCAAAGAGAGCCCAGCACAGTTTCTGAGGGACACTAAATATTAATTTAACCACAGAGCTGAGAACTGTATCTGGCAGATATATTATTCCTCTTTAAAGCCTAAAATCTGCTCATTATGCCAATCATACATTTGTGGTTCTGCTTTGTGAAGAACCAATGCATTTAGAGATGTTAAAAGGAAAAGTCCTTTCTCTTGGATTCTACTAAACCCCTGCAAGAAGGAAAACACACCCAAAGCCTTGTCCAGCTCTGAAGGATTTCTGAACTTTCAGAGAAAAACCCCATTAGTTCCTTTTCTCATCATTTATGTGCAGAAGCTTCTAAAACTTCCAGGCTTTCCCTGGCACTGCAAACAGAGCAGAGAAAATGCAACAAGGAAACCTATTTCTTGGGTATTTCCAGCCCAGTTAGTCTGAGGAATTAGAAGAAACTTATGCAAAAAAAAAAAAAAAAAGTCATGTGCAAGGTTTTCATCAATGTTTTTCAGACCAAAGGGTTTCTGATGAATTTCAGAGATGCATCCAAACTTCAGAGAGAGTTTCCAAACCAAACACAACTGCAAACTCTGAAATTCATGGGTGACTTGTTTGCCAGACTTCATATCATCAGCAAAAAGGACCATTTCAAATCATCTCAGAATAATCTGCTTTCATGGGCATTTTACTGTGTAACGCTTTTGAGCCACAAGAACACAAACATTCATATAAAAATGGCTGAAACCTTGGTCTGGGCTCAGCAGGAACAGGGACATAGACCAGAATTAAAGAATAAACCTTGCTTTTCTGACTTTGTTACTCTGAGAATATCTTGTTATCTGGATAATAATAATTAAAATGTCCATATCTGACTATTAAGGCTTCTTTTCTCAGGCTTAAAAACTTTGAAAAGCAAAATGGATCACAGAGCTGTGCAAAGCACCTCTGGGCACAAAGTGAAGTGTTTCACCCAAAGGCATCCCAGCTTCTGGATGCCACTGGTCAGACACCTCCAGTATAGCAATGCCTTGGAAAAATGAGCTTGACCTTAGAATTCAGCTTTTCCTACACCAGAAGTGCCCAATTTCTCCCTGATTTTAGCAGGAGATGTGCTGGGGGCTGCAGGAAATCCTATCACAGCAAAGAGCAAATAAGCATATGGTGAACATCAGACCTGGAATGGAAGATGGGACACCATTCAAATTAGAAGTTGTTTTTGGCAAAAGGACCGGCAAATATAAACTGCCAGGAACGAATTTATGTTGGAACTCAGAAGACATGTTCTAGTCATCAGAAGACAAAGAGGCTGAAAGAAATTGTCTTACTTAGGGAGAGCACAACCTACTTAGGAGAGACTGAGCATCCTTACTGCATGGGGCTGCAGGAAACGGGGCAAACACCCCCCCAGGATTGCTCCAGAGCTCTGTTCCTAATGGGAATTCAGGTGAAAAGGAACCCCCCACCCCAGATGAGCTAAGAGAAGAGGAATGATGTCAGTGTAATGACCATCCCAACTCCAGACATAGCTCAGTGTCTCACGACTGACAGTGTTTTCCTGAGTGTATGGATTTACATGGCAACCTGGGCCTCGGCACAGCTGAGCTCTTGCCACGAGTTTTCCAGGATTCACCTTCTTTAAGATTCCAGTGACAAAGAAAATGATTAATCTCCATTTCCTGGCAGTGGGAGCTGAGTAAGAGACTCTTTGGATTTGCCAAGATAACCAGGAGGAAGGCCCAGGTTATTTCTGGGCAGAACTACAGAAGGAGGGAAAAAAGTGAACCAGGTATTAAGAGAAGAGATGGACAAGGGAAGCCAAGACTTTTCTGGGTTGACATGTAAATATATGTAATTGGAAGGGTTAATATGAAAAAAGCCCCAACAAACCAAAAATTGCTTTTGATTAATTTTTAAATTGAATTCTTAAGGAAAGAAGAAATCAGGACTATCATAAAAAATGCCTCGAGGCAACAGCATTGATATAAATTTCCAGAGTTTCCACCAGACATCCCATGAGGAAGAACCAATCTTCTGAGACAAGACTGAAATTCCAGTGGAAATTAAGAGAATCAATTCCTTTAGGACTTGGGATTTATTCTTCTGGAACAGAAGGAATTATTGCACCAGCCAGGGTCTAAAATGTTTTGACAGCAGAGATGCAGAAATATCTGTACAGCAATTATTAATGAGCTGGAAAAATGCTGGGTAGCAAACCCAACTCCCTTCTCCAAGGCCAGCATTCATGTCGACAAATCTCTAAAATAATCAGCTAACACTGGGATTAGGAAACAGGATACCTTGATATGACAGAAGATTTCTTAATTTCAGTTATCTACAGGACACATTAAATCTCAATAGAACCAAGAAGAAAACTTCCCCTAAGGTTTATAAACCAGTTTATAATCTATTCTGCAGCCTTTGGTATTTTCTATGTTCTTTATTATGGTTTCAAGTAAGGAAAAGAGAAAAAAAAGAAGAAAAAATAACATTAATCACTTGGATAGCCAAATAAGGATTTAAGTACTTAATTTAGGCTCCTCTAAATCTTTTGCTACTTTTACATATATATATATTTATGCTTATAAAATGCTGCTATTGCCTGCTGAAATTTCCATGGGCACAGACACAAAGCACTACTGAACATCAAGGAAGATCTGGCTTTCAGTAATTATTTTTCTCCACAAACTGCCCTATAAAAAATAAATTTGGGTTGAGGGTTTTGCTGGAACACATATTCTGTCATCTCATAAAAATCTCATCTAATCTAAAACCTCCTCATCAAAATACACTGCAAGGCACATGGGACAACACTCCCACCTTCACTGCTTTGTAACCCCTTGATAAAATAAAATAAAAGCATGTTTTGTTTTGATATATATATAATATATATGTATATATAATGACAGCTCACTGGTATCCAGTTCCCTGTGTTTTGGCTTTACTTTTTGCCTTTTTGAAGCAGCACCATAAGTGTTGGAACCAATTCCAAGCCACTCTTGGGACTGTTCACCCCCCCACACCTCCCTTTCCCCTTCCCACTTGCTGTCCAGGCTTTCCATTCATCCCAAGAGCTCCAAGAGGCTCCTCCCTGACCAGCACAACGTGCTGAACCCAGCCCTGCACATCACAGATCACATTAATAGAACCACCTGGCTTCTCTAATGTGTGTAACTGGGAAATCCCAATCCCAATTTCCCCCCTGGAACAGAAGCCTGTCCCCAGAGCGATGTGTCCTCCCACTCAGGGGTGTTCCCTGTTCCATGGCAGGAGCTGCTGCTGACACAGAGCATCTCCCCCTCTGCTGATGGACCAGCTCCCAGCACATCCCATCTGTGGTTCTGAATCCAGCCCCAGCCCCAGGGATACCTGCTGGTCCCTCCTCTGCATCCAGGGGGGAATTGCAGAGCAGGCTGAGGGGAGGAGGGGGTGTTACCTTCAGAGTTACCCTGAAACCCCAGAGGCTACCAGTCCAAAATTTGTGATGTTTTGTCTACTCCAGTGATTTAAGGTTTGTCAGAAAATGTCAGAAAGGCCACGAGGCCAAGGGCTTCTTGATGACTGAGGATTTTCTTTCACATGACCTTCCTGAAGTTGATTTTGGGCTCCAGACAGTGCTGCCTTCAGCTCTGACAGGGGCCGGCTGGCAGCAGATTCATGGGGATCTCTGGGGCATTCTGGCATTTTTAAACTGAGTCCAGGCTGTAATGCCTCCTAATCATCCAGAATATTATTTCACTAGGAATCATCTTCCAGGGGGGGGGATGGAAATGCCAGCCTTTCAGTGTGCAGCTCCTCTGGTTCACAGGGAAAAGGCTCGGGCTCAAAGGTATGCAAACAATTAAAAACAAATCGGGATTTGAGTGAACAGCCACGAATGTCGAGCAGTTTCCATTTCACGTGTGATGTTACCTGGGTTTTTTAACAGAGTAGCACTGAGATGAATTACTGAGACTCAGGGGGAGAAGGAGGATTGGGAGAGAAGTGTTAAAACTGTTAAATGTGTGTTAAAACTCGATTTTTGTTCCAAGTGTTAAATGTGTTTGTGAGCATTTTCACAAGGAAAGGAGGCTCACTTACCAGCACATGTGACTTTCCCACTATTTAGGAAGCTTTTGTAAAAAAGTCTATAAATCTTAAATTTGTATACATCATTAGCATTACTGATTAATCAGCTAATGAGTCTCCCTTATTCCTTGATCACAGAATGGTTTGGGTTGGAAGGGACCTTAAAGCTCATCCAGTTCCATGTCCTGCCATGGGCAGGGTCACCTCCCGCTATCCCAGGCTGCTCCAACCTGGTCTTGGACACTTCCAGGGATGGGGCAGCCACAGCTTCTCTGGGAAATGCATTCCAGGGCCTCCCCACCCTCACAGGGAACAATTATAAATCACTAGAGTGGGTTTGGTGTTTCCCCTCAAGCAGATCCCTGGTCAGGAAGGAGGCAGCAGCCTGGACTTGACTCCACTACTCACATCAGAGACATTTCTGGTTGGAATAGTGTCTGGCTCGGTAGTTTTGCCAGAGGAACAGCCTCCTGCCTCCTCACCTCCAAAAAAACGTAGCTCATAATGTGAGGCCACCACAAAGTTTTGATGCTTGAGATGGATTGTGACGACAAGGTGACCTCCCATAGCTCTGTGCCTGCTGTTCACAGACACTTTTATCTGAGGAGATGCTGCTCAACAGAGATGTGTCACTTGGAACGTGTGTAAACAGCTCAGCATTTTGGACACTTCCCTCAGCTACAGCAATTCAAGAGAATCAGACAGCAGGTTATAAATCAGTGCTAAAGAGCAACTCAACATCACTGCTCTTGGGTTTACACTGGAGGGAGGAAAAGAACCAACTTAATTCACAGAAGGTCTTATTTAAAATTGCGTGATCACACCATATCCAAACCCCACATTAACCTGCCCTAGAGAACACCTTAATTACCATTAACCCCTTAGTTGCCTGTATTCTGGAGGCCCTGGGGCAGAGCCCTGGGCCCAGAGAGGCTGCTACACCTCGTGATGTGTGTGGCTGGAGTTGCCTCAACTTGCTGGAGATATGGAGAGAGCAAACTTCACCACTGCAAGTCTTCTTAACTTGGCCTGATTTATGGTTCAAACCCCCAGATTTCTCACACACACACACACACACTGAACAACCAAGCCCAAAGAGCTGTATCACAGAAATTAAACATACAGTGCTATTCCTGCAAAATAATGTAACCATCACTTTCTTTGCTGACTTTTCTGTGCCAGCCTTACACCTTTTTTTTTTTACTTTCCATGCTTCATTTCAGCAAAATCAAGGATGCAAACTTCTTAGAAGTACTTAGTTTCCATGGAAACCTAAGCTGACCGCAACATTATTGTTCTCAAGAGGGAACTGACTTTACTATATGTTCATTCACTGAATTAATGGACTCCTGGTTCTTTTATTAGCAGCTCTCTAACAATAGAAAGAGAGAAATGTTATAAAAAAGACTCTCAGACAACTGTCCACTCTTTTGTCCTGGGCTTATTGGAATGACGCAAGTCTATTCAGGAAAAGATTATAAAAATCAACTCAAAGCTGCCTCTGTTTGTGGCTGCTAAATATACCTTTATTTCATAAAGATACAACCTATAAAACAAGCAAATTAAAGCTCTTTCTGAAATAGTAACTGTGATGCAGCGACCACTGCCATGAGCTTTAGCTCTGATAGCTGGGATTGTTACACCATCACAAGGGCTTGGGGGGCATCCCTGACCTCCAGCTCTGGGTGAATTCTCAGTGAGGATGAAAATCGCTTTAAAACTGGGGGTTTGATTTTTCCAGCATACAGAAAGATGAAGAAATATTGAAATTTGGGAGCTTAAGTCTTTATTAGCAGTCTTACAACACCTTTCATGAGACAGAGATAAATATATTCCTAATCTGTGCTAAGTGTAGAAATGCTCATTTGTGCAGCAGACCCTGGGACTTGGAGCAGCTCGAGTTAAAAATCTCAAATTTGATCTCTGGGTTGGTGGTACCATGTGCTGACAGCCCCAGCTCAGGCCTGGGGGGGGTCTGGTCTGGCCAGTAATTGCTCCTCA
Source organism: Serilophus lunatus (assembly GCA_013399895.1). Taxonomy (NCBI): domain Eukaryota; kingdom Metazoa; phylum Chordata; class Aves; order Passeriformes; family Eurylaimidae; genus Serilophus; species Serilophus lunatus. The sequence continues at coordinate 542,112 of VXBA01004717.1, forward strand.
AAAGACAGTTAACAGTTGCCTTGCTCTTCCCTAACTACCTTCCTGACTGCTTATTGAAGTCTGATTTCTGGCTCCTCTGGGTCATCATTCATCAGTCCCACGGATCCCACCGGGAGAGCCCCTCCAGACCTTTCCACATCCCTCGTTGCCAGAGGCCATTCCTGGCGGCCCGTGATATAGAAAATGTCTTCACAGCCATCCTATGCTTACAATACCCAAATAATCATTTGGCAAATTATCATAATTATCAATCAATCATCTCGGGCGAACAATGTGTTCCTGCAGTATCAGATGGTTCCTGTGACCTGTAGCATTTTGGATATAATAATAAACCCGGGGAGATTTATGGCCCCATCCAGCTTCGCATCTGCAGCAGCAAAACACTCGTTGGGTTTGACTTTTGTTTCAGGACCAAAAGCTTTCCACATACCTGGGATTTTATTTTTTTTTGTTTATTACTTGGTGCTTTCTAAGAGGTCAAAATTTCTAACGGGAACTTTATTTTCAGGAAAATCGGTGTGATTTCTGCGTGCAGAATAAATGTGCTGCATAAATTACTTTTACTTTACAGCTGCATCAGCATTGTAGTCCCAGCTTCCAGTATTTTGCAATGTAGGAACGCAGCCAGACAAAATAGGGGGGAAAAAATCGGTTTTGTCTTCAGTTTTTGTTGTGTTTTGCACAATACCAGATTGAATCCAACCCTTTTGAAGCTGATAGCATCTCCCGCTCCCTGTGCAGCACATTCTTGTTAATGGATAAATTCAAGCTCTCCAGAAAGTCAAAGAATAAATTTAAAGCCTTTTGCCAAATGCCTATCCTATTGGATTTTGATAAGACGGCTATTGAGCTTTAATAATGTCTTCTATCCTTTTTCAGCTGGCCCTTAACATGTCTCTTTATTTGTCCCTAAAGCCTCTTCAGCGATGCCTTTTTATTACAAGTCTCTCAGCTTGCTCTCAAGGGAGACAGGGTCGACAAGAGTGATAGATAGATAACTCTATAGATTATCTCCCACAGATGTTTTCTCTCCAGTAGCCCCTCAGGCTATTCCCTCTAAGTAAACAGAAACTAAATAGAGAGTCTACTGAAGAGAGAAGTCCCTGAGGTCCCTTGTCACCACGGTCAGAAAAACAGCCCGTGCAGAGGAGCTTGGCTGGGAGCTGGGAGCTCACACAGAGCCTCCCTCCCTGCACAGCCTTCTGGAAGCATCCTCAGAGTGACCCTGAGAGGAGGGAGAAACACACCTCTTGGGAAAAGGTGCTGTGCAATGCACACTGCTGGGGGAAGTGGAAATCTTTCAGCTCAAAGTTAAAGCAGAATGACAATGGTGATGAAAACAGTGACAACAAGCTGTTCCTTCAGTGTATTAAATGCAGTGGAGAAGCTTAGAGAAAGCAGAGGGAGAGAACACGGGAGCTGCTCTCTGAGCAAAATAAACTGCAGGGACAAGGGTTGGGAAACAACCTTTTGGGACCAGGGGACAATATACCCACATGTACAGCTCCTGTTTTGTGCACAGCTCTGGGTGTCTGCATTCAGGTCACTAAAACTGGGGACTCTCCTATTTTAGCATTGCTTCCACGATTGATTATTTTAAATTCAGCAAACTGGATGAGGAGCTTATGTGTATTTTTGCAGGTTAAACTAAAGATGAACAAGCAAAGATGACACAAGGAAAACTTGTGAGGAGTACAGCACATTTTAGTCCCCTGGCACAGCACAGATATGGAAAATTATCCTGGATATGGGTCCTTTAATAACACTGAAATCCTAATTCCTGTCAGACAGCCACTAACAAAGAAATCAGCTTTGTGGTGTTTGTGGTCCCAGCAGAAATAACAATAATGAAAACTGAAAAATACTGGATATAGTGGGAAAATACTTTTTTTCTCAAGACAAGCCTGTTTTATCATACCACATAACAGCCCCTGCTGTGCCACATCTTCAGACCTCTCACTGCCTTTCAGTTCAGGAAAAGTCACGTGAGAGATCACCTTTTTGCCTGGCAGCTTAAAAGCAGGGATAATTCTGGGGTCAGTTTTTAAGCAGAGATTGCTTCCTGCACATCTTCTTACACCTCTCACTGCCATCACCTTCTCTTCCCTGGCTTTTCCTGGCTTTGTAGATTTTTTTCAGCATTCCAGACTTTTCTTTCTCTTTCTAGTCCTTGTCAGTGCCCAATTCTGAACCTGTGATAGAGAAGTCAAAGGAGCCACTGAAATTATGGTCTCTCCAGCTCCAATTTCCTCTCCTCCAGCTTAAATCAGGCCACCCACTACAGTTACATTTGTCTTCAGTCACCTTCTCGCCACCAACTTATCTCTGAAGGAATAGGAATAAATTGAAGTCAAATCTCAACTATTGTGTCTTCAGGGATATGACAACTGAATGATTTAGAGAGGCTGGAAAAGGAAATCTGCTCCTGGGAGGGTTTTGTGCCACTGCAGCCAAATGCCAGAGTGCTACTTCCAAACAATTTTAAGATACTACAAAAAATTGTCTGGAATAATTTTTCATTCTTTATTTTTCATTTTCTTCTGACTGAAAAGCTGTCTCACAGTAGTCTTTTCACAAGCCATAAAGTTTAGACTTGAACTCTTTACCTTACTGCTCTGACCTCCTTTACCCCAGCTGTAAAACCCTACTGCCCATCCTTCAATAAATTTATCACCTCATAAACTCCCACTAGTGCTTCTCTACAATGCATTTAAAAGACACAAGTGGAAGGCCAGTCCTTCCCCCCTTGTCAAATATCATAATTGTCCAGTTTTATACTTGTGGTACAGTAAAATATTTAAGGACACAACATTTTTCAAAGACCTTTAGGTTTTGCCACGCTGTCTTTTGAAATAAAAGGAATGAGGTTTAAATACAAACCCACAGACTGAACATATGAAGCTGCCACTCTCATGTTTCCTTCTACCCTGTTTCACACAAGTCCTGCCCTCTTTAGGGTAATGCAGATTCTGGAGGTGGGGATGGAGAATTCATTGGTGGTGGTGGAATTAAAGCCTGAATAAGAAATAGCTGAGCATTCACCCCATCCTCGTGAGAAGTGCGTTGCGATAATAAGAACCTGCCACCTTGTCACCACGTCTGTCCAGACAAAAGGATCCCACAGAGGCAGAGACAGACACCACATGAGTTATGGAGATGCCCAAGGTAAAAAGTTCAGCACTATTGGGACAGGTCCCTGCAAGGTCACTGCGTGGTCAGAGGATGTTCCCTATTGGGAGCCCGGCTGGTGAAAATAAAACCTTCCTTTTTTTACATGGTAAGAATAGAACAGTCCACACTGGACACATATTTTAATACCTTTTCCCAACCTAACTTTGGAGCCTGGCAATTATTACGTTTCATTTTGTTTGGCTGAGTGGAACAAGTGTTTGCTTTTAGCTTTTGGAGTGAAGAAGCAGCACCAAGCTCGATGAACAGCAAGGGCAGTTGTGGCAACTTCCAGGCTGAAATATTTCCCACTTCCAAAAACTTTACAAATAGGACTGTGAACGTCCTTTAGAAGAAAACTGCATATGAAAGGAATTACAAACAGCTCCTTATTTCAACAAGGACACACCAGATCCAGCCATCAAGAAGCTCAAACATGACTTCTAACACTTTAATTAGTAAAGCCATTAACCAACAGATAGACATGGGGAAAAATTCTCATTTTAGTGCCACTGAGAATGACTCCAACTGAAATAGTAGCCTGGCTACTGAAATCTTTCGTGCTGAGGCTGCCTCAGAGTTACAGTGCAGACATTTCTACACTGGACTGACTGTGGAACACATTTTCTCTGGTCAGAGTTACAGTTCGAGCACCACAACGTGATGAAAAGCACCAGTAATACATCACAAGTTAAATTCTATCCTTTCACATATCTATTCCTTCTTTCTTGGACTTCACACAAGCCACATTCACACAGTGAAGTGACCTCCAAAAATCCAGCACTTTTAACAAAGGACCAACACTTTGTTTTACTGGAAAATAGGTAAAAGAGGTTTTTTGATTTGGACCAGCAGCTGGTTATATTGTAGTGGAGTCAAGGAACACCTCAAACCATTATTTTCTCTTTCACAATTACTAGAATAATAAAAAGACATAAAAAAACACGCCAGTAGAACCACGACACTTAATCCCAAATAGCAAGAGCAAGTGCCAGAAAAATTTTACAACATTCTTGCAATAGACACATTTTGGGTCAAAAGTGAGGAAAGCTTGTCCAGGTGTATTTCAAAGCCCAGGAATAAAACAACTCATGTAAAACTGAGCCATGTCCTACCTTTTTTACATTGCCCTCTTGGGAGGTCACCTCGGAATCAGTCAGTATTTGCTAAGGAGAAAGAGAATAAAAACAAAATTAAGTTAAATTGAAACTAGGAGTGTTATAAATTAATAGATTATTGTTGGTTTTGTTGGGATGATGATGATGATAATAATAATAATGCATTATAATGGCTAGAACTCTCAACTGCAACAGAGCACCCAGATGTTTTGGGAATTGGATGGAGGGTTTCTACCAGAACTATCACAGACCCAGAGCCACAGATTATTCTGAGTTGCAAGGGACGTGTCAGAATCAATATTTTAAGGTTTTCTGTAGCTTGTCTAAATAATTGCCTTAGATTTGGCTGACAAGGACATGTGTTCCTTTCCCAGCTGTGTAGAACATGGGCACTGAGGGGTCTCTGGAGTGGAGCCCCTCTGGAGCAGCCCAGGGGATGCTCTGGCCCCCCAGTGCTCCCAGCAGCTGCACAAGGAGCTCCTTAATTCCCCCTCCAGCAGAGGTGTGGTGGAACAAGTCATTAAATCGCTGCTGTGCTCCACCTCAGATTAGATCCAGGTCAGCAGGCTTTTGGGAGGTCAAGTACCTAAACTTTATATCACCCTGGATACCCCACCAGGGTAAACACACTGGGAAAGGACCTGATCGAGCAGCCAGGCTCAGGGCTCCAGCAGTTCCCTGGTTTCTGGGGGGATATGAGGGGTCTGAGGGTCAGCAGACACCCAAGGGCTGGGTGGGACAAGGTGCTCAGGGCTCCCAGCCCCAGGGGATGGGTTTTGGCTACTGAAGGAGAGTAGAAAAAGAACAAGCTCTGAGGAACAGAGATGAAAACACAAGGAAATCCAGTTTAAAATGAGAAGTGTTGTATGCAGGGGTTCAGGAGCTGAGCATTTGGCAGGAAGCCCTTGACCCCCTTTGACCATGCCCAGGTGAGACCGTCCAACATCCAAATTTCAAAGTTGTTGCCAAATATCTCAAGCTGAGCTGCACCAGCAAGGGGCCGTGTTTCCATGGGAGGAACCCTAAACCATTCTGTGCTTTACACCAGCTCTGACAGACGCTGAAACTGTGGTTCCCAAAGTAGCTGAGAGCAAATAGGATCAAGAGGCGAATCCCAGAGCCGTAAAAATCCGTGTTTTCCTGCCCCCTGTGCACATGCACACACTGACAGCTCCCCCTGAATTACTCAAATATCCATCCTGGCCAGCCAGGAGTGTCACCGAGCTGCCAGGAAAGGCTGACTGCTCTCAAGTGCACTCCGGGGCTCTCACCAGCAACCAGAGACTCCCAGAACTTGGAGAATTAGGGCCATGAAACTTTTAGAGCTGAAATACAAGTGGTAAATGACTCAAAGCCCCCCCCCAGGACACTGCTGCCACCGAATGAAGACGCTTAACTGCCATTATTATATTGGAACTCTCTCTAAATACAATTGGTTGAGTATGTGCATCCAGAGTGTGTAATCCACCCATTCAACAAGACCATAAACGTCAGGGGAAAGAAAACTCAAATGAAGTGCAAATTGGGCTGTGGTGGAGTCCTGTATAAACAGGCTTAAGAGTCAGGAATTCCTGGGTTGGAATCTAGATGCCAACACAAGCTTCCTTTTGTTGGTTTGGACAGAGCTGTGCTCAAGGGGCAAGTTCTGGTCCTCAAAGTATATTTACTTTTTTTTCTTTTCCTTTCAATTCACAGCAGATCCCAAATTTCAAAATTCTTAGAGAACGGATTTTTCTGCGAAAAGTATTTTGTGCATATTCAAAAATGGTAATTCTGCAGGAAATCCTCAGTGGCTGCTGGTCTCTCTGCTTGTTCAGAACATTTGAAAATGTCTGATTTTTGAAATATTTTTTGAGTTTCTTCTATTACAGAACTTCTGGGGAAAAAAACCTCCCCTGGTGGTGGAAATCTCAGAATTCTTCTGCATTCCCAGTGTGGAAGAAAGTGTCTGACAAGACCTTTCCAGTTCAAGAGTCACACCAGGTACCCTGGCACACCAGAGAGGCAGAGCCCATCCCATGAGACTGTTCTCCACAGCACCAGGAGAACAGGGGGGTGCAGCACTGGGATGTACATGGCACCTCCTCACTAAAGGGGAAAGAGAAAAGGAGGGAGAACAAGTACCAGCTGCCATGTTTATTAATAAGAATAACAAAAGATACTTTGAAAATCTACTCATTGTGTAATTTCAGCTCAGGCTGGACTTCATCTCGTGCAAATGCAGCAAGACTAAATATAGTGCTCGACGTGCACCGGGGGCTGCACTTCTGCAGTGAGCACAGATGTTCCTAAATGTACTCAGAATTTACACCATATGCTTTTTCTATCAACTGATATGTTGATTTTAGTCGAAGGAAAGACAACATGTCAGCAGCAGCCACGTCAGAAAAGCTTGGGCTGTAGGACTGGGCTGGAGGTGGATCTGCCCCCACGATGGGTTTCGCTGCCTTTCGTTTCCTGGATTCAGGGAACTGGTGGCAACAGAATCCTGACTCACTTACACCAGTTAGGGATGTGCTATAATTTTTGCAAAGCCTCCTGAGTGTATACTAAACATGTCAAGTAACACCATGTGATTCTTTTTGAAAAACAGTTTACAAGCTGGCATTCTGCAGCTGCAGTTAACCCTAATTTGATTACATTACCGAGACAGATCACAATGAGCTTATGTAAATAGTAACGTTATCCATTCATTCCCTGAGCTCAGATAAACTGTCATTTCAGGAAAAAAAAACCCAACCAAAACTTCAATAGGCATGGCCTGATGAATTCAGCAAACTCTTGACAGCAAAGAAGATGACAGAATGGAACCTGCCCCTGCTGTATCTCTGTGAATCTTGATTTTAAAGAGATATTTCCACATCTGCTCTGAGTTGGAAGGAGAAGAGAATGCCCAGTAATTGCAGAGAAGTCAATAGCAGATAAGAGCACTCTTTTTCAGTAAGGTCTTCCTTATCATCTTATTTTTTAGTAAGAGCTCAATACACCACCAGTGATGTCAGTAAGATGCAAAGCTAAGTCACCACTTCAGGGTTTCACCCAGTGCTTGGGCATCTGCCCTGGACATTCAGCCTTCCCAAGCCTGGGTCAGCATTACAGGGACATCCCTTCCAGCTCTGGAACCTGGGCTGTGCCACCTGCACTGCCCCAAACCTGTTCTTCTGCAGGGAACACCACACAACTGGTTCATAAAATCCCCAGCTATCTTGATAAGACTTATTTTACCCTAAATTAACTGATGGCCTCTGATCCTTACTTGTGTCCAAGTTCACATGAATACTTCAGATGAAATCACAGACTATGACCCTCCTGTGCCTGATCTGTGCTGCTCAGAGCTGGGTTGCTCTGCTTGGCTGTGACTTGCTTGGCCACCAGAGAACAACGTGCAGAGCAAACAGCTCCTTGCAGCTTTAAAAAGTGTCTCAGAAGTGCTACTGAGCAACATGCAGAGCAGCACAGCAACCCTACAATCCTGGTTGTCCATCTCAACCCAGACTGGTACCCTGCACCTCCAGGACACAAACCATTTGGACACAACATCTCCACAGAGGTACCTCTCCTGTCCAGCACACAGAGAAGCTCAAGTGCTCACATGCTTTTCCTGCACCTTTGTCCCACCCCAGCTCAGAAGACAACATTGTTATTAACCCACACATTTCCTTCTTCATTAATTACTCCCTTAAAATTTTATCCTGCCAACTCCTAGAGTGCTGGCCCCAGCCCAGCCAGGTATTTGAGTGAGTTGGATCAGTGAAATTAGCTGAAACAGAACCATTTCCATACCTAAGTGCTTTTCTGGGCAGAGGCCAGGAGCACAAAGCACCTTGTGGGACCCAGCCCTCCAGCACAGAGCACCAAAAGTCATCGCAGGCATTCCACAGGTATTCCAACCCACACAGCCACATCACAGAGGTGATGTGCACCCATAGGAAAACCAGAGGGAGAAGAAACCCACAGAAAACCATTTCAGCACTTAAAGATTTGTTCTATTAACCATACTGTTAAAATACAGGGATTTTATAGCATTTTCTGGCCAACAATTTACCAACATTTTACTTTTTCTATAGGAAATACATTTGTGAACATTAATAACTCCAGGAAATTTTCAATATCCTGTCTTGGGAATTTGAAGGGAATGAGCCTGGAATTAAGAGGAAAGGGAGGAGAAAACTCTTCTCTGAGAGGAAAATTTCCTTTCCTGGCTGGTAAGGGAAGGAGGATGAACAGCACTGCTCTGACTGGCAAGAAACAAGCCACAGGCTGAAAAGACTATAAAGAATAAACCAAGCATTCACTGCTAAGGGCAACCCCAGCACAATTGGGAACTCTGTAGAGCAGCCAAGCTGTGGTTTGTGGACCAGTAACAGCCTCAAAGCCGTGGTGTGCACTGCACACACCGTTTTATAACCATTTATTTTTCAGTTGGAAGTTGGAACGAAAAGGTGGTACAGCACTGCAGGGAGAATGTGCAAAATTAGGAGGGATCCATAGCCCAAAATTTCTGGGAATCCACTGCAGGGAACACCCTACACTTGCTCAGGTCTCACATCCTCTATGGCTTTCCACAGGAGTCCTTCCTGTTCGTCAGCTCTCGGGGGAGCAAGATGCAGTGACTCAGGACAGGGTATTCCAAAAGGGGTTCAAAAGGAAGGAACAGCCCTTAGTATGAAACAGCACATTTTTACCACACAGAACAAACTTCTATTTACCCAGAAAGTTGCAGGGGAATGTGAGGGGGAGATAATGTTAAGAAAAATTAGTATTTAAGAACAAAAAAATGTCTAAGAACAAAGACTGCAAGAAAGAAAATAAACACGTGATTTACATCCGTGGTATCACAACTTCTGTATCACTAATTTTTCAAGAGATTGGGATCGAGTTAACTGGAACTACCAGGAAGTCAAACAGGATCTAATGGAGAGCATTTGCAGTGACTTCAATGAGCTGAGGACTCGAGCCTTTCAGCCAAGACAAATACGAGAGGGGACTGATTAGGAAATGTCACCGTTTCTCTTGCCAAGCACTCAGGGCCTGGTGATAGGAGAGCATTAAACATAATCTCACAGTCTTTAGGGGCTCTTTGATTTTATATTGCATTCTTATCAGGTTCTTAAAGTCCAGTGTTAATGAGCATGAGAAATGCACTTGATAGTTTGGCAGTTTTGCTCAAAGAAAACGTATTTCATGCAGTCCCTGTGTCCCGTGGATCCAAGCTGGGGATGCAATTCCCTTTCCTATGGTGCCACGCTGAACCTCTGCTGTTCTTTCTCTCCACCTCAGCAATTCAATGTCACCCTTAACAACCATCTCTTCCCCATCACCATTTGAAGGAAATAGGTTTCACCAACTACTGAGCATTGCTCCATCCCTGGAAGAGTTCTGGGCCAGGCTGGATGTGATTTGGAGCATCCTGCCCCAGTGAAAGGTGGCCCTGCTCATGGCAGGGGAGTGCAAATAAATGGCCCCTACCAACCCCAACCATTTTGTGAGTCTCTGACTGAGATCTTTAAGGACCCTGGAGAGGAGAGGAAAATTTATACAGTAAATGTGCACCCTCTGCACCCCTTGTGACAAGAGACACTGATCCCTGAAAGCAAGTCTCAATAACATAAGCCTCAAAGGTTGGTATTTTCCTCATTTTGTGCAACAGGTCCCAGAAAAGAATATGTAACAGTACACAAGAGGAAAAAAAACAAACCCACAGTTTAATTTTCTTTTAAAAATGCCCTTACAAATACAAATGCTATCTCCATCTCCCTTTTTTTCTGAAGGGAAGTTCCATTATAAAACTGAATTCTAGAAAGATCAAAGAGACACTTCTCTTCAGTCTGGCACTGAGCAGTGTGTAAAGTCTGAGGATTAAAACAGAAGTTGTAAGCATTGCATTGTATCTGATTGACTCAGTTTGCTCATCTACAACCTGAAATTTGCCTGGCAGACTGTTCTGCTCAATAAAATATAAATAATAATAAGATAATAATAAGATCCTCTGACACAAAATGCTTCAGAACTGCAAACCAGCCCCATCTTCACTCCAACCACAGAAAAAAGAGCAGCAGAATAGAAGTTTAAGGTCATCAACTTGAGATTCTGTCTGCCACAGAACCACATCACACAATCACTTAATGTAGCCAGAGCTATTTATTATCTGAGCAAAAATCATCTTGAGGAGTGAAGTGTAATGTTTTGGTTAACAGATAAAGCTCGGCTGTTTGTGGTGATGTAAATGGATTGGATGGTTAAATCCAGGCATATACAATCCATCCATCTTTTGTTCTCGACCCTTTTTAGTTATAAAAATGACCTTGGGTATTGACAGAGTAATATAAACGAACTTCCCCCGTACTTCATCTATTGATAACCTGTTTGTTAAGATGATCAGTAATAATCATAAGTAAATAAAGAGAGACTGTTCATCATCTCGTAATGGCAGCGCTGACATGCACTTCAGCTGACAGATGGGGACCTCTGGGCTCTGGCTGAAGAGCTCATACCTCATATTAAATTACAGTCTTTCCATCCAGGACACATAAATCTATTTAAGGCAACACAATGCACTCAGACCTTGGTGTCTGATCATACCTGGTATGACCTGAGGGTCTCAGAAGAGACCCTTCAAGAGAAGAAGTACTGGAGAGGATTCAGCAAAGACACCATCTAGTCCCTGGAGTCAGTCATGGTTTGAGCACCAGTCGTTGATGTCTCCCTTTGGGTGAGGTTCATGTACAGCTCATCACAGAATCGTTGCACAGAATCATTTTGGCTGGAAAAGACCTCCAGGATCATCAAGTCTCATTCTCAGTGTCCTTCAAAAGTGTCCTTCAGAAAGTCTCTGCCCCTCTCCCTGTGGTGGCCAAGATTCAGGACCTCCAATCCTACCTCAACACTCTTTAGTTACCGAACCCCCTTCATTGCAGACAAAGTCTTGCCGTTGATTGACACCAATAATATCATGGGAAGGAGGAAACCCTCAGCACTTCCATCTCTCCACGTGTACAGGTGCCAAAGAGAAGGACCAAGGCAAAAGTCCTTACACTGCCCCAGAGCCACACAGCTTTGCTGAGCTCACTCTAAGGGCTCCAGTTCCCCACAGGTCAAATCATGAGCTCAGACATAAAAACCAACTTGCAGTTCACTGAATTCACACACAGAATTTGCCAAACCCCAGCTCAGCAAACTGCAGCTCTGTCTAGAGCTGGTCCCCAGTTCCAGCCCAGTAACAGCCCTTGATGTAACCCCAGTGAAAGGGCTCTGCTGTGACAGGACATTTGGGTCATTAATCACAATTGAAGGGAAATACAGCCAGTGTGCAACGTTCCCACCAATTTCCAAAGTCTAAAGGGGGCAGTGCACTGTCTCCTTTAGCAGCTTGGCTTTGCTGCTCATGCTGTGAAAGGAAGGAATGAAACAGAAACAGCCTCCCCAAGAGCTGGTTCTGTGCAGGGGGAGGTTGGGCTGTCTGGGAATGCGTCCCTGCCTGGCACTGCCACAGAAAGGATGGGATATGTCACTTTGATACCCATCAACAGGATAACCCAACTGTCACCTTAACATGACAAGGTCACCAGCAGTCAGGGTGATGCAGGAAGAAAAATGGCCCATGAAAGGCCAAGAACTGGAAGAGAAACATGAGGCTGCTGAGGAGATGCTCAAGTTCCATTTATTTTGGGGGAAGACCTGGATATTCAGGGCTCCTTTGCTGGGATGATCTTTTCTGAAAGGGAAGAAAGATGGAGGCCAGTGCAGCCACCATGGGAACCTGTCACAGGGAGCTTGAAGGAAGTTTACATCAATTAATTCTCATTTCATTTAGCAAAATATGTGTTTGATAAATGGAAGATCTAAAGAGCTTCCCACAGGAGGGGAATTCCCTGTTCTGGGGTGTTTCTCCTCTGTGTCAATACAAGGAACAGCTTCTGCTGTTGTGTGTTCCACCCTCTGCCACTTGTCCTCAAGCCACAAAGCTGCTCAGACAGAGTAAGGACTTACCCTGAGTTGGAAAGTTAACTTGGAGAGGAACTCCCTGTAGTAAAGCTCTGTGCAAGGAAAGAACAACAGAGGGACAGAAAAGGGCACTTTGTCCTCCTTTATTCGGAAGTGATATTAAGCAAATGATACTCCCTAGAAAGAAAAGTTAATAGGGAATTATTCTGTGGCCCAACTTCAGACATTGGCACAATCAGCTTTTTATTTAAAAGGCACACAGAGCTATTTATCTGAATTGATAGGGGTGCCAGGTGAGCTCCCTTTTAAGAGCTGTAGAAACAATCTCAGAGAGAAATGGATAATATTATGCTTGGAATGACAATATTGTGTTTGGAAAAGGTCAGTATTTTATTTAATCAGACAGACAGAGAGTGGGTGGCAATTTCAAGGCATTTTTTTGAGACAGGAATTCAGGGAGTCCAAATGGAAAGAAGTTTTTAGGTTTTTTTTTCTTGCTGATGTCTTCCACAGGTAGGAATTTGTGTTTGAGGTGTTCGAGGCCATGATATAACAGAGCTGGGTAGAGCTCCAGGGCTTCCTTGGGAGGGACCTGAGTGCCCACAGATGCACTTTGCAGCTGGTTTCTGAAGCAGGTACAGCTCAGGAACTGACAAGTCAGAGAATCACAAGATAAAAAAACCCCAACAAATAAACCCAAAGCAATCTTTAATCTTTAGAGCATCTGTATAAACAATAAAGATGAGTCACTTCTCAACATCAATCTATGACAGTGTATGATATGTTACACCGTGTATTGTGAGCCAAGAAGGAAACAAGCAGTTTTCACTTTCTCAGGCACGCAGAACAGTTCTGTGACATCACACTCATGGTTACAGCATGGGTTGGTCCCATTTCCAAAAATTCCTAGAACAAAAGTAGTAAAAAGAATTCAAGAACAAGAGAGACAACTCTTATCCCTGCTGATATCTGAGAATATCTACATATTTCTGCTGTTAGTATTATTGTAGTATTACTCTTTCTAGTAAGGTCATAGAGAAGATGGAACCTCAAGAGTAAAACCCTCAAAAGCCTCTCAAAGGCTTTTTAAGTAATTCCTGAGAGAGGGAGAAGACTAAAACCTCCTGGTTAGGAGTGGAAGGATTCTCTGAGCCTCAGAGGAGAAGGAATGGGTGGATTTTAGCTCACCATGATCCCTTGCACTGTGGATGTCATGGGCACCTCTTCAGTGTATTTTGGCCAGATGAGCTTCTGCACCACAAGGTGGGACACATCCACTTCAGAAACTCAAACCTGCCCTTTTCTTCTTACAAAACAGCATCAGGGAAAGACTAAACCCAGCTGAATCTCCCTCAGTTATTCTCAGGTGCAGCTCAACATTCTGTAAGAATGGACAATCCAATTCTGGAATCTCTGCAGAAGATTTTCCTGAAGTAAGCCAAAGGGCCAAGAGATTTTTTAAAAATTACATCATCTAAGAATTATTTTTTAAATTCCATAGGCTGTCCTTAGTAACCCTGGATATTTGCTATCAGAATTAAACTGGATCCTACTCTTGGAGCTTCCTCAGAACAGCAACAGAGGGAGAGAAAAAAGAAAGGATTTTTTTCATTAAAGGTTTTGAAGGGCACACACAGCCCTTATTGTTACTCAGCACTCCAAGAGAAGTTCTGAGGAAAATTTTGGGAGATCTAGCTCCAAGCATTGATTACAAGGAGTTTTTAATCCTGTGCCAAAAGGAACACTGAGGTTACGAGATGGCTCCACGCACCATCCTGCCAAATAGCACTTGTGTTTACATCTTCAGAACTACCACCAATAGATCACAGACAAAGAAATGTCCCTAATGTACCCAGCTGCTGGAAACCAAATGTGTTTAAGCCACTGAAGAGGGTTTAATGAAGTAAAGCATTTTTGTAACTGCCAGCCCAAAGTAAATAGTCACTGATGTGAGCGGAGTTAAGAGACCCTGACTCGCCAAACAATCTCAGTGTGCCATCAGGGGAAGCTGCTGCTTTGTGGGAATAACCTAACAGCACTTGAACATTCTCATAAACTTGGTTCTTGTCTTCCTCAACACCCTGAGCCTCTTGGGGACGAGAAAGTGTAAAGAGAACTTTGCAACGTGTTCAGGCTCTACTCGTTGGTGAAAGAATTCAGGGTTTACTTCACTGCTGTGACAGTCAAAGCTGTTTTAACAAGAACAACAACAAAAAAGGTGAAATACCTGCTCTACCTGATGAACAGTAAGAATGTGATTCAATCTAATACAGATAATTCCAGTTTTTTGGAAGAACTTATTCCACAACTCTCCGTGTTGGCAGTCTGGGGTTTTCACATTCCTGAAAACCTTCCAGGCTGTGTCAGCACAGCTGGGAATGGCTCAGCCCTGGCCCTGCAGACACAGCCATGGCATTATTTTATCCAGGCTCTACCCTGGACGTTGTCCTGCAGGGATCTTGCATGGGAACAGCTCTGCAGGGGGGAAGGAACAGCCCTCTCTTACTGGAAAATAAGCACAAGAGAACATTTCCAGCCCATTTTTTGCTCCCAGTGCCTCTGTCCACACAACCTGTGCAACAGTCCCAGAACATGTTACCTTCTACACTGTTTTTCACTTTTGAGGATGCACAATGAAAAGACCAGGTGAGCATAAACCAGAAAATACAGACAAAGAAGGAACAACCCAGCCTTACTTTGGGTGCATATATGGAAAAAGATGATATTCTGTGCAGGGAGATCCGGCCCTGTAGGTTTTCTGTCCTATGTCACTTCGAAAGAACACCCAAAACAGTATTTTCAACATTATTTCTCGAATTCAGGTTGCAGGTGTGTGAGTTCTATGCATTTATTTCTCACAGATTTCCTGCAGTGTGGTTCAATTACGAATTTGACTGCATTTCTTTTTTTTTGCAGAATATAAAACTCCTTCCCTTGCACCACATAATTGTGTTCCATGGCAGAACTGGCATCCATCACTGCCTCGCTGTCCTCTGCCTAAAAGATAAAACATCCACAGGGTAATAAATGTCAAACTATGATTATTGATGCTTTCAATTAAATTGATTATCTATTTGAGGTGCACAGCAGGGTGATTTATTGCTGTCTCTTTACGTTGCACTTGGCACAACAGCTTCCCTGAAAGGTGGGCGAGTGTTTGGACTCTTTCAATAGATTTTCTATTAAATCTGATTTTTCAGAAGTGGCTCATGACCACCCCCAGTGCTTGGAGTACTGAAATGGCACCAGATCCAGGTGGAAATACCCCATTTTCTGGTATCTTCTGGAGCGTGGAGCTTGGGAAGCAATAAGGGAAAACAGAAAAGGGAAACTTCTGAGTACAGAAGGACAGTACATGTCCTTGATTTACCTCCCTCATTCAAAAACTTTCATTTACAGACTGTATTAGACAAAAACTGTGCATAATCCTGAGGTTTGCTGAGCACCACCTGCCTCAACAGAGATGAGATGACCTTCGGCTCGTCACTGCATTGTGTTTTTATTAGTTTCAGATAACAGGAGCTATAAAATCCAGAGACATTTGCTCCCCAATGATAATCAGCAGCTGCTTCACAAACAAGGCTTTTGTTAACTGAGACACACAGTGACCTTTCTCTGAGAATTTCCTTGAAGAAATGCCTAGTGTGGTTGGACATCTCAGGAGCACCTTCCACTGCTGCTCGTTCTCCAAAGCACAGGACACTTTGTCCCAGTCTGTTTCAAAAAGCAAATTTGGCTTAAACCCAGGTACAGCCTCAGCAGGGGACACGTGTTTTGGGAAATTAGCATGACAAAATCATCATTCTCTTAATATGCTGCTCAAAAAAATGTGTAAAACTTCTCTTCAAGCAGGTAGTCTTAGAGAATCTCTGTAACAAAATCCACCATTTCCACAGGGACAAAAATGCAGGGCTGATGAGCATTAAATTTGGGATGCTCAAATGTTCTCTGTTACTGCCCACATTTGATATTCCCAAGTCCTGGGGAATCTCCATGGCAAGTAACCTCCTGGCTGAACTTCCCAGGGTGACAACATGCCTGACCAAGTTTCCCACCACTTATTATCAGGAGCAGCAGGACAAAAGCCCAACTGATACATTAACCAGGAAGATGAGTCTGCCTGAAAGACCTGTGAAATTAGTGATTACAACAGATAGACAGTGAGCACAGGAAGAGGGAAGGACTACTGTCCCAGTTTTACAGACAAGACACCCAATGTCTGGCCTTTAGAAATTGGGTTTCAAGCTCCTTAGACCCAATCTTAACAATAAGGCTGTCAGTCCTCCTCAGATGCAAACACCTTTGACCCCAGTAAGCCCAGAATTACACACACATCAATTCAGACTTTGAAGCCTGGCTTATCTCACAGTAGTGTAACTGTCCCCTCTGCTGTAACAGAGCTGAGCAAAAAACAAACAAGGGGAGAAAAAGGAAAACCAAAATTCCTGCAGCTCAGAATGAACCATTTCACATTTCGTGGGATCACAGAATACCCTGAGTTGGAAAGGATCCACAAGGAGCATCAAAGTCCAGCTCCTGGCCCTGCATTTGCCACGTTCCACCTCCATCCTGGCAAAGCTTGAAGGGCTTTGTAGCTTCTGCATGTGTGAGGAATGTGTGAAACCCTGAAATGTGAGCAACTTCAGAGAGGAACCACAGCCAGTATCCAACAACCCAGAGCAAACTGCAGGAGAGGCTTCAGAGAAGTCACTTGGACATTCCTGCTGCTGGAACATGTTTTCCAGCATTGGATGTGTGGGTCCCCACAACAACCAGCCACACATCAGAGCAGCCAGTGCTGGTTTACTGAACTGGAAAGTTTGGAGAAAAAACAAAAAAAAAAAAGAGTATGAGGAAAGACCACAAGCAACAGGGAATTAGGACAAATTATTTTTAAAACTACAGATCAAAGGCAATTTGCTTTGGTGTTTCTGGACATCCAGGCCATTTCCATAAAAAGATAAATATATGAACTGTACAGTGTCTGTGGCCAGCCACTACCCCTGCAGCTGAGGTTACAAAATGGGACATCTGGTTTCCAAAGGATCCCTGAGTGGCCACACACAGCTGTAATTATGGCAACAATTTGTGGAGAACATGAATGGATTTTTTTTTTTGGCTTGAAGGATGACACTAAAGGCCTGGGGGGAAAAAAAAGATGACCAAAATAAAGCAGGAAACCCCATAGGATGGCGGGCACTGATTTCCCTCCTTAGCCACATCCTGGGCTTCCAGCTGCAGGAAACAAATTCAGAGTGACCCTCGGTGGTGGAGGTTATGGCACTGGGGATGGGCCAACAGAATGTGCCCCTTGTGGGGGAGCAGCAGCTCCTGGGGAAGGTGTTTGCAAATGTAAAGTGCCTGGGCAGCTTCCAGCCCTACAGAGCCCAGAGAGCAGCCCATGTCCAGGGACACAGGAGGAACGTGGTGTCCAGGCTCCTGCTGCTGCTGTGCCTGGCTCCTGGCATGGGCTGTGTGCCCGTGGCTCCCTTTTCACTGCCTGACAAGGGAACCAAAAATGACCAAGTGACTCAAGGCCACTTGGTGGGTTTTATTACATTGATGTGAGAAATAACCAGATTCCTTCCCACTGAACAACTTCTGACCCACGAGTCCCCCTCCCTTGGGCACTGATTGCCCACAAACACTGTCCTCACCCACTGACACATCTCACACTCAAGGCTGAGCACTCCAAGGAGCTCAGCCCCCCACTCCTCACTCTGCAGTCTTTGGACAGCAGCACAACTACAACCAAAAAAAAAAAAAAAAGAGGAAAATATTTATTACTGCTTCCCATCCAAGTTTCTTCCTAAAATTATCTTTCAAAATGTGCAAATTCAAGTGTTTCAAATTCTGCCCCAGCACAGGCAAGGAAAAGGAAAGCTGAACTGGAGGGAGCTGTGGTTACTTACTCATTCAAATACTATGTCTCACAGTGTGTTCCACCCAGCCCCAACAAAAACTTCCTAAATCATCCCAAGAGTTTGAATCACTCCCTCCTTTCCTTTCCTTCCTGTACTAGATGCTCAAATGTGCCTCCTCAGAGGAACCTCACTCCTGGATTCACTGGCAGACTTGGTTTCACACAGAAAGTGCTGGAGCTCCCTGTTCTGGCAGAAGCACTGTGAGAAGCCCAACTCAAAAAAGGAAACACATATTTGGCCTCCCATCCTGTAACATTCAAACCTGCAGCCCAAAATAAACTGATTTTTTCACTCTCCCTTCATATTCACTAAGCAGCATCGTTTCCATATCAGAGCATAAATCACTTCATTCACAGGAATGAAGAAGCTGTGAACTGACTCTTCAGAACAGCATCTTCACTCTTGACAAAATAAACCCTCCTAGTCATAATTTGGATTTCTCTGACTAAAGACAAGGTCCTTTTTCCCTTTTTTAATAGGGACACATTGGAAATGTCACTGCCTTATCAGGGCAGCTGCCCAGCTATCAGCAATAGCCCTGATGGCTGGGCTGTGCCACAGAGGAACCCAGCAGGCATCTGCTCTGTTTAACACTCAGGAAGCACAGGGCAGGTTTTAAGAAGGATGCAGAGGATGTAATGGAGCCTCTAATGTGTTTAGGTTTCTCCAGTGGAATCCAGTTTTATCAGAAAACAAAGGTCCTGGTGGGATTATCAGTGGAAAGAAACCCAGGACCTGTCTAGTTGGGAAGGGGGTTGGGGGTTGTTATGCCAAGGTGCAAGAGCTTCCTCCCAACAAAAGTAACAGCATTAATCTCCTCCAACAAATTATGTGAAATTCTGTGTCCACATGTAAGATTTTCAGCACAATGAAGTGCTTGCCTTTTGCTGATTTCTTGGAGAAAGGAAGGTTGAGATCTCTGTCTGATACACTGAGGTTATTCTACAAAGGAACCAGTTAAATAAAACAGTACTTGCAAGTGGGTCATCAAGAAGCCAACAAAGTTCATCCCTGATACCCATCCAAGTGCTTCCACATGCTGCCCATCACAGTGAGTCATGGCAGGGGGTGGAACAGGATGAGCTCTGAGGTCCCTTCCAACCCAAACCATTCTGGGATTCTGTGACTCATCAGCAGCCTGAGCCTTTATCTCCAGCACAACGTTAACCTCAAGTCCATCCAATACCTGTGTGCCACAACCTGAGCTGGTTGTAACAACTGGCTCCCCAAATGGCTACAGATGGATCAGAGGGGCTTTCCCCCCACTGCAGCCCCCAGGGGTCTGTGTGTTCAGAGAGCAGCAGAGGAGGAGACCAGCCCTTTGCTGCTGCTCAACTCAGCCCTCCTCCCCTTCCTGTTCTGTGCCCCCTCCTGCCGTCCCCTGCCACCCCCTCACCTCCTCCACAAGCACCAACTAAAAAAGGGAAAGAATGAGAAAGTGAGTACTCTGGAGCTGGCACTGCAGACAATGTCTGTCTTGTGTGAGTAATTTAGCACTATGGCCAGTCAATCTGGTTTCTGGGCCCGATGCCCTGACCCTCTTTAGAGCCGCTCTCTCTCTCCAGCACAGTGTGAAACATTTCCTTTCACAGCACTGACACTTTGCAGATTGAGACGTCAGGCCTGTCCAACTGCAGCAAATTAGCAATTTTTCTTTTACTAATTGGAAATAAAAATGTTTGCTAAGGGAATAATTTGTAGGAATGCAGTGTTAGGTTTCCGGCTTTTTATAAGGATGCTTTAAACTTTATCCATGTGCACTTTCCTTCTGTTTTGATGCCTTACACTGTAAATTTTAATAGCTTACTCGACTGTTAAGTTTACAGTCTCAGCCTTCCAAAGGATTAAATGAAGTTTTTAATTTATCTTCCTCTCCAGGGCAGCGGGATCTTCTTAAAGCTGTGCCCAGCACAGCTCCCTCCCTCCTCGGCAGGCACAGAGAAGGGACACAACTTCAAAGGGTTAAAACCATCCCGGGGACGTGGCATCTGGATGAACCTCGGGCAGGCGATTTGTTTGCGAAGCCTTCAGTTCACAGCTCCCAAAGTTCCCTTGGAGTGCAGTGCAGAGAGATGGGCAGCAGATTCAGGAGCTCCTTCCAGCACAGATCCGCCACAAATGGGCAGTTCCGTAATTCTGAACCCACGTGTTGGGGATGCACGGAGTGGAACCCTGGGATCAGGTCTCTGCCCTAAGGATAGGCCAGGGAGGCTCTTCCCTTCTGTTCCTTCAGCTTGTCTGCACTAATTCAGCTTTGCCCAATCCATGAGGAAATATCAGTGCTTTGGGCAGGGCTTGGTGGTGACAGTTCCTGGAGTTTTAAATACTCACGTGCAAAAGCAAACTGGGGGCAGTTGGATCTCTTGGATCCCCAAAATCCCTGCAGCTCACATGGCTCCTAAATAACAGTCAGGGAAGATTCTTCACATTAATAAAGTTCTTCAAGCAAGAGGGATCAGGAAAGAGCCTCCTAGAATCTAGAAAAACCCGCTAAGAAACTAGATACGAAAACAAATGCCCTTTTGGTGAAATACAATATTTTAGTGTAATGTCCCTGTAATTCCTGGGGCATGTAATGTCTTCCTGCACGGCACTGGGGCAGTGGTACATTAGCTCCTGTAACAATGCCAGCACATAAAGAGTTACTGTTCTTTCCCCCTGCACCCCCCACCCCCCCATAAAGCATTTGACAGCCATGCCTAATAATTCTTTCTGGTGTGGTTTTTCTTTTTCTTGATGTCTTTATGTGAATATGAAGCCAGAGTGAAAGGCTTTGGGTGACCCCCGTGAGAGAGAAGAAGTATGAACTACAGAGAAAAAGAGTGAGATATAGACTCCCCGCCGAGCCATCGGCATCTTCCCTGGCAGCTCACAACTTGGCTTCAGAGGGCCTTTGTGAGGCAGAAAGGACTCTTCTTCACTCAGGCTGTGACAATAGGTGTTTTGTCAGCGAGGGACAGGATAAAAAGCAGGGGGTGGGAGGCGAGATCATCATCATCGGCAAGGGGCTCGCCTTTGGGGCCTGCAGATGTTGGAAGGAGGATGATTTATTGCTCCAGTGTCCTCAGTGGCATTTGGCCACCTTCCCAGAGCCCAGTAGTGGTGGCTGGGAGGGTGGGAGGCGGGAGTGCTGCACAACGAGGCATCTCCAAACCTTCTATGGGCAAAGTGTGCTGGGGGGCTGCGGGAGGGGGGGAGCAGCAGGACCCACCCAGCCCTGGGACAGCCACGGAGGGAGTGGGTTATGCTGCAAGGATTTCTAAAACACACACTAGATATATTATATATCATATATATATATATTAAAAATATATATATGTTTAACTTCCTGGCCTAGAAAGCCCATCAGAGAAGAGGTGGGGTGGTACCTGCCCACCACAGGCACCAAGAACCAAATAACTCAAGAAGAACACAACTCAAGTACACCATCATCATCCAAACCTAAAGCTGAGAAGCTTGGGGGTGGTTTTTAGGTGTGGACGTGCAGGAGATGATCCTTCCACAGCTCCCAGTCCCAGGTGGTGTCACTTTGTTTCTGCATGGCTGTGTCTCCATTCATTCACTAAGGAAGGAGAGAGCAGAGCTGAGGTGCAAAGGATCCTTCCACTGGCTCTGCCTCTGGTGACTGATCCCAAACACAGTCTGGTTTGTGTGTGAATGGGAGGGAGGGAGGGATCTGGTGCCTCCTTGCTCAGGAACTCCAGAAAGGCTTGGATGCAGTGAAGGAGGATTTATGCAAATCAGCTGAGAAAGGGAACCACGATTTTGGATGTCGCTCCAAACCCCCAAATAATCTCAGACCCGTTTGAAGTCTGCCCACTGCTCCATATATCCAGGATATTGAAAGTATCCCAGATCTCTGAGCCAGGAAATTCTGGATGATTTCCAAGAAGAAGGAATCACAGCCTAGCAAGAAATACACATCGAGACAGTATATTGCCAGGAGTTTGATTTAGGACTTTTGCTCCAGCTCTTTTCCTCTTTTAATACACAGTTTTCCACCACACTTTCTATATAAATACTCTATCCTATGTCTGAGAGCCTCTTCTAGTAGATTTATCCATTAGTGGATTTACTAAAAATGTTTTCTGCTGAAACAAGGGCAAACTCTTCACCTCAGGAATGGACAAATCCAGAGACAGCACTGAAACCAAACCCAGTAAATCCTGGACAAGACAGATGCAAAGAACGACTCAGAGAATCATCTCTTATAGAAATTCCAGGGAGAAAAATTAAAAATAAAATTGAAAAAAAATTGTCAAAGATGAAAGCAGCTGAAAAAAGGCAAGAGAGAAAATGTTCCAGACCCCCCCAATTGAGCATCACAATGATGCTTAACAAACCCCTCTATGATGAGCACCATTTGCTGCCAGGACCCAACAGCACCTATTGGGAGGAAACCTCAAAATGCTTTAAAAAGAGTGTTCCAGACACTCTTTTCTGCATGTACTCAAACTGTTATAGCCCTTTCCAGAAGGAAGTGAAGCATTCAGAGGATAAGTGACATGTCCAAGGTCACACACAGAGTCAACTGCAGAGTCAACAGAAGAGTAACCAGAGCTTTGCCGAAAATCCCTTGGCTTTGACTGCCAGACAATGGCTCCCCCTCCCACGTAATCAACCAGTTATGGAAAGGCATAAAGGCATATTTGCAGGACTAAATATGTTCACTTGAGAATAAAAATGTTTGGATGATTATCTATAAATTATACGACATTATCCAGACCTCTCTGGTTTGGAAGTTGGATAGAAATTTGATGAATTACAAGCACGACACAAATGTTATAAGAGAAGCTTTGCTTTGACTATTTCTCTGGGTTTCTGCAAAAGCCCCCGGAAGAATGGCAGAGATAGAGCAAAAGAACACAATCCCCACAGATGGGAGCTTTCCAAAACCTCTCAAATTACTACTTCTATCCCTGATATCAGATTGTTTATCACTATTGGCATTTAATATTCTACTATTCATCTTGCCACGAAAGGAGTGTTTTTAAATTAAAGCAGTGACCACAAAATCTGAGCAAAAGAGTCTAAGAGGCAAAAGAAATTTCATGTGGACCTTCACAGGCTGTCAGGGTCTCAAATATCTCACATTTTCTGATGAAATTATTAAAGCTACTCTACGAATAACTCTTCCATAGTTTGGGAGCTGTAATTAAAATAATGGAGCTGGGTCTTTTTAATTCCAATTTTTAAGGCTGTGTTTGTACACGTTCATCCACCCACAGATCTTCCTCATCTGAGTGCAGCAAACCCCATACCCTGAGTGATGTCGAGCTCTCCAGCTCCTGAGGGACGTCATGGGACTGGAAGTAGAATATATGTCAAACTGTGCTGTGGAGGAACACGATGCTCAAAGCTGGCTTTGTCTATTTGGTATTTTTTTTTTAATGGGCAGTGTTTGGACCACAGACACGGATAATTCTGCATCGTGAATGCTCTGCACCAAATTGCCACATCAGCACTAAATACCTCCACTTAATTTTTCATTTGGATCCGATGAAACATTTTTTCCCATGGAAGGAAAAGTCTGGTCTTTGTGATCGTGGCACTGCCAGCCCAAGTTACAGTAAAGGTTAATCACAAACAAGAGACAAGTAAAGTAGACAAAGAGCATCATACACTTCACTTTTCAATGGATGTTTTCATAAATGTATGAATAATTTAAATTATCATTGCCGAGTATTTATTCGAGTGTTTCAGGGGAAAAAAATGCCTCCTCTTTTTTTTTTTTTT
>VXBA01004717.1:566030-582975 GCA_013399895.1 Serilophus lunatus
TGATTCTTTTCATTTCTGTCTCATCTCTTTTATGTGCTGCATCGGCTGTTTTCTTGCCATCTGAATCAGTTTTTTGGAACAATGGGATGTATGAGGGCTGAGGGGGCAGTGGAAGAATACAGCCCTTGTTGTACACTCTGTGACTTGACATTGATTAATGAGGGTGCGGACATGGGCAGAATTTGATAGAGAGAGAAGGGGAAATTGGAGGACCTGAGGGCACCAGAAGGAGGAGGGCAAGGAGATGACAGAGAGAAGACCAGAATGATGCCAGTGACTCCACACAGTGAGTGGTGGAAATCACCCACCCTGGGCCATCCACCGGGAGGGATCTGGAGTAGCTGGAGGGACCCTTCCACCATGGGAGACACCCAGCAGGGATGGGAGCATTGCAGGGAGTCTCACACCTCTCTCCAGGTTTATGCTGCACGTCAAGACCTGCTGTGTCAATATAACCCTTTTTCATGTGAATATTTGCTCCCAAAAATATTGGTAGAAGGAGCTTTTGTTGCTTCCTCTGTTCCTTCCCGCATTCCTCAGTCTCCACCCTATTGATTTAATTCCAGAACCTAAATACACATCACACTGGTTACAACTTTTCTGCAGGAGCCTAAAACACACACAACTGTGCTGGAACAGAACACTGAGGGGAGGGATGGGTGACACCACTTTGGAGAGAGAAAAGAGTCTCCTAAATACTGTTCTTTTGGTTGTTTCTTGTCTTGCTGAGTGGTCCAGGTTTAATGAAGCCACAGCCACCAGGTTCTCTTTCCTTGTATTAAACTGAAAAAAAATTTAGTATATAAAAGAAAATCTCCAGAAGGACAGTGACAAATGGCTGCAATCCCTTAGGACTCAGTACGTGAAGGAGTCCACAAGAAAGAGGGAGAGAAACTTTTTACAAGAGGCTGGAGTGACAGGACAAGGGGGAATGGCTTCAAACTGCCAGAGGATGGGCTTGGTCAGAGATTAGGAAGAAATTCTTCCCCATGAGGGTGGGGAGGCCCTGGCACAGGGTGCCCAGAGAAGCTGTGGCTGCCCCATCCTTGGAGGTGTCCAAGGCCAGGTTGGAGCTGCCTGGGACAGTGGGAGGTGTCCCTGTCCATGGCAGGGGAGGAATGAGATGATTTTTAAGGTCCTTTCCAACCCAAAACTTTCTGATCCTGTAAACAAGTTTTTCTTCCATGACTTTTCCCCACCCTGCTCCAGGACAGATTCCTGGTCTGCCCTGCTCCCAGTATACTGAGCTGGAATCTGCACTGGTGAGAATCTGGATGACTGGGATGAAGAGGATGAGTGTATCAAACCCAGCACAAGATACAAGCAGGCAGGTGCCACATGCCTTGTTCCAGAATGTGGAAGGCAGGTTGTGTGTTTGCTTATTCTGCTCTTTCAAGGTGCAGTTGAATAGCAGTGACTTGAACTTGTCAGTCTTAGGTCTGTCTGGTTGGACCTGCCCTCTGCAGAGAAAAGTCAGAGCTGCTGGCTCAGACAGAGCTAAAATGGGCCCCAAAGTACCACCTCTGTAGCCCCCCCACTACCAAAACCTGGCCACAGAAACCCAATCCAGAACCCCAGTAAAGACACGCCCTGTGGTACATCTTGGAATTATTCCTATTAAAGCACCAATATTAGTCTTACTAGTCGGAAATCTTTACAAAAGCCACTTCTGATGAAACCTTGAAGCAAAGCTGCAGTTTCAGAACCTACCCAAACCAGCCCCAGCCCCTTCTCAGACTCAAATTCAAATTGTTTTGCCTTTCTCCAGCACCTCAAATAAATTCGGTATCTGCCAGACTATGGACTGTTCATGTGCTAATCCCACTCAGACTCTCATTCAGGGCTGGTCTCTTTTGCATAAAACATTAAATGTTGGTTTGAGGGGACAGTTGTCCCTATGCCCTGTTTGGGAGCTCTCCCCACCAGCCTCTGCCCACTCCAACCCTGTCTCATTTCCCCAGGGTGAAAGCTCCTGGGTTTGTTATATGTGCACAGAAAAGGAACACAGAGAATTTCCCTGATGAGCACAGAATCTGCTGCCTCTCATGTGCCCTGACCACCACCAGCTTTAATTCCTCACCCAAACAGCACCGTGAAAATACAGCGTGTAGGGACCAGCTGGCTCCAGGCTTGGATGCACACAACCTGTTTGAGCTCTTGGGATTTCTGAGTGCACAGACAAAACCAGCCTCCTGCCCCCCAACATCTGGCTGAGAACAACGTCCCAGACCTTTTCTTTGCACAGAGTCTTCCAGCCTTTCCCTTTCTCCCTCCTCTTTGCATCCAAGACAAGCAGCCCAGTGATCACCTGCAATGGCAGCCACAGAGGGTGACCTGAGCCCTAGAGCTACTGCTGGAACAAATGAGAGAGCTTAACTAGAGCAAGACTGGCATAAAAAGGGAAGGGAAAAAAGAGAGGAACAAAGATTCCGTCCAATTTGCTCTTTTGGGCATTGTAAAAACTGGCCTGTTTCCCAGTATATCACTCTGCCATTGAATAAGGTCAATTGCAGAGCAGTTCTTCAGTCATCCTGATGGGTTTTCATGAGAAAGTGAATGGAGTGCAAATTAGCCAAAGTCGTCACAAGCTTTTTTACTGTCACTCTAAGCCTGACAGTCCAAAGGAAAATGAGGATTAATAAATCTAACGAACTTTCTCCATTATCCAAGCCAGGTTAGGAAACTATTTATTGTCTCTCTTTTTTCTGTGTTTCATCCATTTTGCCTACTGTGGTGAAGCATTTCAAGAAGAAAGAAACAACAGCCACATGCACACACACGCTTTGCACGCACACACGGGGCTCACCCCCTCCAGATCTGCAGCACAGAGCCATGGGCAGAGCACAGAATAAAGGCACTGGCATCAGGCAGGAAAAGCAAGGGTTTAAAATAACTCCACCTTGCACACAAAGTATAGTTTTAGGGGAATCCTTACAGCTGCTGATTCTCATTAATTGATATGTGCTCCTTGTTTTAAACGTGAATATTTTATGTTAGCAAGCCTTAAAAAAACACCATTTTTAAAGACTGAAAATATTAAAGGGAAGGTGGAACTTTTTAACAATTACATCAACATATGTGAAGCAGATTTTAGTGCAGTTTCAGATTTTTTAAAAAATAGAATAAGGCATCCCAGTAGCTACAGGTATAGAATGTAAATCTTTACTGATTTATTAAAATAACTTTTATTCAAATAACTTTTGGAAAACTCACTCAACTTAGAGCATTGCCTGAAACATTCTCAGAGACCAGGAGGCCACATAGAAATGACACAAAAGGCCTCTAGGAACCATTTAGGCTTTTTGGTTTGGAAGCTTAAGTCTGTGTGTATGTTTAAACATATATGCATTTAAGTCCAGAATAATGCAAATGTGTCCAACTCCACAGCTGGACAACACGTTACCCTGGGTGATTAATTTGATATTTTCCTTCAACATTCCCAAAGGCCTTAAAAACTTTCCTGTGCTGCCTGAAAAGATGGCTGAGTTTTCAGAATTCCTGTTTTCAGGCCCATTTAGACCCATTTCACATCCACAGTAAGAGAGGTGGGGAAAAGGAGACAAACAGATCAGGCATTTCTTGTGTCCTTGGGAAAACAAGTCTGGGAAGTGATCAGTCCAAATTTCAGGTGAACTGGTTCCCTAATGTAATCTCAACAAAAAGGGATCAAACTCCTGACTTCTGAGGATCAGGAATGTGTTAATGGTGGGAGCAAGGAAAAGATACCATAGACAAAGTTTTGGCCCTGGGATCCTAATTAAAACACCCTTAATATTGTAAATGAGGACAAAGATCATAAGAGAACATTGAACTACTCACACATAAAACTAAAATGCTGAACACCAACACTGGGTGCAGCCACAAATGATGCAATTTTCCATCTTCCTTCCAGGAACCATGAAAACCATTATTTCAAATCCTGCTTCATGTTGGTACTGATGATGAGTTATTCCTCTCCTATCACAATCTCCTAAACTTCCTTCATAAAGAAGGAAAAAGTTGAAAGGGGAAACCACAAGGTTTTATTCTGGAAGCTACACAATTTATTTTTTTTTTAATTTCTTCCATCTTTCTTTGATAAAATAAAAACTGTTCCAAAAAAAGTTATTAATTAAAGACTTGCTTGTGAGTAAAAAACAAGGGTAAAGTCAAGCCAAAGAGTTTGTTTCAACACTTTGTTTTCATCTTTTATGTGGACACACTCACCAGAATAAATTCCCCCTGAGGAAGCTCGTGCTGCAATCTGAGTAACCAAAGAAAAATTGTAGAGCATTCAAAGCAATCTGGGCTTTGTTGAGATTTCCCTTCTCCTACTTTCACAGTCACTTGTCATTCCATTTAATAAGAGAGAAAACTTTCCTGACCAGCTAAATTATGCCATTCAAGATATTAAGGAAAACACACATACCCTGAAGTAAAGGTAAAATTATGCTGCAATCATCAAATCAGCCTTCTCTTCTTTATCCCATCTGTATATTCTCCTTGGAAAAGCTCGAGCCTGGGTTCCAAAGCCCCACGAGCAGCACAGTCCTACCTGCTTGCCACTGAAATTGCTGGTATTTTAATCTCATCAAAGAATCTGGGTTTTTCTTCCTGCTGTTTTGACTTTGCTGTCTCTTAGCCCTGTCACATTCACTACTTTTGAATAAGTGCAGAACTTGCATTTACAGAATTTGCAATCTGCAAGATTGTTTAAGTGATTTATCAAATACTTTGATTGAACACTTATTGCTGCTCCAGTTCTGAATCTCATTTAAATTGACTGGGCTTGACATAAACCTTTAGAGGGAACAGAGGAACGAGTCCAGGCTGTGTCAGGTACAGCATGAGGGAGGAAAAAGTTCCACCTCCAGCCACAGCCCTTCTGGAATTGCCCACCGATAAAATCAGCTGTGCAGTATGTTCCTTTTAAAGCACTTTTACATCTGATAAAGGCACAATATCAACAGTCAGCTGGGCTTGACCTTAATTAGGAAGCAGCCCAATGTCAGTGTAGGTTGGTCATCAACCACAGAGCATCAAGCAACATTTGGATTATTTGCCTGTGGAGCTGAAGGGTCCAGACCTTTGGCAGGTTCTGCACAGCCACAGCCATGTCACTTAAATCCAAGTTACAATCCCTCTGCATTCATAACACACCAACCAGAGAAAGTCTCAGTTCCAAGTTCAGAAACATCTAAAAAGCTGGAAAAGGATCATTTTTTGTTGTCATTCTGAGGAATGCTAAATAAAACGAGAGTAAATGAGTTTGATGGTCTACAGAGAAACCCAAAGCCACGACACCCAAAGGGATGCAGCAAAACTCTTCCCCCCAAATTAGAAAGAACAGACAGGCACCCCTGAAGGTTCAATGCCTTATGCTCCACCGAGGTGCCATTTTAATTGAACTATGAGTATATTAAATTCCTGTGATTCCCTATTATTTTCTAAGTTCACAGAGAACAAACAGTCTCCAGGAACATGTGCTGGCTGCCACATCCCTTTCAGTGGTAGAACCATTTAGGAACAAAATTATTAAAAGTACTTAAGTGCTGCAATAAATCCCTTCCCAAATAACACGTGGGGATGGGCCAGAGCCAGGGAGGATTTCAAGCACCCAGGATTCCAGGGTACAGAGTTTTCATCATTAATAACAAGCAAGCAAAGATAGAATAAATGAAGAGGATTTGTTTCAGTCCATCAGGGATTAAATTACATTCTCCTGCAGCACAAGGGTTCTGAGTCTTTCTTGCTAAATCTGTTGTCTTTCAGGCTCATGGCATTTTCAATGCTTCCTCCAAACTCATGTGGGATAATGCACTTCCAAAAAGTAGGCTCTAGGTATGCACATTCTTAAAATCAACCACTCAACATGCATCCAAATAAAAGTGAGCTTTCCTCCCCATTTTCCCCGAGAAAGGAAGCTCAGAGCCCTTTTATGCATTGTGAATGGCCCACCTAATTTAGACTGAATTATACCCTAACCTTCATTTCCCCTTTACTTCTTTGCTCCATTCAGCAGTTTCTGACTTCAGCTAATTCACTAACAATCCCAGCTGGTCCTTCCCAGCTCCCAGTTCTTTAGCACATTGTCCAAGGAAACTATGTGCTCCCATCTACACTGGTATTCCACTCTCCAATTAACCTACTGCTGAGAGGCTTTACCCCTTTCCACCATCCATTCCTCTGCACATACATTTTTTTAACCTTTTCCTTCTTGAATTAAAGTGCAGGAGATCCAGGTGAGAAGGTGTTAAATTTATTTGCTAAATGTGGTGCTGGTTACTCAGGAAGACAAAACACACGATGGGGCGATAGCCCTGGAAGAATAATCTGCTGGATCTCCAGTGCATTTCAAAGCCAAGTTAAGGCACAGATGTTTAAGGTACAAGTAAACAAATAACAAAGGAATTTCCACCCTTGCTGCACGACAGGCATATGCTTGTTCTGAGCCCTGGAGCTGGGGTCAGCCAGAGGTATGGCTGGTATTTGATCCACAGCCCCGCTCCAGACACGGAGATGGATTTTCTATTCCCATTATTTAAAAATAATCAATCACTTTTCTATCACACAATTATAACTGATGACAACAGAAGGAATGTCTGTGCCCAGGAAAGCCCAGGCTCTTCACTGTGAAAGTTTTACCATGGCTGCAGGAGATAAGCCTTGAGCATGGCCTTGTTCCAGATCTATTTCACTGATTAGAGCAGATATATATATATATATATTTATAGCTTTAGTTTTGTCTTATCAGGGACAGAGATGATCCCAGTTGTTGGGTGCCTGCTCATCACTCATCTGCTTGCACAAATACAATAAACCAGACTTGAAACAGTTCTGCTGTCTTGGTATAAATCCAAGGCTTCAACATCTTGAATCCCCTATCCAATAACTCTGCAATTATCCACAGAGAATTCCCAGAGCAAATGTTGATAAACCTCCCTCGGTTCAGACTAGAGGTGTGTCTCAGAGACCCTGCCCTCCTTTTCACTTCAACTGCCAGGTTGTCCCCAAACCTCCTTCCTAGCGTAGTTAAAGACCACATTTTAGAAGACCTGAATTTCCATGCCTGCTTCCTGAGAGCCATTTAACGTTTCCTTCTCTGACACAAGTGCCTTCTTTCCAGGGAAATGGCCCAGATCTCATAGCTGACAAGATCCCAGATAAAGCAAAGATAGGAAAAATGCAATTGATGGCTATGAAACACCTACCTCCCCCAATTCCTTCTTTCTTGTACATTTGCTTAGAAGCAAGTGAGCACAATAACAGCACAGTGCTCAGAAAGTGGTTTTCAGAATCAGGCAGTGAGAAAGTCAATATGGAGCAGTGTGTCCATTTGTTTTGATTTATCTCACTAACTTCAATTGACAGTTAATTCATCAGAGGAGGAAAATGCCAGTCTAGTGAAAACACAACTCGTGAAGGAGAGAGAACTGAGTGGAAAACACAGAGTGTGGATAATACAGGTAATAAATTAAAGGATACAGTATCAGTATTTTATCATTCCCATTCTGAATTTGCTCTATCCCCACTCTTGCCAATTACAGTTTATAGTAAGCAGTAAATTTACACTGATACATATCAACACACACGCCCTTTACAAAATGAGGTGACTTTGGAGAACAGGAAAAGACAAGAAAAGAAGTGACTTTGGCTCAAATTCCTAAATCTGAAATTTCCAGCAGCAACTCCAATCTCTTGTAACAAACCACAGGCGAGATGAGAATGTACACTGCAAATGCTGGCCTGGATCTAAAATCCATAAAGAAAATAAAGAGTTGAAAATATGATTTGCAACGGCAGCACTGGTGCACCACTAACACCAGTGCAGGGCTGCCAGGGAGCAGTGGAAGCCTCACACCCTCCTACAATCATGTTCCCCCTCCTTTCCAGGGGCACACCTTGGTGTGTTCCCTATTTTTGGCCCATTCACTGAGTTTTACAGGCCACTGACATCTTGGGCACCTTCCCATCTCTGAAGTGCTGCTACTCCCCTTAGCAGTAAACCCCCATTTCTGCTCCACAGAGCACAGAGAACTCCACAAGAAGCTGAACTTCCTGGCTTTTTTAATTCCTTAAATCACCTTGTATTTATTAAAACTTATTAAAACCCAAGCACAGCTGCAGGGGACCATAAGGAATTAAGCTTCTTTCTGACCATTTCCCAGGAAACTGGACAAGAGCCAAAAATAATCTGTCCTGGTTAAAGTATCTGCATTTGGCCTCAACCAGTCTATATAGAAAGGCACCATCTCTATGTCCCTGCCATGCTGCTGAAATTCACTTTGGAGATGATACAACCACCTAGGAATAGCAAAAGATCCTCTAGAGAGAGTGGAAATGTCTGTAAATCAGGACTTGGACAATAGTTCAGCAGTCCCAGCCCACATAGGCAGCAGGACTGAGTTGGAGGCAGGTTCCCATCCTGACACAGCCTCCCCTGTGTCCCTTGTTCATAAAAAGACACCCATACAATATTACAGCCCCAGCAATAACCACCTCTGATGGCACAGCCAAAGTCACTGGGGCTGCATTTAATCCTTCCCTTGCTCTCAAGTCATCTCTGAGGAATCCACCACAACGATCCAAGTTTACAGACAAGGATTTCCCCCCTCCACTGAGCAGCTTGTGATTTCACAGTAACGTTTCAAGGTTGTTAAACAACATTCTCCTTCATTGCATAAAAGATGAAGAAAGTCAAAAGTATGAGCACTGAAAAAGTGTCTGATGTTTAGAGGTGGAATTATGCAGCTCCACTAAAGCTGCCTGTGTGGCACAGACAGGATGTTCACCCCAACTACAGCTGACAACCCTCCCCTCCTTCAAGAGACCAACACTTATTCCCCTCCTCACAACAACTCCTTTGGACTGTAGCTGTTGTCAGCCCCAAGTGGATGTTGACACTTGTGAAGTTCACTTTAAAAGAATAATTCACTCTTGCAGCACTAAAATCATACTCCCAACTGAAGTTTTGCTGCCCCAAAATACCTTTAGCACATAGATACGTGATCCCGTTGTTAAAATTGCCTTTCAGTCGATAAATTGGGTTTAAATTTTGCTCACAGTGCTGGGGGAGCTGAGCTTGTCTCTGCAGCCTGTCCCCCCTCCCTGCCCACCTTGGACAGACAGACCCAGCAGCACCAGGGCTATGGGCACCGCTCGGACCTGCCACGTTCTGCCTTCTCCACATCACTCTCCTTTCCCAAACGTTTGGCCATGGTGATTCCCCCGCCCCTTCCCTTTCCCTTCCTCCAAGTTGAAGGCAGTTCACCACTTACGGTCATTTACAGCTTACATCCCAGCAAATCCAGAAGGTGTCTGATGAAAAAGAGGGACTAGCCAAGCATCTTAATCCCCCTGTTCATTCATGCTCTCTGTAATGTTCTTTCAGGCCTCTGCTGAGAGACTAGGCTGAAATGAAGGCTGATAAATTAGTCTGGAGGGAAACAAGGCAGATTCTGCTTGTAAAAGGTCATTCCAACTTTGTTCTGGGTGAGGGTTTATCTTGACTGCAGCTGCGACAGACAATGGCCGGGACCTAAACGGCAGAAATCCAAGCTCTGCTCACGAAATTACTGTGCTGATAAGGGAGAATGGGCTTCAGGGAGATCTAAATGGGAAAAAGGAGGTGGGGGGACAAGGGTGAAATGTAGGTATTTTTGAACATGATTGAACAGGGATGACACAATGAGATGCACAATTAAAGCAGAGGTTCGCCGGGGCGTTATCCGAACGCGAAGGAACCGGAGCCAAAGGCAGGAAAGCCCCACTGGTGTGTGCTGAGCAAATGGCCTCCAGTGGGCTGGACCTGCAGGTTATAAAGCACACTGAGCACAAAGGGGGTTCTCAAAGATCAGGGCTCCTGAGTGCTGCACCCTCCTAACCCGGGGCTTCGCCCCCAGGACGTGCTGGGGATTCACTTCACCAGCAACGTGTGGCCAAGAGCGGCCAGAAGAAGCTCCACTAGGGAGATGCACAGCCAGGGGCTGGGAGAGGACACTTCATTTCCTTTAAGTGTGTTTTGTGCTTTCTGGGGCAAAGAGAGTAACTGATGGTGAGTTCTGATGAACCACCCCCTGTCTGTGCTTCTCATCTGTCCAGGGATGGACTCCCCTCAGAGATGCTTCTCCTTGATTTACCCCTCCCACTGGAACACACTCCTCCAGCAGTGCCAACACATGAACCAGTCCCAGCCCGACACCGCCTGCCTGGAATCCCTTTGCACCGACCAGCCCCTGGGTCTGAGACCCCCCTGCAGAGCTGCTCCAGCCCTGGGATCCAGCACAGGAAGGACTTGGAGCTGCTCCAGGGAGTCCAGAGGAGGCCCCAAGATGATCAGAGGGCTGGGAGGAAAGGCTGAGGGAACTGGGGTGGTCCAGCCTGCAAAGGGAGTTATTTGCATTGCTCCCACCCCCTGTAACTGCAACTGAAAAAGCTCCTGTATATTTATGGTTTCACTTATTGATCATTTCCTTTACAAAAGCCCACTGTGCTCCTGTGCTTCTCTGGGAATGGAGGAAATCAAGGCTGAATTTCTCTGTAGGTTAAAATTCTAGAGGGAGAAGCAGTGCCTTGTATTCTGCAAGGCTTTTGACACCAAAAAGAGCTATTTTGCAAACCCTGTGATCACCACTGAGCTTTTCATGGGATTTTGTTTTTCTCTTTTTTTTTTTTTTTAAGTGTGGATGATAAAACTCTGCTTCAGAAGCTGGTATTCACGGATGCCTCTTGAAGACGAAAAGAAAATATTTATTTCCTTTTTCTGCTTGTGAATCAGAATGTTCTATTTAAAGAAAGTGCCCTCTGCCGGATTGCTCATGAGTTATTACCCCTTATGGAAATAAAGGAGAAATATCAGGAGGTATTCTTAGTCATTCCCTTCCCCTGTCTCTTCTTTTTTCCCTTAATTCCTTATATACCCATGTTTTAGCCAAGTGCCTAAGATAGAGCAAGATATCTTGGAATTCTTGGGCCTAAAAAAGACTTACTCTCTTAACCCTGACATTTAAGCTTTTGGTGAAACAGCAAAAAATGGGACAAATTTCAGTGATTTCACTTGGACGTTATAAGGTGCATTTTTCATTTTTATCCAGGGTCGAAGTGAATAAATGAACCTCCCACAAGATGCAGCTGTGGAGAGTGGGATTTTTGTGATATGATCAGCTCCTTTTTGTGAATCCAAAGCCAGTCCATGTGCCCCTGGCATGTTTTTAACACCAGGAATAGGAAGCAGCCCAACAATTGGCAGGACCTGGAAGCTGCTTCTTCCCCTTCCTCGTGATGTCCCTTGACACCAGAACAAAGGCCAGATACTGCAGGGAAAATTAAAGTGCTGGTGTTCCCCCCACAGCTGCTCTCTGGAAAGGGAACAGCCTTCAGCACACACAAAGCTGAGCAGCTCCATTGGCCCAGAGATCACACAGAATTCAGGACATTTAGAGGTCAGGAAGTTATTTCTCCTCCTTGAGATTAATTTTTTTCAGTTTTGGTCTAGAGCAGAAGTTTCTCTGTAGTTTTATATGCACATATATAAAATTTCTAAGTGGGGATGCTGAGGGCACGTCTGGGCACTCCCAGGGTGCTCCTACATTCTGTTTTCCTTATGAAACCACAGATCCTTTCTCTTTCAGAGTAATTCCAGCCAAATAAACATTTGAGACATTGTGACATAACCTTGCATGGGATGATATCTGCTGTGAGCCATGGACACCTTTCCTCAGCAGTGCCCAGGGCTGTTCATTCCCTGCAGCAGCAGCAGATGGGGGCTGGAAAACAGCAGTTCCTGAGCTCCCCTTCCCTGGGTGACAGAAACTGTTCTAGGAACGTTATTCTCCAGCCAAAGGGAGAGGCAGAGGCCAGAGAACATGAATGAATCAGGAGACACACAAAGGGAACGACAAGGAAATGTCATCACATCCTGAAAGCACGTTAGAGAGAGATGAGTGCAAGGAGCTTGGGGGATTTCTCTGCTCATTTAGAGGTCTCACACTTCTTTTAGCATCTTTGGTTAAGAAAAAGGACAGGCAAGAACATGCTGCTTTAGCTGTATCAGCCTTTAAAGGGAAATGAGGGAATTTCTGTATGTTCTTTTAACTGGGAAGCATGGAAAAAACACTACAGTTAGAAGAAGCTTAGAGGTCCCTATTTTAATGTTTTATAGATATTTTAATATCTTAAAAATATATATTTTTAA
This sequence comes from Serilophus lunatus, assembly GCA_013399895.1. NCBI lineage: Eukaryota > Metazoa > Chordata > Aves > Passeriformes > Eurylaimidae > Serilophus > Serilophus lunatus. The sequence goes on from VXBA01004717.1 coordinate 578,203, forward strand.
AAAAATATTTTTTCAGATATTTTAATATCTTAAAAATATTTTTTAAAAAAATAACTTTTAAGATATTTTTATATTTTTAAGACCCAAGCAAATATGATATAACTCTCCTCTCAGCATTTAAGGCCAGGCATGTGAAGTAAATTTCCCTTGGCACTTGTGATTATTTCTGAAAAGAAATAAAATAAAAAAGACCCTCGTGCTAAAATTTAAATCTCCAATTTTGTTGGAACAGGGAGGTTGAACTGCTGTGAATCACTGACACTATAAAGCACATTCAAAACCCAGCAGTTTTCCACTGGCCCAGATGTTGACCCAGAATTCTGCTCCGTCCTGAGCTGCTGGCTCCTATTTTTTTCCACAGTTATTTGTCTTTCATGGGACAGTTTCTATCTTCACCCTCAAGTATTAAATGAAAGCACTTCTTTTTTTTCCTGTGTAAAGAGCAGCCTGGCTCCAACACTTGTTTTTCAGCAAACAATCTCACAAAACAAATTAAAACAAAGGAACTAATAATTATTCCTTAATGATATTTATCCTGTGAAGCAAAGTGAGCTAAAATCATCATCACTTCCAAGTTCCCTACAATTCTGCTGCCAAATTTCCCTCTGGGATGAGATTCCCATTCTTGTCCCAATTAGCAAAATAAGCAGTGCTATAAATATTGTTATTTATTCAAAGTGATCAAAATCATGATTTTTTTTTTCTCTTTTTTTTTTTTTTTTTAGGTCACAGAAGCAATAAAGCACAAACACACGTTGATTTATTTGGGGTGCTCTGAGTGGTGTGTTCTGTGTCAGCAGGCAGGGGAGTAATGGGATCAGGAGAAAGGCAATCACATCACACTGGATAATCACCAGGCTTTTGTTTGGGGTGGTGTCTTCTAAGGAATATAAAGGTAGATAAACATGATCAGCACAGCAGTGTCAGAGGGAAAACACCCAGCACAGTGTCCTGCACTGGCACCCACTGAATCACCCCTGGGAGGTGCCAGGACAGCCACACAGCTGATTTATTTTTGTGACATGAGCATGAATCACCCACTGCCATCCCATGCCTAAAAAGCCCTTCAAAGATAGGTGTGGCTTCATTTAAAGAATATTTTTTAAAGCATATGCCACAAAGCAAATCAAGAAACAAGATAGAGAAGCTGTGCTGCAGATAAAGCAGGACGTGTTCTGCCCCTTGGCTAAGAGGAAAAACTGCAATAAAAATACTTGTATGTCTTTTTTTCAAGATATGGCAAGTAAGATACAGCATTCTGCATCCTCATGGATGTTTGAGGCTATTAGGGGAAACAGTGAGTAAAGCTCAAAGTTGCAGCAAATAACATTCCTGTTGTACAGCCCTGAGCTCCAGGAGGGACATCAGGGCCAGGCCTGGAGAGAGCAGTTTAGAAGAAAATAGAGCTGGTCCCACCTCCAAACATGAGGTTTCCTCCACGTTTCCTGAAGATTTAGGAGTACAATTAACTGCTTTGTTTCATGTTCACAAATCTGCCCTTACTGATGTGTGAGAAAATGAGTTTTGCAGTAATAATGCTTGGATAGAAGGGACAGATCCATTTTCTGATCAAAGCCCTTCAAAGCATGTTTTCCAAGCCCCCAAAAGGTTGTTGGCTTTTTTTTTTTTTAATACAGAAATCAGAAGAAACAGACATTAATTATGAAGCACATCCCATATGAAAACAAACCCCTCAGCTTTCAGCAATGCTGAGATGGTGCTAAAGAATCTCCACTTTGTGGCCAATTCCACTTCCAGTGGCACTTTAGTTTAGTCAAAGCCTGACAATAAATTTACTGGGGTGAAGGGCAAGAATTTTTTGTACAAAAGGCAGAGACACTTAAAATTAAGGAAATGATGACTACTAAAAGCAAACAGAAAAATGACCAGGTTTTCAGGATTTGGGAGGTGGGGTGTGCACAGAACTGGGATTATCAGGAGTATAAACTGCAGGAAATTAACTGAGAAACATGAATGGAGAAGGGATTGGGTGTGAAGAGCAGATATTCCTGAAGTAAAAATACCAGTAGAAGAGTTAATTCAGGTTATGTCTCAATTAGCCAGAAATAAAGAGTCACATGTGGAAGTCTTACAACAGCATTTGACTCACAAGTCACTGCAAATCAAAACTACACTTTTCAGAGAAATACTGACCAAAAAAAAAAAAAGTCAAACTACAGAAGGAATTCTTGTCATGGTGCTACAAAGCCCAGGTTCACTGCAAGGAGCAGCACACAGGCAAAAGTCACCAAGTTACAGGGTGACAAAAAGCTCCTCCCTTTTCCTTTTTCTCCCTCTCTGCCAATTGCCTGCTCACACAATTTTACCAACAGAAGAGGGAAACATATCCCAGGTTAAAATTTCCCAACAATTTGCCATCAGGTAGAACTGCCTGGAACATCTTAAGGCTTTTCCAATCCTACCCTCAAAGGGAGTAGCTCAGAAAACCAACACCCAGCAGACACCATTTATCCACTTCATTCCTGCTCAGCACATGGAGAGATTTGTGTAGGTTGATCCCAATCGAAATTTTGAAGGTTCTGAGTGGCTGAAAACAGGTCCCTGAACTGTCTTCAAACACACTTGGAAGTGGAAAACTTCAAGGGTTGTCTACAGGTACAAGCAGGATCCAAAGAGAAGGTGTCAAGGTGGGTTGGGGACAGTGTTTGAGGACACCTGATGGAGGACAAACAGTCCTTCTTTGAGGTGGGAAATGTCCCTGCTGAATCAGAGGACAAAGGAGCTGTGAGGAGTGCCACAGAGAAGGAAAGTTTGTTCAATTACACTACAAAAACAAACAGCATCACAAAGCCAACAGTGACTGAAGCCGATAGAAGCAGCTCCTATCAGGGCTGGCACTCAGGGAACAGTGGATGTGGGGAACATTGCTCAAAATCAGGAATGTAAATACCAACTTTTATCAGAAATATAGAACACGAGGCTTTGCCAAGGTCACAGAAAGAGAAAAAAAGAAAAGACTTGTATTACTCAAGTGGGATCTGACAAGGAGGATTGCGCTGTGTTCCAAAAAGTCAAGCCTTAAAACAAAATAAATAAAAATATAAATCCAGAAAAATGAATGCCACCTATAAATACCTGGGTCAGAAAAAGAGAATTCACCTTTCTGTAGGAGCTGCTTCCATGCTGCAGCCTACAAATAATCAGTATTGCATCTTTCTAAAGGAAAACTGAGACCTTGGAGTGCCCAATACCCTCCTCAGGGAACCTCAAGCTGCCTCACACCTTCCTGAGCCAGATCATGTATTGCCACTCTAATAACATTGAATTTTTTCTCCCCAAAACACCGTTTTGATGATCATACAGTAACACCAATCAACTGTTCTGTAAGGATATTCACACAGAAGAAGCCAAGACCAAGAGGAACTGAGGAATGTCTTTGGAGGGCACAGAGGGAATCAAAGTTCTCAGCTGAATTTCCCCCTTTTTTCCTGCACTGGGATGGAAAGAAAACTCTTGACTCAGTCATTCAACCAACCTGATTTCAGCTCTTCAGGCAGTTCCTACTGCAGAGCAACAAAACACAACTGAGTTTGGTTCTTATAACAAGTGTTTTTTTGCTGTTTCCTGCACTTGAGACACATTGAAAAAGTAAACAAAAACATCTGGACCTACTTCTTTGGGCTTCACTGAATCCAACTGCTCGCTGATTTTTGACTTCACAATCAAGAGTGTAAATATAATCAGACACAATTTAAAATGTTAATGCTTAAGTCTGGCCTTTTTGACCTCGTTTTCTAAGAAAACAGGGCTTCTGTGACTGCACTGCTGGCTGCCCCCTTGGTAAGCCTTAGTTCCATCCTTTAGCTGCTTCCCACCCTGTACTCCAATATTTTATAAGTCATTTCCCATCAGTAATGACCAAAGGAGAAAACAGGCCAAGTAACTGCTTCATCCAGAGAAAAGGGAGGGAAAAATCAGTTTTCATTTCTTTTGAGAGACAGGTCTGGCCTATCCAATGATGTGTGTCCTACCAGGAAACCTCTCTGCCCCAGCTGCTCCAGACACAGCCTCTTCCTCAGGACAAGAGCCAGAAGCTGCCACGGCAGCAGGGCTGTGGAGCATTGGGATGGACATCAGGGCCAGAGAGAAGGAATTCTGTCCTGTATGATATATAATCATATACAATATATATTGTGCAATGGACACTGTATATGTTGAAACAGGACTGTGGGCACAGAGCAGAAATCTGAGGCTACAATTCACTGCTAACAGAGTCTACTCTATATTTCAGGTTAATTAGGGACATACACATTTTCAAATCAAGAATGTAGGAGCAGAAGAGACCAAGATGATTTCTGGGACAAGTCCAGAAAAGCAGGGAGAAAGGTGGGAGTTGTGGGATAGAGCTACTTTTCCTCTTGAACAGTTTTCTTTTTGTGCGGCTCTTGGGGGAAAAATGACTTTCACGTTTCTTCATCTTTGCTGCAGAGCAAGAACTCGAGAACATCTGGGCAGGTAATGGGTACATGCTATTTCTCTCTGAGCAGTTAATAACACCTGCACTGCTGACACGGGCTGGGAGTCAAAGGTAACACACCCAACGACAGAACACGGGGCGACTAATCCCTTCCCTCCGCCTCGACAAGTCCCCAACACCATCTGGGAATGACAACCACGCGATGAAGTGACCCGACATCATTTAAGCCAACCTTCCAAAATGGTGCTAGACAGCAGTTTTTGCAGCCGAAGAAGTAATCTTAAAAGAGATTTTTGCTGATTTTAAATACTGCAGGTAACTGGGAGGGAGGGGGG
>VXBA01004717.1:582989-620303 GCA_013399895.1 Serilophus lunatus
GGGGGGGGGGGGGGGGAGAGCAAAATTACACAGGGAAACGTGGCAAAGTCACTACATCTGTCCCTGGGCCACCAGGCCTCAGTCCAGCTTCATGAACACCTGGCAGAGAAGAGAAATGAACGCGGTGATCACATTCCACACGCTTACCTCCCATCCAAAGTTTGTTTCCTTTAATGTGCTCCTCTGTACTGTCATATAGGGTCCAAATCTTTCCCCAACTTCAATCTTCTTTTTGGCCCAAATCCCTAGCCCTGCCCCTGGGATCGAAGATTCTCTGAGTTCAAAATCTGGTGGGATTGGAATGTCATCAGGAATGTAGACGGGAGCTTCATAAGGTGAGCCCTCCTTGGGAGTGAAGTCCTCACTGGTGGGAAAGGGTGACGGAGGTCCCACAGGAATGGGGGACATAATACTGTCCTCAGTTTCCTCCTCTGCGCTTTCGCCAGCAAGGAGATCGGGGTCGGTCTCGTACATATTATTTACAATCTCGCTGTCACCTAAAAGGGGAAACAGCAGAACAAAACACACTGAAATACTCACGTGAACATTAGTTAATCTCCTCTCGGGACAAAGTTTCGCAAAGCTGAGCTCGCATGTTTTAAGGGTAGAAAGGCAAACCTCCCTTAACTCAGGTAGGGCTGGGGTAAGAACACTCACACTGGCTGCAGAATGTTTGGTGCTGCTGAAGGCTGGGATGAAGGTAATTGCAGCCTGACATGTTCTATGGGGTCAGGGTTCCTGGACTGTTTGGCTTTCAGTTTTGGAGAGAGGGAAGAAAACACAGAAGGGGTTGTCGAGGTTCCCTTTAACCATTTATTGCCTTAACTGGCTCAGAATATTTTGTAGAGGGGAAAAAAATATGACAAATGAAGCTAAATCCAAGCTGAGTCTGGAAAGAGCTGCTTGCCTGATGTTTTGGTTTCTTGGTTTCAGTGTGTCCTGTAACAGAAGCTGTGGCTGAGGTGACCTCCCAGCTACACCCCAGCAATGCACCTTTGCCAGGGTAACAAAAGCATCACCACTCTGTGATCACAGAATCATGGAATGGTTTGGGTTGGAAGGACCTTAAAGATCATCTCATTCTACCTTCTGCCATGGGCAGGGTCACCTCCCACTATCCCAGGTTGCTCCAACCTGGCCTTGGACACTTCCAGGGATGGGGCAGCCACAGCTTCTCTGGGCACCCTGTGCCAGGGGCTCCCCTCCCTTACAGGGAAGAGTTCCTTCCATGTATCTGATCTAAACGTTGTCAGTTTGAAGCCATCCCCCCTTGTCCTTGAGTGAAAACACTAAACATAGAGGGTAATAAAATTTGGGGAGTTTTCCAAGAGGAGCCAACTGCTAAGCAAGGACATTCATATGTAATGAAAACGGAGCTTTTTCATCCGAAAAGGAAAAAGGGGGGGAATGAAACATGAAGGGGAAAAGAAAAACACATTTGTCATACAATACAAGTAGTCAAAGTATTTTTGGGAACAGCTTTGCCATCTCTCAATTAAACATGAGGCAGCATGACTGTGCTCTCAGTGCACAGTAGTTTCCACTATGACAACAAGTCCAACAACTGCCCCATTGTGGACCCTCCAACACGGGAGGGACTCCCACGGTGCAAATCAATGACTGACCTCTGATGTCATGGGGGGGAGCAGCACCCATCACAAATTACAGTTTGCACTGCAGCTCTGGCTGCCAAGTAGGAACCATCAGGGAAGAATAGCTGGAAAAGCACGGCCTGACCTAAGGTATATATAATTCATCCCTTCCATAACCTCAGAATGCACCTTCTGTCTGCAAGACACATCTCCTCCTCTGGGTTGGTTTTTTTTTTTTTTGTGCCTAATAAAGATTTTCCTGAGTTCATGCCTAAGAAACCTGGTGGCAGACTTGACTAAAGAGGAGGACTTTGATTCCTTTGCCAACATTTTTTTGCTCCAGCTTTGGAGAAGTACAGAGAACTGCCTGCTGCAGCTTACATGGGTTTCCTCTGCTAGAAAGTGCAGCCCTCCCTGCTCAACCACGTCGCCAGGACTGAGCTTTCATGAGCATGAGATACTCCATCATCCTGAAAATACTTGTGGTTGCAGTAAATGTTTTCTCGCCCAGTATTAGCAAGTCAAATTATTTTCTCCTCTGTGATTAGCCTCTTCTGCACTTAAGAGACAGGAATTCCAACTGAGTTGAAAAGAAAAACTAGGCTTGCTGGAGCACAACCTGTGAAAATTTCCAAAGTATTCAAGTAAAGTATAAAGACACCTCACTAGTGAACACTGTAATTTAATTTCTTCTGTGGGACAATCAGGGTGGTTCTGATTAAAATATTTTTTTCCAGGGATTTGGGGCAAATCCAGCAGCTGGGATTCAGGTTTTGTAACAGTTGGTTATTCTGCACTGCAGAACCTTCTAGATTGACCTCACTGCATCTGTACCATTTATCACCCTCAGTGCTCCTCTCAGCTTTGCTCCAGATGTAACACAACTGGTTAAAAATGAAAAATATATAAAAAGCCCACAGAAAACACCTTGTTTTTCAGGAATGAGCCCCACCACAAGTCAGCTGGCTGCTGTGGAGAGGGGACGTGGCCACTCACTGCTGACAAGCGTGCTGTCCTACATCTGCCCCTCTTCCAGCAGCAAGGATTGCAGTGCTCTGGAATGTCTGCTGGTGTGAAAAGCAGGACAGACATACAACTTGACCTTATTGTTGTTGTCATGAAACTAAAATTAGTCCCTCAAAGCTCACCAGCAAAACGACTTGATAAAAAGACCCATTGAAAGGTTGTTTCCACAGATAATCAGATATGGGCATATGCTGAAAATCTGTGTGACACCAATGAGGGTCTTGCAACAATGAGAGTGATGGTTTAGTGTTGGTGAGAGGCCTCATGAATAATCTATTTAGCAGCTGTAATGCAAAGAAAAGAAAGTCTGATGTTAAAGGAAATCGTGGTAGGTGAAATAATGTGTTAGATTTGGGTGGGTTTCTTGTATGTTTTGTATTGATTTTAAAATAATTTATTATCATTTAATCCTGCTTAGAAAATACCTACTTGTCTGAAACTAATGGAGCATTTTCTACACTCACAGACATTGCAAAGGTCAGCTTTGACTTTTTCACCAGGGCCATTTACAGAACACACCAAGAATGAATTTATACTGGGCAAGCAGTGCCTGGTCACCAGCACAGTCTGCCTCGAGTTTCACTGTCCTTGAAATAAATCTACAACTGAGCCTGATCCCACATTCCTTCTGCCCTCAGAGCTCCCTTGGGGAGCAGTGGGAATACTCAGAGCAGGCAGAGCGCTGAACACTCTCAGCACCCTCCCAGACTGGCTCTTGGCTGGCACGGGGTGACTTTCCAGGCTCACATCTGGCAGAAAGCTCCAGAATGGGACATTCACAGCAAATAGCTCATCTTTACTTGTGCAAAAAGCAGCACCAGGCTGAGTCCACAGTGCTGCCAGGTCAGAGGATGCTCTGTGTTAGTCCAAGAGATGGGTGGAACCAGGTATTTTTAGGCTCTAAACAAGGAGAAGGATGACAGGCACTTCAGTGAACTCAGGCTTTGCATCAGAACATGGAACCTCCAGCCCAAGGAAAGAACTTGAGCAAAGAGCAGAAAATACAAATATTCACACAGAATTGTGACTTCATACCCAAGAGTGAAACCACACAGGGAGAGAAACACAGATGCTTTTTCCTTAGGGATTAACTTGTTGTTGGAAAGGTTTTTACTTCATTATCCAAACTTTGCAACTCGTTCCTAACTGTGAGTTAGACACACATGTGGGTATTAAAACCTCAGCATTGTCCAGAACTACTTGGTTTGGGGCTGTTATCTTATAAAATAGCATCAGGAAAATATCCTTTAAGCCAGGACTTCCCTGGAATTTGTTTCCATTATTTTTGCTCCACAGGAAGAGCAGTGGGTGACCTCAAACACCTTTTCTAACCCAAAGAGGGATGTCCCCACCACCTTTACAACCCCATGGACATACTGAGGTTCCTGCAGTGTGGGATTTTCCTTCAGAAACATTCCCAGAGGAGAAAACCAAAAAATTCCAGCTATAATGCCTCATTAGAAAGAAGATATGGGGTGTTTGAGCCTTTTGAGCAATGTATTGAGGGGCTTGGAACAACTTGGCCTAGTGGAAGGTGTCTCTTCCCTGGTTGGGGCTGGAACAAGATGATCTTTAGGGTGCCTTCCAACCCAAACCATTCCATGACTCTATATGTCACACCTCCAGAAAACAAGACCCTCTACATTGTTAACTCTGGGGTGACAGGATTCTGCCTCTGTTTGCTGTGGACTCAGAATGTTTCACCACCAAAGTCATTTTTTCAGACCCATTCACAGACCAGAGGAGCTGGAATGGATCCCCAGCATCACAGCCCAGTCCAGCCTTGAGCACAAATATCCACATTCGTCAAGGATGTGCTTAACTACTGCCAACAGCTCGTGGGTTTCATCACCTCAGGGTATTCTGCTGCTCATCTTAACCTAATTCAGGTAAATTATAAGAAATATCTGCCCTCCACCCTGCCTTCCTCCTCTGGGAATTCTGCAGGAGCCTCACTCCTTGCTCCCACTCTGCCTCTCACAGGGTGAGAGCTGCCAGCAGGACTGCCCAGGACTTGGCAGACACATCTCTAAATCACAAAGGGCACTGGAAAGCCCCGAAGAACGCCCACCTCAAAGTGCCTTCAGCACAGAATGATCCCAGTGATCAGATTGCCACCTGATGGCCACAGCTGAAATACAATAGAAAATCCCAAATCCAGTCCCTGCTGGTCTCCCTCCATCTGCCTGGCCCTGGTTACAAAGCCTCATTCCATGAATTTCCAGCTCTTTGCAGCCCAGGAGCTGCCACCTCATCTCCCCCAGGCTCACCCTCTGTAGGATGCAGGAATTCTGCAGCACATTCTGCCAACAGCAGCAGCCCAAGAAGTCCAGGTGTCCCACAGAGTCCTCCCTGAGACCTTCATTCAGCTGCTCCAGGAAGGGTTTCCCACTCACTGTGCTGGGGAAGGTGACCAGCTGTTGGCAAGGCAGGTCACTTACAAAGGGACATTTGCCTCAAAGCAAAGAGGTATTTGTAACACACTAAAGACCTAAAATTCAGTGCAAGATCCTCTCTGGAATCTGAAATATCATTTCCTCCTGCCACAAAGGACTCAGTGACAAAACAATCATGGCAAGAGTTACTCCTCTTACATTAAGGATGACACTGAAACATTAAATGCTTCACAGCCATACAATTTGTGTTTTTTGCCTCCATCCATGGGCAATATTAATTTAATTGCAGTGGCTGTAAGGAAAGGACAGTAAGCAATTAGTTATTTGAGTTTCTCAACCCCATCACAAAATTTCTTCCATTAATTTCAAGAACCTTTCTCCTTCATCTAAACTGTACTGGTATCTACAGTATTTGCTGGTGGATACTGGTCTGAAAGCAGCACATTCAGCACCCAAAATGAACCTGCCCATGAGGAACTTCCTGGACACCCACGGGGACCAGGGCTCTGTGCAGTTCTTGGACCAGGGAGGATGCTCTGACAGATTTTCCATACACCTCTAACTGCTTCAGGAGGGAAAATAAATTCTGCTTTAAATGACCATTCAGAAATGTCTTTTCTCTTTCATTCACTCACAAAAACCCCTTCATCTTCACAAGTTTTACAGTTGAAAAAATTCTTGGGCAATAAAAGTACAGGCAGGGAAGTGGTCACAAGTGGGAAGTGGTTTTGCCCCTGTGCCACGGTGCCAAAGGAATGTCACAGGGGCTGCTTTTACCTTTGAGAAATGGTACTGTGAACATAATCCTCTATTTCTTTTTTCAGTTTAATGGGCACTTCTGCTACAACTTGCTGTGGTTTTGCCTATTTTTTCTGAACATAGAGATACCCAGCCTGAAATAGTATTTTTCCTTCCCTTTAGACTCCCCTTAAATCTTGGGTATTTAGTACCAGATGACAGTGACACATCGAGCACATCAGATTATTTCTCAGTGGAGTAGACCTGGGTCTCTCTTAGATCATGTTCAGAGCTTTCCACAGCTCCCCAACTTTATTATCTGAAAGCACCCAAAATGCTGCAATTAAAAGGAATTAGGGACAACTAAAATGGGGCAAGTAAAAGGAATTAGGGACATTACCCTCCAGGTGAGATCTGGTGCCTCACATCCCCTGTTCAAGATGGAACAGTCACACAGTTGCCACAGGATAAGCCACAGGTCACTGGCTTTGTCCAACTGGCAAACCAACAGCCAAATTCCACGGGAAAGGTGTGTGCAGGAAATTGAGACCCTGCTAACACCAAACCATGGAATGCTCAGTCAGGTCTGAGCTGATCCCATAACAAACCCAGCTCCAGCAGACATCCAAACTCCACTTTGTACTTTCTCCTCAAACACTGTAATTATATTTTACTCACACACTCCAAAGCACAGAATTTCAGGAATGCTCAAGAAGCAGGAGGATGCTGGTGGTGCAGCCCTGATGGACCCTGCTGCTCCAAACTCTGATGGCCAAGCTCCTGAACTCCAGAACCATCACCCTGCCAGCCCCAAGCACTTCTATTTGCAGGGCTACTCGTGGAAAAATTTGTGTAGAGTTGCCACTGAAATTAAGCCCAGAAGACACACAGTTTTTGCACATCCCTGTGTAAAATTTCAGACAAGCACAAGCTGTGTGCACTCCCAGCACAGGAACCCGCTGTGTCTGGGTCTGCCACCCAAAGTGTTTAAGGGCAAAACACAGGGAACTGCCCTGGATCTGCCTAATGCACAACTGCTGCAGAATCCATTAAAAAACAATTTAGTCCTGGAGAATACTCAGAACTTGGGAGACAGTGAGGAATGAGGCAGGAGGAGGAGACAGGACGAATGAAGAGGAAGAGGACCACGGTAAAACCCAAACATTTGCAAACGCAGCCCCTTTCCCGTGTTTGCTTTGGATATTCATTTTTCAAGTTTCACATTCAAGCTCTGTTTTGTCTTAGCTGGAGCTACAGCTCCCAAAGCAGCATCCAGTCCTTTTATTAAAAAGAAAGAGAAAGCAGATCCAAGGGAGCTGTAAGAGCAGATGACGACTGAGCACAGAGTTAATCGGGTGCGTTTTCCAATAAACATTCTAAAAGCAGTTGCTTCAGAACTTGGCTGCAAGAAGAACAGGTATTAAGGGTTTCAAGTGCCTTTGGTTTTAAGCAAAAAAAAAAAATAAGTGTTTTCTTTTATTAAGGGATTTCTGCTGGCAGAAATGGAGAATAAAGCTTGAAACAGTATTTCAGTGTGTTCCTTAATACGCATTTTCCCCTAGTAAAACCAGCAGGGAAAGTGTCCAAATTACTCTGTGCTAAATGCCAGTATTATATTTCCAGTAAAAGTCTAGTTCAACCAGGCATCGAAAATATTTCCATGTAAGATTCTTTTGGAATCAAACTCTTGAGATAATGTTGTGTCCGTAATTCCACTTCACCTGATTTCTCTGTATCCACTGTTTTGTTTCGTATTTGAATTCAAACTGACATTTCTACAAATTGTGCTATGTAAAAATATTAATTCAATGCATGTTTGAATGCAGAGATAAAGTTGATTTTAAGCAAAAAAAAAAAAAAAGCTGTACTGTCTTATTATTAAAGACACTGGAAAAAATATTAACCTTTGGGATTTCTGTCTCTAAACTATTTCCAACATAAAAGCTCCAATGAAGCATCACAAGAAATGTACAGTGTGTTACCCGAGTTGTAACAAACATTTGTGAGGAATCTAAAGAAATAACACATCAGAAAAAATTCTGGGAAGGAAGAGAGGAAAGCCTGAAGAAAAGCTCCACTTTGTAAAGAAAAACCATCATTGCTTTCCAGCATCTGCTTATTTTTGCTACAAAATCCCTCCCCCCCTTTAGAAATCTGTGGCACTATAAAAATGCTCTGATCCTACAGAAATTTCTTCGCTGGAAATGCAGCAAAGTGGAACTTTAAAAATGCCCTCAAGAGAAATTCTCTGCTCAGAGAAATGTTACCTACTTAGAATAGACAAATAACTGCAGTTGGAGCAGCTCTCCAAAAACCACCGAGCGATGCTGGAGATTTCTCTCGGTCCTGGATGTCAAACCATAGAGGGAGAATAAAGCATTTGTGAGCCTCCAAAAGGAGCCCTCGCAATTGGAATTCACATCTTTGCCAAGCCAAGGCTTTGGGGCTGTTGTCACCGTCTCATTGTCATTCCACTCACTGTGGGTTCCCCAGGGTCCAGAACAGGAGTCCTGGCATTATTAACACAGCAGATTAATAGCAGCAGGGAGAGACATTCTCACAAACATGCTAAATATTAATATTAATCGATAACAATTTCTAGTTCCCAACGTGAGGTGCACAAACACACCCCAGGCCTGGAGGAGAGGAGGGAGGGCAGAGCAGGGAAGGGGACAGTGCCCACAGACTCTGGGAATGAAAGGGAATCAGTGAATCAATGCAGGACAGAGGATGGAGCCGTGAGGTGGGTGTCAAAAGCAGAGCTCTATTTTCAGAGGCACACAGGCACATTTTAATGCCACAATATAAGTTGGATTTTCCATCCCCAGCCAAAAAAATTCCAGGAAAGTTCATCAATTATATATCACAGGAGAAACAGCAGGGCTCTGCAAAAAGAGGGGAAAAAATCCTTCATGCTATTTTTACCGTGCTGAGTGAGGTTGTATTCTGCAAACTGTATTTTTCTTAATACTTACAACACTACATAGATATTTTTTAAATGCAGATATGCCCAGATTCAACAAATGTTGATATTTTTATTTCAAGCTATTCTCTACAACTTAACTTTCATTTCAAAGCAAAAAAAAATCTGTAAAACTTGTTGCATTTTTTCTGTTTTTAATCCAGTTATTTGAAAGTCTTTATCATTATCTCACAGAGTTTTAAGTTCCAAACAGCAGAAGTAGAACACACAGAGCTATCACCAAGGAGGTTCCCAGATGATCCACCCCACAGTGTCTGCATTGGTTGAACCACATCAAACCATTTCAGCTCAAGGTCTTTCAGCAGAGCACAAACCCCTTGGTGCCTGAGCCGAGTCCTCCTCGAGCTCTGCAAGACCAAGGAGATTTTTATTCAGAGACACATTTTTGCAGCAGCCTCAAACTTGAGTTCGACCCAAGAATGTTTCTGCCAATCCTAAAAGTGAAGACCTGTGTGAAAGCCCCTCTCTGCACAGAAGAGGCTGCCCGAGTTCTGCCCCAGCCACACACACAAAGGGCTGCAGACACCCAGGGCAGCTTTTCTCTCTGGGGGGTTTGGACAGCCCTGAAGTGGCACACGGGGAGGACACGCACGTCCCTGTGCTCAGCAGGATGGGGCACAGGGCAGGGCACAGCTCTGCACCACCCCTGTGCCCACCCTGGGGGTGGTTCTGCTCAAAGGACACCGAGAGCCCCGAGCTGGGCTGTCCCAAAGCTCAGCTCAGCCCCTGGGGCTGCTGTGGGGCTCCCGAGGGGCTGATGGCTCTGAGCCCAGATGTGCACTTCTCAACCAGCTCACAGCCCTGGGCTGGGGGCACAGGCCTGCTCTGCCTCTTCTGGAATGTACCCACAGAGCCCCAGCCCACCTCCAGAGCCCATCAAGCCCGATGGGGGCCCTGACACCACAGTGGGAGTCACAAGTAGTTGTGTTTTCTCGGTGTCCTGGGCACCTCAAGAGCTCTGTGGCCACATTGCCCATCCTTTCTTCACAACCACCCACAGCAGGAATTACCAGCTGCTTTTTTTATACCAGTAATTGCCCATAAAGTGATGATGCAGCTTTATAAAGGGAAAAACATAATGCCAACCAAACAGTAAGGCAGCAACCAAAGCTCAAATGTGCACCTGACCTTGGTGGCTGAGACACCTCTAACTGCATCCATCCAGCTATACCCATCCAGTCAACTGCCAGCTCATGTTTAACCTGCCACTTTTCAAACATGTAAATAAGGAAAACTCAGGAACAGCTGACTTAGATGTCTACCAAGTGTTTCCCACCACTGGGCTGAGGACTCTGGTTGCTGATGTCTTGGAACCAAAACTCAACTCCTTTCCTGGGCCACACACCCTTTCCTCCAGCCACCAGTGCTCTGATGATTGCAGAAATGTTGGATTACTTTGAAAAAAAAATCATTTTATGGAGCAAGTGAGAAATAACTTTTTTTAATCCTGTCCTCTGCAGAGATATCTCTATTTTTGATCAAAATGTTCCCTATTCCAGGTTCAATAAATGTCTGCATTGGGAGCTGCTGTTTGGGACACTTTTTCTCCTGATCACTTAAGTGCTCTTTTCTCCATAAGAAAAAGGAAAGCACCTGACAAACAACGGAGCACATGTTTAATTCCAGTGCTTTTTCCCACTGAAGTCTATTTACAAATCACTTTGGAGGGAGATAGTGCTCCTGGAATCTGTTTGCAAAATGCTGGAGAGGAAAGAGGGGAGGTCCAACAAATGACAGAGGGATGCCACACTCCGTGTAATCCTTTCCCAACAGTGTGTGAGCAAACACTGTAACACAGGTGGGTTTCCTGACTGAATCCCACCAGCTCCAATGGGAGTTTGCCCAGTGCCAGAGAACTCCGTGGTAGTTTCGACCCATTCAGTTCAGTCACACCCCAATATTCTATTGCCTGGTTTAGCCTGACAGACCCATTAATATTAATTTTAAGCTGATTTCGTCAGGTTCTAAGTCAGGACCTGGGAAGTTGTGGAATCAGAAGGATTTGGTGTGTTTGCAGGGCAACCATCCACGTCCCAGCAGAGCGACACTGTCCTGCTTCCCTTTCCAGAGCAGTCCTGGGTGTTGCACCCACCACCTGGCCCTATTTAAAGCCACTACATTATTCTAAAAAGGATTATTTATACTAAAAACACTCCTGGGACTACTGTATTTGTATTTCAGGGCTGCTGCATCCCCTATTTCCTCACTGCTCTAAGATGGCCCGAGGCAGAGCGGGTGAAATGACTTGCGATGCCACTGTAATTTTTATCAAGGCTTGTTCCTGGTAAAAAGCCTCTTTGTTTCAAAGAAATGTGATTTGGCCTTTTTCCTCCTCTGCTCTATTCCTTGGTTAATATACCACTTCCACTCGCCCTGAGGCTAAGAAAGGTATTCCATGGAATTGGTCAAATCTCACTGTTTTTCTTCTAAATCACAACTGGCTTTTTTTCCTCGACCCTTGCTAAGCACTATCTAAGCTGACAGTCTGAACTGGAGATTTTATTTGTGCCTTAACTCTTCAACTCCTGGATTTTCACAGTCACATGGGCACGTTAAAGAGATGCATGTCAGGGCTGGTCAATCTGCTCCTGCAAAGGAGGTGACAGTGATGAAGGGCAAGGCAGGAGGAGAAGCTCTGGCTCTTGTGATTCACTATGTGAGGCAGATTTGGCCATTTCTGAAAAGGTATATTCAACCAGGTATTCATTTACTAGAAATTTGAACATGCCAGTGGACTTTCACATAAGTTCTTAAGGTGAAATTTAGGGTTTTCAAAGTTTTTTCCAGAGACAGGCTTTTTGTTTCTAATTTGGTTTTAAACACACTAACGTTTAACCCAGATCTGGGATTGCTTAATCAAGTTTTAATTTATTCTGTCTCATTGAAAAATAGGGTGGATTTTCCTATGAATATATGCCAAGTCCAGTGTCCAAGTGCACCAATAAAATAGGCTTCGAAAGCAGAAGCTGCAGCAGGGGGATGTTTGTTAATCTGTATTTATCTACCCCCCTGGTCTCTAATATAGTGTATAATTCTAAACAAGGTGTTCCAGTGGTTTTTTAGACATCTCTAAATTGGTCCTGTTTGCAATCCAGTCCTCATTTCCCATCACTTCCACACACAGTTGAGAGCATCAGGGAAAAACATTTCGCCTCAAAGGAAGACATTGAACTTGGAAAATTCATCAGTATCCAAAATATTGCTACATTTTTGCATAGGACATGGGATCTAACACCCTAATGGGATCTTCGACACTCAAAACCAATCATTATTTTGCTTAGACTTTAGTCTGAAAGAGCATCTCCCTCCCAATTACCTAACAACTAATAATCCCCAATGAAGTAAGTTTTCACTATGGTTCTGCAATTCAAACACAGTTCTAAACTGTGCTACCCATAAAATTATACCCACATAAAGGGGATTAAAATCACCAAAAGGCATTGTGCTTTCCTGTGGATCATTTTCTTAGGTGCAACAAATACATTCACAGAGAAATTCAGTGCAGACAGGAAAATCAGTTCATTAAGGGAAACACAGCCCAAAAGTACCAAAGGCTTTACTTCTCCCAAAACAGCATCAACACCTTGATGTGGAAAGCCATGAATTTTGAACTTGTACAAATGTATCTCCTCGTGTTCACCATGAAAATCTCTGTCAGAGCATCTCTGCAGAACTGCAGCCTTCCAGGCAGCCCTCCAACAGCACATCCCAAAAGATACAGCTGCAGGATCACTGCTGTGTCCTGTCTGCAGCAGGAACCTGGGCACTGGTCCCCCCAGCAGTGCACAAGGCTTTGGTTGGTTTGTTTGTCTTAAAGATTCCTCATGTTTTCCTTCTCTAATTCCTCTGTTTTTCTGCTCCCTCCATAGCCAAATATAAGGCAACTCACAGGTCTCTCACAGGTCAAGTGGTATTTTTCTTCCTATACCTGACTTTAGACTGGTGAAATCGCTCCAAGATTTCCCATATTTGATAAAACAAGCAAGGCCTCAGAGCAGGGATGTTGGACTTTTGTTTTCTACTCAGTCCTAGAATTTTCATTGGACCCTGATTTTCTGAGTTACCTGCTCTAGACATTGCGCCTCTAAATTGATCAGCTCACTGACGGGACCCAACAAAACCAACCCAAACTCTTCTGTGAGCCAAAGCTAACAGGTAATGAACTACCAGCTCAGGCTGTAGCATCCCAAAATTCTGCTGACTGCTTCAAGGATGCTGCCTCTGCCCTACCAGTCCTTCCTCTCCCACCCATTCTCCAGCCTGGCCTCAAACCCATCAGGCACAAGACCGACCTCTCCCACAGGACCACTCCTTGACGAGGCTTCAATTATCTGAATCCTGGTGGAACTGGAGGTTGGATTGGGCAAGGAATCATCAGGAAGGCAGAAACCAGCCTGCCCTGGGCAAGCGCAGAGGTGGCTTTGCCAAAGTTCTGTGCCCAGGAGCAGCCAGGGCACTCTGGGCATGTCCTTGAAAGAATGAAGGGAAGGAGGGATCCATTACCTATCAATATTGAACATTCACCCCACTACACCACACCACAGCTCTTTTTTTCTGCCTCCTCTTCCTCCCCATGCAAACACAGACCCAAATTCTCCAAAAGCCTCTGTGCATCTGAGCAAACCCCTCTGGAACCCAAACAAAAGCCCCACCAACGCTTGCCACATCCCATCACAACCGTAATAAAGATGTTTATAGTTTTAACCATCAAATAAAGTGCTTAATTCCACCGAGCTTGTCCCTTCCACTCAGTCACTCCACAGCTTCATTTAGCAGGCCAGCGGTAAAAAAAATTCATTAATTTTTATTAACAGGGAGAGCCATTTGTTCCCTGTGACAATATTTGACTTGTCGAAATGATTTTCACCTCTGCCATGAGGTGCGCGCTCCCCACATACATCACCCGATTACTCCGGGAGCGGCCAGAGTTGCAGTCATTAGCCAGTGAATTAACGACAATCCACAGCGCTATTAATCACGCTGACAAAAGCGTTGGCTCGCTGCTGACCCGAGCACGGCTCTGGGACACGAGCACAGGCAAGGAGAGCACAGCCACAGGGCCAGCGAAGAAAGGAATTCTTTTTTTTTTTTTGCTGTTGGGTTTTTTGGTGTTTTTTTTTATTTTTCCTATGAGCTGCTGAGGCAGGAAAAGAGGGAGAGGGAAAGAGCAATGAGACGGCGGTGGTGGAGCAGGAACTGAAGGTAGTTGAGGTCTACAAGGTGAGGCTTTGGGTGAGAATACCTAGCACTGATCCTGCCATCCCCACTGCAACTTCCAAGTGGGAGAGATGGCAGGAATTCATTCTCAAATCAGCAGCACTTTGCTGGGGGTAGTTTTGGGAGTTCTTGAAAGCACAGTTGGTTTGATCAAAGCCTCTTCCCCAAGGCCTCTCCCCTCTCCTCAAGTATCACAGAGACACTGAGGCTGGAAAAGACCTCTGAGATCATCGAGTCCAAGCTGTGCCAAATCCCCACCTTGTCGACTAGATCAGATCACTCAGTTGCCAAGTCCAGCCCTTCCCTGGACACCTCCAGGGGTAGAGACTCCAAACCTCCCTGGGCAGCCCCTTCCAAGGCCTGGCCACCCTTTCCATGAAGAAATTCCTCCTCCTGTCCAACCTAAGCTTCCCCTGGTGCAGCTTGAGGTCTTTTCCTGAGACTAAACAGGGAACTGAAGGGACTCTTGATAACAGTCTCTGGGAACTGTTGGCTTCCAACCCCAGAGCACTGGGCCACTCGTGCCTGGGAACCCTGGAAAGAATCTCTCAGTGAACACACGGTGCTCCCTGGCACAGAGTCCTGATTGTTTTGCTGCAGTGTGACTTCTAATTTCAAGTTTTTGAACACCGGGCAAAATATTTAGAGAAGAAACAAACCAAACCCAACTTTGCAATACTTTGAATATAAAATCTTTTTCCAATAGCACAGTCTTTGTGCTCTCTAGGACAGTGCTGGTGCAATCCACAAAAATACATGGATTTTACTGCAATTTTTAAATTGGAAACTCAGAAATAGCCAAGAAAAAAATTGTGAAGAAACGCAGCTCTGTACAAATGCACGAGCAAAGAGACTCACACACTCTTTGTGGCAGTGGAAGGACAGGGCAAAGAATGAATCTTTGCAAGAGTGAATGTTCCAGCTGTACTGGACAATCCATGGCAAGGAAAGCACATTCCTTCAGCCTTGCCCTGTCCCATCAGTCCCTAACTCCCACCACTGCAATTCCAACAGTGAGACCATTGAACATTGAGAAGATGATAAAAACATGGTGAGAATTCCAAAAATCCCTTTCGAAACTTTTTACTGCCTTTTTTTCCCCCCCATTCATGGCCTAATAAGGGATTCAATGAAGAATTTCCAGAAGTGCTCAGTGGATTCTTCCCCTCAATTCTGAGAGCACACACAGCCAAGTGCTGTAAGACATGGCCATTCTCTCTTCAAAGACAGATATATGTTTTCTCCAAGAAAAACCTCTTCAAAATCAAAACAGATAAAGAACCCATCACTGATTGAAGACAATCTATTTCTATTTTTTGGTAATAACTCCCAACTACCCCGGACTGCTGTAACACAGCCTCAGCTTTTGGGGTGTTTGTGGGGATTTACAACCTCTGACAGACTTCAGGTCTCTACTGCAATCCACCATCTCCTAATCAATTCTCTGCACTCTCCATTCCCTCTTGTCCTAAACCCCTTTTTACTAAAAACAACAAAAAAAGGCAGAACTCTTAGAAGCAGCAGAACTGCTACTAACCAGGTTGATGCTGTTTTGCTCTTACCACACACAAGAGCTTTGGAACCTGTTTCTTGTTACTCCCTTTCACCGGTTGAATTCTCCCTTTGCAGCGAGGAATGTCGTAAGGAAAGCCAGGCTCGGAAATCCATGATTTCCTGCCAGTTAATTCATTTCAGCAAAACAGGAGGCAAGGTGATATTGCTGGTTAATGTTGCAGCCCCTCTCCAGTCCTGACCAGGGGCTCTAAGGGGACCCATCTGCTCTGTTCTCCCTGCACTCCTGACAGCACCAAGTACCACCTTGAGCCACTTTAAGCTCTTCCACCCCGAAGCCGCTTTGTCGCATTTACAACTTTTATGAATTTAAGCATCAAAGCAGGAACAAGAACCAGTCTAGGTGCAAACCAGGGTGCTCACCCACCTGGGATATCAGAGGTTCCCTTGGCCTCCTGCACAGCACAAGTAACTCCCTTTCCTTGAAGATCTCAGGTTTGATGCAAAAATAGCATTATTGTTAAAAAGCAGAATTTGTGCTGCACAGATGCCTTTCTGGAGTCACAGAATCATGGAATGGCCTGGGTTGGAAGGAGCCTTCAAAATCATCTCTTGCCGCCCCCTGCCACGGACAGGGACACCTCCCACTATCCCAGGTGGCTCCAGCCTGGCCTTGGACACTTGCAGGGATGGGGCAGCCACAGCTTCTCTGGGTAGCAGTTGACAGTAGCAGTATTTAATTCTAAATAAAATGCAAATTTTGAGTGTTATATTTTCAGTGCATTTGCATTATTTCCTGAATAATCAACAGTGAAAAAATAGCAGCCATTTAGACACCTGGTTGACAGCAGAAGAATTTTCCCTCTTAAAAAGAAAGCTTTAAGCTCCCTTTGCTCACAGTTAATATATCAAACAATGTGGGACAATTGCTGGCCAGCAGAAGCAAAATGTAAAAATATTTTTATCTTAAATATTTTTCTTAATAATACCTTCAAAGGCAGAAAAATGACTTGTTCAACTGCAGTCGACTGCTCGTGCTGTGGCCTGGCAAAGCCCAGTTGTAGGGAAGAGAAGCCCTTGATTTTGGTGTGTTACTGGGCAGGCTGGAATGTGGGTTATTTGGCCCTGGTGTAGGGCCCAGCAAAAGTATTTCTAGAAGGAGTAACACAGGAGGAAGAAATGTTGTGTCCTGTAGATCCGTGTGTACAGATGTCACCAGGAACAAAACAGTTGTACCAAGTTTTATATTAAATCCTTCTGGATTTACCTATCAAGCTAAATATCAACTGTTCATAAAAGTGG
Source organism: Serilophus lunatus (assembly GCA_013399895.1). Classification (NCBI taxonomy): domain Eukaryota; kingdom Metazoa; phylum Chordata; class Aves; order Passeriformes; family Eurylaimidae; genus Serilophus; species Serilophus lunatus. Next base: position 599,756 of record VXBA01004717.1, read on the forward strand.
AGGGTGAAGCCATGGGCTGAAAAGGTGGTGGGACCACCAGTTGTTAAATGAGAAAATTAACTTTATTTCATTACTCAGGCCACTGATCTCCTTCCTGTGAGTGAGATCAGGATATTCAGTGTAGGATCACTGAGGAATATAAAGATAAATAAATAACAATTTCAGTTGAACACAAGACTTTTCCAACCAATTCCTGAATGCAATCCCTGCTCAAGTGGAACATGACTTTTTTAAAGTTCCTTCTTAAAGCAAAAAAATAAATTAAAAAGAAAAAAAAAGTTAAAAGCTCAGTGCATATTAAATGACAGCAGATTTTTTCAACATCTTCAATTAACTCAAAATAATAATTTTAAAAAGTTAAGATTAATTTACAGTAGAATCTAGTTTTATACATCTGGGATACCTTAGTCTTTTCATGCTTTCTCTTTTCTGTTTTTAAAATCAGGTCATTTCAGGTCAGAGCTCAATTTTTTAGTTTTTTGAAATAAAACACTACAAAAAGTATTAAAGTCTGGACATTTTCATAATTTTCCATTTTCTGATTGAAGCTGCCTTCCAAATTCTACCTCCAATATTTTTTCTACTTTTATAAAACAATTATCTGTTCAAAAAACACACAACACTAATTAAACCTGGACAGACATTTCACAGAGCTGGCAATTTATGACTCACATCATCTTTTCTGGAATTTTAAGATTCCTCCAGGCATTTACATAAATATGGGCAAACTGAGGGTGAATCTGGACTGATCCCCCCAGTTGTCCCCATCAGGTTCCTGTCAAAGCTGCCCTTGGTCAGCACAGGCTGGAGAGGCAGGGATCACAGCAAGGGAAATCTGGCACTTCATGTTTTTTTTCTGTGCCACTTTCTGGCTGCTTTATTTCTCCTTGTGAAATGCCTGGTGAACAAAAACATCCCATGTTTCACAGACTTTTCAACTTAGGGTCTTCAGCCCCACATATTTTTCATATTACTCATATTCCCCTGCTTGAGTTAAACTCAAACAGGCCTGGAACAACTTCATTAACATAAAACCACATGATAATAGGAAACAGAGCCTTTTAATGGTTTATTTTCTTATTATCTTGTGATATATTTCATCTTCTCCCCCTTCCCAGAGTGCTACTACATTGTGTTTTCACTGTGCTGCCTGGGCCTGGCTGAGCCAGCACTGGTCACACATCCAGCCCCAGATTCCAGTAACTCCAGGGGCTTTCCAGTTCATGGCATCACAAACACCAGGTCACTACCCTGGGATTTTTATTAAGCCCAAACTTTTCATGCCCCAAACACCTTCCATTGCTGGGCAGCAGTGGTGATGAATAATGATGAGGTGAAGTCAGTGCAAACACAGCCTGGGCACTGCTGGGGGAGAGCAGAGGGACAAAAATCCTCACCTATCACATATCATGTGGAGGAGGGAAAAAAAAAAAGAGTCTAAATTTGGTAAGAATTCCCGGGCTGAGATGCTCAGGGAATATGGCAAGGGAAGCTCTGTTGCAATAACACATTTTTTGTCCCAAGACCAAAATTTCAAAATTCAGGAGTTGCAACATTTTTTTATGAAGGTTAAAGGAATCTCATCTCCATGAGAAATTGCATCTGGTTCAGGGTGGCTCTTCTAACCTATTCCAGTCCTTCTCTTAATAACAAATAAATAACTCTTTAGAGGATTTCTACTGTAAAATATTTGCTTTATTTCCCTCCCTTTTTAAACATGTCTTAAAAAGCTTCCACAGCAGCTTAAATGCTGAAGAATTGCTACAGCTTCCTTACTATTTTGTCCACGATAACTTAAACCCTAATTAATCAAAAAACTCAAGGTAAGTGTATTATGTCTGACTATAAAGTACATAAACTGGGTATTCATTGACTATATTTGCTCTGTTGCTTGAGAGGCTCAGTAACAGCCCTAGACTCATCTCTAAAAAAGCAATGGCAATTCCTAGGATTCCCATTCTATCATAGCTCAAAGTAGGCTCTCAGAATAAATGGGAGATGGAAATCAATGAGATATATTAGCACCAGTCTATATTTTTCATTTCCCTCTGTCTCTGCTTCCAAAAGAATATTGGTGATGAATTTGCAAATGGTTCTGGATGGTGACAGAGTTTTTTCCCCCCTTCATTATTTATCCCCCCCACTGAACACCTCGATTAGGGATTACAGTGACAAATGCATGAATAAAAGGCAAAGACAATATTTGAGCACCGTGGTGTAAATCTCCTTTTACGCATTATTAATTTAAAGAAATCCATTATCCCATCGAGCTTTGAGGGGAAGACAAGGTTACATAAGAACTGCTCAAGGCAGCTGGGGGTCACCTGAAGACAGAGCCCTGCTGCCACCACCCAGCGATGCTCGGGCTCTTCTGGGAAATCTGCTTTTCTTCCATGTTCTTCCTCTTAATTTCTTTTTTCACTTTGATTTAACAGAGGCGAGAGGTTGCCAGCAGCCTGGATGAATTCTGCCCACCTCAGACTGGGCACCACATGGGCAGAGGGGTAACCAGAGTGCCTCAGACATGGATTGTTCGTGGAAGGAACCACAAATCAAGGATGAGGAAGAATAAACCCCCTTTGCTGAGTTGCACGTTCGCCCACTCACTGGCATTGCCAGAGAAGGGTGAGTGGAGATGGGAGAGAAAGGAGGGAGAAAATAGCACTTGCTGAAGAAGGTTTTTCTCTGTTGTGGACCCTTAATTCACCATGACCTGGACAAGGGCCCAAACTTGTATCTCATGGGCCACCCACAAGCTGTGAGGTAGCAAAACACTTGGTTCTACTCTGTCCAGGCTTCAAGCCTTCCATACATCCTTTCTCCAAAGCCTTTGAAACAAATGAATAAGAAAATTCCTCCTTCTCCCCTTTTCCCCCTTTTCTTCTCCTAAAGGCAGGATTAAACCCTGGGCAACATCCTCTAACACTGAGCTGAGCAAGGCTTTGCAGAGCCTCGCTCTCCACCCCTCCACAGCGCAAGAACGGGAGGAAATGCTGCTCCTATCGAGAGGAAGGAAAGAGGAAAACAGATGGAAAGTACTCAGAGTTGGAACAAGTGCTTTCTAAACAATACAACAGGTCCCTTTTACTCCAAAATAACAGAACCCTTCTGTGGAAATCTCTACACAATCAGGCCATCGACAACAAAGATAACGGGGAAATAATTCTGTGAACCTGCACCCAGGGCCCGTTTTGTGAGAGGCTCTAATCACCAGGCACCATCTCCATCCCGCTCCCATCAGGCAAACCCCAGCCTTTGATTTCACTGGATTTATTTATTTTTTTGAATCTTGCAACAAAGGAGCTGGGACTAAAATACCCACGGCTTAAACCAACCAGTCGTGTAAAAACACCCACCACCCATGGGCAGGGATTTAGCACCAGTGCTGTGATGGACCAGATTATTTCATCTGCTCAACAAATCCACTCTGGTTTTGTGCTTTTTTTCAAAGAGAGTCTTCTGAGAGATTCTGTGTTGCTCTGATTGAGCTCAGTTCTAAGATTTCACCGGGATTCTGCCTCCATGGGATGACATGAGACTAAGGATGAGCAGCACTGTATCCATATATAGGCATATATTAATATATCCCATCTGAGTATCCAACATTCTGCTTCTGATGACAGCTCTAACAAATCCAAATAAACACATAAAAGGAATAAGATCGAATATGAATCTTTTCAAAGGTCTGATAAGGACTAAATTCTGACTTGATCTCCTTCTTCACTCAGTGTTGGTAACATCTCCCAGTCATCAGTATTTGAACTAAATTTAAGGAAAATAGTTAATTATGGATTTATTTTAGCCTGTACATTACGAAGTACAATGAATTCCATCCCTCCACAGCTGAACAGACACCGGGAAACAAACAGTTGTCAAAGATTTTTTTTTAAGCTTTCAAGACTGATTTTAAATCTCTCAATATATGGAAACACCAAAAATGAAATGCCTGTGTGGAACTCAGGTACTTGCAGCTTTCTGAAAAATTGGGTTTCTTAAAGATGTTCAGTATTGGAAACTTAAGCTCACTAGTTCTCTTTCAAAATGCAGACTATGGTTCATTGATTTCTTCCCTTCTGAACTGAGGAACTCAGTCAAGGGGCTTGAAAATAAGATACTTAATAGTAATTTTAAACCCCTAATTTGTTTGCCCTCCCCCAAGCTCCCTATACCCTGACAATAAATCCTTTGAAAAACTGGAAATGCTTTAGTGAAAAGACTGATGGGAAACGTTAAAAAATATCAGGCAAGAAACATCAAGTTATCTCTGTTATTTTAGGCAAAACATGTTTCCTGCTTTTTTCCCTTCAGACTCACTTCAAGTCTGATGTGGAGCTTGGGCTTCAAACTGTTCTGTCCATCAACGGGGGGTCCCTCATTCGTGGTTCCCTGGGGCACAGCCCCCCTCCTGTAGCCCCTCACCTGCACAGAGCCCAGGAACCAGTGAGTGGCCCCAGTTTAACCCAGCCCAGCCCCAGTCCAGCAGCACAACCCCACTGCACATCCCATGGCTGCTGCCATGGCCACAGGTCCAACCAGGGCTGGAGGAGGAGGAAGGGCCACGGGAATTTCTCATCTCTGGGACAGGGGACATCTTGTGCGAAGATTTTTTTCCTCTGTAGGGACTGCAGCTTTAAAAACATTAATATTTCATAAAATACAACACCTGAAAGCTCACAGTGTCACTCCCCACATCACCAATGTCTGAAAAACTGCCACAGGAACTATCACAAGGTACTAAAATGTATGTAAAAATCACAGAAATACTTCCATAACCACTCAGGGAAGCCCATGAAAAGGGTCATTATTACACCTCAATGATCCTGTCCTAATAAAAGAGAAATTAGTGTGTTTAATAACAGTGCATAATGAAGACTGTAGAATAAAGCAGGGGATAATTTGTCAGTGATTAGAAGGTCAATGGGTCAACTCAGGAACAACTGAGTGGCTTCACCTGAGGGAGCCACTTCTGGAATGGGAGAAAGCCCCTCCTTTGTCCCAGTTATCTCACCATGGCCCATTATCAAAACAGAGCTGGAACTTATCAGTCACGAGGGACACAGAGCCAGGTAACTGCAAAGTCCATGGACAGAACCTGCCATTCCCACGGTCTGTTTGAAAGGTTTCAAAAGGCAAGACTTATTTTTCCCCAATGCAAATATTTCTCCCTCCCTCTGTCTCTTTTTTTTTTTTTTCAAAAGGCACGTTGCACTTTCATCACAAACTTTTATGACATTACATCAGTTCTGTAGGAATACTTTTCCATCACAGTCATCACAAACAGGAGAGTCTGCAGAAATAACAATGTTTTTGCTCAATCTGCTTAGTAATCCCAGCACCATTTACTGCTGGTCCCTTCCTGAATAACTCCAGATCTATCTACACAAAGCCATGCTGGTCTCACTGCCCAAGAAACCCCTCCAAAAACCCTTCTTGAGATCCCAGAAAGGAGAATTACTGCCTGCCTAAATTCTGTATTTTTCTGTACAGATTTGCTGGCATCACTTACAAGAGACAGCCACACTCCCCACACTGTGCTGGTGTTGGTGACATTGTCAGCTGTAACCAGGGAGGAAAAACCAGAGCATGAACTGCAGGTTCCTGAGATTTCTGGGTACCCTGTGTGTGTTTGCAGACACACTTCAAGGGCCAGGTTGTGTCTGCCCCCAGCCCAGTTCCAGCTGTAGCCTGGGTGTGCAGTACTGCCATCTGCACAGGCAAATACATAGAAATGGATTAGTGTTGTTTGTTCCATTCCTTTCTAACACAAAATAAAGAAGGTTAAATACATGAACAACTATTTTCAGAGCACATGTGCACACAGAGAATCAGGTGAAGCATCTCTGTTTCATAAGCTCAGGTTCCACTCAGAGTGGAGGGACAGAAAAGCTCACTGAATTTGAATTGATAATAACACTGTGACCTGAGCTCCAAGGAATTCCCTCTCCCCACAACCAACTCTTTTTTTTTTTTTTTTTTTTTTCCTTTTTGGTTAAAATAATTAAATTGGATGAGGCAAGATACCTGATCAGTTGACTTTTCCATTCCTCCATTTCCAATGAAATAAAATCTAGCGACAACTTATTGCAAAAGATTGTGTTCTGTGCCAGTGGGTCAGTGGCCAATTTAACCATAACAAATAACAGTCTAGTCTTTCAAAGTTTCTACTACTTTTTCTTTGAAGAGACTAAAGAATCCAAGGGCTAGAGGACAGTTTGGGTTTCCCCTGCAGCCCGGCCCTGCCAAGTCGTGAGCGCCGTGTCCCTCTGGCTGGTGAGCACATCTGGGAACATCTGCAGCTGCAGACAACAAACTCACTGACAGCAACTGGGGGGCAAAGCTGCTCTGCAATGATGTCATTTCACACCAGCACAGAATTCAGGGAATATCCACATTTGGAGCAACTTCCCCAGCTTTGCTCTTTGAACTCTCCAACTTCAACGGCTCTGGTTGAGGAGGAGTTAAAATATTTCAGTTCTGAGTTAAGGAACAGTAAAAGTTCTAGTCCAGAGACACTTTTTTCCTCTTTTCCAATGGTGATTGGCTTCCTCTGCACCTCTTTTGTTTTGAGAATTTTGGAGTATGCAGACTTGTGTAATGCAGAGATTGCTTCCAATTTAATTTAGATGTTTTGTCTTTTATCATAATGGAAACGAGCACAGGATCCTTCCCAGGCTTTCTGCCATGTGAGAGGAGGCAAAGTTTACCCTTGTGGCTCCCCCAGAATGATGGGGGAGGGAGAACAGGGGGAGAAGGATTAAATAAGAAGCTAATGGGGGGTCCTACAGCAACTTCTGCATGGCCAGCAAACCCCAAACCTGCTCTTGGACTCTGTGAATTAACATTTGCCCAAGCACCACACACAACCTGCTGGATGTCATCCCCTAATAATCTGAAAGAGCCCTTGAGCCCTTGCCAGGTTTAGTTGTTGGGATTTTTAAGGGAGAAATTCTTTATTTCAGGAAGGAATTGTTCCCTGGGAGGGTGGGCTGGACAACCAACCTCCTTAACCAAGAGAATAACAAACAAGTCTCTACATTTTACAGTAAATAAACTGAAATTTCTCTTGGGAAATATGAATAGGTACAGGAACATTGTTCCACAAAGGGTGCTGTGTATCTTAAAGTGTTAACAGCACCCTTAGTGCAAACAATGTTCAGAGAAGACCAGGCACAAACCTTCATCCCCTGGGCATTCTGGCCACAGTGATGACAGGACACTACACTCAGCCTGCAGTGCCATGAACGTTCACTCCCTCACTGAGCACATTGGGTGTAAATCATGTTAACATTTACATAAACCCAGGGCAGACACAGCCCTTCCTCATGGAAGCACCTGGGGGATGGACTCCGTGTGGATGCAACAGCCTATCAGTGCATGATAATCCTTAATTAACGATATGCCCAATCCCCAAGTATTTGAGGATATACAACACAAAAATCAGCACATTCAGAAGCCTTCACAAAGCCATTTTTCAATATCCTGTGTGAGCCACGTGATCTGGTAATCCCTGTCAAAGAGAAAGAGCAGGTTACCTGGAACCAGACTGTGGAGCTACACTGAACTGTGGTACCAACATGGCAGGAGACATTTGTTCGTGTACGGGATAAATTCAAATCCCTGTTCCTCCTTCCCTTGGCCAAATCCTTCAGCCATTTGCTGGAAACTCCTGCAGATGCCAAGTTTCTGATTACAGCGTTAAACTCTTCTCCAAACATGATTCAGCAAGACTCAACCTGCACCCCTGGAAGTACAAGAGCACTTCTACTACAGGGTTAAAGGGGTGGAGAGGCAAGAGGAAGAAACCCACACACAACACAACACAAACAGAGCCAAACCCTTCCAAGGTATTTGTCCACCTGCTTGGACTGCACAGGACTGCAGCAAAGCAAACAAAACCTCTGTGCTATCAGCAGATAGCACAGTTCATGGTTAACTTCAAGTAGCACAGAACACACCTCTTCAGAAACAGCAGCAGCTCAAATGACTTCAGAGAAAAATGAAAACCCATACACCCACCACCTTCAAAAGGGTGGATGCCCCTGGCTTCCAAAAATCTAACCCCAAAGTACATGAAATCATTGCTGCTGTGCTTCCACACCAACAGGACAACTGGGGAAAACAGGGATATTCTGTAATCCCCACCAAGCAGCACTTTTCAGGTGGCTCATTATCAGGACATTAAGCCCAGAAGCCCAAGCAGATCCTTTCTGGCCTCTAGACCCGCACTCCAAGCAGAGTACAAATCTCTGAGGCAGTTTCTCTCTCTGATAAGTGTTTGCAGGGGATTCCCACACCGTTTATGGGTGGGCCTTTCAGGGAGGACTGAACCACAAGTGACAGCAGGCACAGCAGCAGCTGCCCTGTATCAGGGCAGGAGAAGGGCACATGGGTGATACTCCTCCTCTTACGTCCTTCACGCTCAAAACGTGAATTACATCACAAAATACGAATCCAGATGACTCCTCTCAGCCTTTCCTCGCAGCAGAGCTGCTCCATCCCTCTGATCATCTCGGACTCTCTCCAGAATCTCTGTGTCTTTCCTGTGCCGTTCCCCAGGGCTGGGGCAGCTCTGCAGGTGGGGTCTCACCTGAGGGGGCAGAGGGGCACAATCCCCCCCCTCCCCTGCTGCCCACGCTGGGGGATCAGCCCAGGGAAAGGGGAGAGGTTCTGGGCTGGGTCATGTCCAGCCTCTCACCCACCAACTCCTTGTCCCAGGGCTGCTCCATCAGTTCATCCCCAGGCTGGATTGACCCCGGGGTGTTCCCTGACCCAGAGGGCACCTGGCAGCACAGATAACCACAGTAAAGACAGTCTTTACAGACCCAACAGTCCTTAGAGCACCTCGATATCAGTGACATACAGGTGTTAAAACCCCCTCCACTGGGGATCAATATCGTGGGTCCAGCCCTTTGCTGTGGAACACCCACACTGACAAATCTTTCTGTGCCCACACCAACCTTTTCCCCAAGCCGTCCTTAGTTCTAAATGGAAAACCATAAAATATCTTTATTAAAGTTTGGGCTTAGATTAGCAAGAGGGCAATAGCACTGGGCCTCTCAATCTCTCTCACACACACATTTCCCCCCCTAATGACAAAGGGACAGGGCTGTGATGGCTCTTTGCACCCCCTGATTTATAACTGTCCCTGGCTATAGGTCAAAGGAATGAACAGAGCCTGGCCTGGTGGGAGAGAACCCCAGAGTGCAGGGCAGATAACTACCCCTGCCCGGGCAGACAAATTAGATAATTAAATGGAAACAGGCGAGATAAATTGCACTTTCTTAATTGGGTTATCAAGAAACAATAGTGACTATGAATGACCTCACTGTCTGTGTAGTCTAACACTCCTCTCCGTAGGAACTAGGAGGGAGTTATTCGTCTAGGAGAGGGTTATTGTTGGCCTAGAAAATGAATGTTTAAGAACAACTGGGTTTTTTCCTCTCACCAGAAGCCATTACAGATAGAAATCTAGGTCTGTTGATTTGGAGGTGGGATGAAAAGGATTGCACAAACCTGGCATTAAAATTTAATAGCTCTCTCAGCAAAGTGAGCTGATGTGCGGATCATTGGTGCTAAATCTGGGCTTGCTCACACCCACAAGTTTGTCATCACTCGAATTGTTCAAAGGAAATGGTTTTGTGCTCTGTGCCTGTGTAGAGAAAGACAAAATTCTGCTGTGCTGCTGAGATGCTGCGGAGAATGCAATGGGCAGAAGGCAGAGACTGGGAATGAGTCACCCCCAGCCAGGCCAAAAAAGAACTCACAATCAGGACTCCATGGCTCAAATCCTCCCTGCTCCACAAAACCATGAGTGTGCATCTTCATGGGAGAGGGGAGGGCAGGAAAGAGGAGGGAAAGTTCTTGGCTTTCCATCTACCACGAGTGGTGGAGATGAAAGAACTGAACAGGCTCAGGACCGCGGGATCCAAACTGCTCTGTGCCGAGCAGGGCTGGCAGGTCGGGATGTTCTGCAGGTCAGGATATTGTGACACAGAGCCCAGAGGCACAGCCAGGGCCAGAGCAACCCGGGCCCTCCTCACCCACTGCTTGCCTTTAAGTTCATGGAAGAACTGGTTGGTTCCTGGCTGACCTGCACAGCTAAAGGACCATCAAAAGCTGCAATGCCAAATAAAAGACTCTTCATTTCCTTCCTTACAGTGCCCTGCACCACATGGGTTTGGCACTTAGTAAATACTACATTTTAACAGGAATGGGTTATTGCAAAAAACGCTTCTCATTCACCTGCATTGCCAGGCAAAGTGGCCACTAATTTCTTTTTTCTGTAGTGCTGGTCTTTGAACAGCCCTAGGAAAACATTGCTCCCAAATGAGCCTATGTGTCAGCTGAGCCCACCAAATATTTCGTTGTGCCACCTCTTCAGCAAAGATTGTATGTCACCCACCTCTAACTATGCTGCTACAGAGCAGGGCCTAAAGCTCTCCAAATCCACTGTTTTAAAACATTTTGAGTAAAGCCAAGCTCTTGATATTATTTGCTGAGCTATCACTCCATCACGCTCAGATCCTGCTTAAAACAAACGAAAAAAATGGCATGCAGAAGTCCTTTGGAGCAAACCATACCAAACAACTCCCATGCTCCGAGCCCAGGGAGCGAGTGCAGGGGTGGGAAGCTGAACATGAACTTTAAAAGAACGTTTGAAAGGAAGACCAAGCATATGGCTTATGTTTAGAGGCCTCTCTTGATTCAGCGACCCCGAGGCTACGGGTTGCCTTGAAGCCCAAGTGTAGCTTGGTCTTGGTTGTCTGTGTGCTGTATTTTGTTAAAACAGCCCCTTTACCCTTCACTGAGTTAATGAATATTATGATCTTACTTGTGCTCAGTTATTAACATCCTGAAATTGATTCTAATTCCACACACACTTCCATTTACTTCTGTTCCCTATTTACGACGCCAAAAGTAGCTGGACCCAACCAAGTAACAGCAAAAATGCATTCCAGGATGTTTGCAGCTTGTTAGCTTAAATTCTGAGCACTTCCTCAAAGGCAGTGCTACCTAAAGCTACTTTTACTCAAGGTTCCCATTAAGATCCCACATTCTCCCTCCTTATTTTTATTCAATATGACAGGAAACCAAAAACATCAAGTGTAGACCTTCTATTTAAGCCTCCAAGAGATCTAATGAAAAACATAACTAGGGTCTGAATCCAAGAACATGTTTGAATTCTCTAACTACAAAAAAAGCTACTGATAATTCTTCAGCTGGTTACCCACTGGCACATTAGGGCATTTTGAGACCCAAACAACGTTATCATGAAAGAGAAAGGAAGACTCTTCCATTTCTTCTGCACCTTATGCTCAAAGGTCTCAAGCACTTCTGCAGTGTCTCCCCCCTCACTGCAGGAGAGAAGGACTGGCATCCTCATTTTTAGCACTAAACCCGAAAAAACTGATCCAAGCTGTCATCCCCTGGCTCCTAGACATTGGGAAACTGGGGGGAAAAATTAATACAAACAAAAAAAGGAATGGACTGGTTGGCCAGTCTGAGGCAGCCCCATGCTCTGTGCACAGCCCTGGCATCTCCCTGTGTCCCAGCCTATTAAATATTAACAGGCTGGCTGAAAACTGAATCCTTTCTGAAGAGAAATATCAGGAATTCACTCCATCAGATACCAGTTTCCTCAGAGCCCCTCAGGATATTGGCTGCCTGGTTCCATCCACTGCAGAGAACTGGCAATGGGAACATCCTGATGCTGTTTCTCCCATTCCCACAGGCAGAGGAACCCTTTTACTTTTCAGGGAATTCTGAAATGAGAAATTGTTCCCAGCATTTTTCTGTAAATTGATTTTCCTCTCTTAGTGGAAGGGACTCCCTTCCCCCCCCAAAATCCCTAAATACCTGGAAAGAGCTATATTAAATCAAACATCTCTACAGGATGAAGTATAACAAAATCATGAATATTAGCATGGCAAAGTCTCCTACTTTTGCCTTGTTAACTTCAGGCATCTAAACAGATCTTTAATTATCTACAACTTTGGATTTCCTGTGACTGTTTGCACTGAATTCAAGTAGAGTAATAACTGCATTCAATTTAGCTCAATTTGGGCAATTTTTCTCCTAAATTTTTAAAATTAAATTAATTAAATAATCTTCTCAATTGCTGACAGAGAACTGAAATTTGCCTTTGAATTCCCCCAGCCCCTTCTCAAAGGAACAAAGCCATGACTGCTCCCCTAAAAGCAGTATCTGTGATGGATAATTTCCCTCTATGTATGAGATCAATGGATATGGGTTCAACATAAAAATACCAGTTACCATTCGGGAGATTTACATGAACCTTCTGCAGTTGTGCTTTATAGTCCAGCAGGGGAGAGTTAATTATTTCTCCAGAATTTATCTTGTGGATGGATATTCCCCGGGTCTGTTGTTCACCCTACTTTGCAATGAACTCTGCACTTCCCTACTTTTCTCCCAGGAAGAGGCAATCGAAGACAAAAGCCTGCAAATGATAGACAAGGGCAGAGGCCATGTCCAACTTTGATATCTTGTTGATAACGTATTGTACAATTAGATCAATTTGACAATTTCCATTATGGCTGATAAAATATTTATTGAGCCTTGGAGATGATGTCTGATCCCTGTGCCATTTGTTTTACTAATGGGGGAGATATTTACCAAATCAGTGGAAAGCATTCAAATTTCACATCCTCATAGCCTCCCCAACATTAGATTTGCAAATTACTGGCTGGAGCCATAAATTAGAGCAGAGCACAGCCAGCCTGATGCCAGGCTGACAAGGGAAGTAGATGGCTGGCGATGACATTGTTTCAGAGGAGCATTAATCATGGCAGGAAAGAAAATACTCTCAAATTGGTCCATAAGTCTAAATATTAAGGAATGGGAAGCAGGTTGCCGGGAGATAGCTTTAGCTGCAGCTGGAAAATTAGGAAATGAAAAACCCTTTCTATTATTTAACAAATCATCTTAATAATGTTTTATGCTGTAGTGCCAGCAAGCAAAGGAAATTCCTATTCTCTCCCATTTGCTCTTTATCCTCATGGCTCTTTAATAGGAATATTAATAATCTGAGGGTTGGTGCAGATGTAACCCAAGCTGTATTTTTCTTCTGCCATAGCTTAACTAAAAAAAGGATAAATAGTGAGAGAAAATAGAATTTTAATTTCCATGTTTAAACCGTTTGCTTTGTCAGCAACACCAACAGGGGCTTTAGCTCCTCTTCTCTTCTGTTCAAGGTCAAGCACACATTTACTTATGGGCAGGCCAAACTTATTAAAACCCCCACAAATCAGATAAAAAGCAGAATCCAGCTTACCATGGAACACAGAGAGGTCTGTAATCTTGGGGGAAAAATACATGTATCTTTGTTGCTCAAATACAAGCCCTGCTGATGAATTTAAGAGCAAAGCACCACCTTACAGGCCTGACTATACAATGAACAGCTTAAAATACTCCCTGCTAAGGGCACTGTCAGCCCCAGAGCTTGCAGTGCCCTGGCCAGGGGGAGTCAGAGCACAGCACCACTAAAGGAAGCTGAAGGTGACATATTTGGCAGACATAATTAAAGGTATAATATTGGTGCTAGAGGTCAGGGTTGTAGAGGCCTAAGGCAAAAGCACTTGGAAGGAAAAAGCTCTGAAATAGGGGAATGAAGAATGATGCTGGTCAAGAGCCTGACACCTCTCAGCAGGTCGAGGGAGGGGATTCTCCCCCTCCCCACTCTGCTCTCCTGAGAACACTGGGCACAGCTCTGGGGCCACCAGAATAAGGACATGGAACTGCTGCACTGAGTCCAGAGGAACCATGAGGTTGATCAAGGCACTGGAGCACCCCCACCATGGAGCCAGGCTGGGAGAGCTGGGAATGTTCAGCCCGGAGAAGTGAAGGTGGTGTGGAGACCTCACAGCACCTTCCAGGATCTGATGGGGCTACAGGGAAACCAGGGAGGGGCTGCTCATCAGGAGCTGGAGAGACAGGACAAGGGGGAATGGCTTCAAACTGAAAGAGGGTACATTTATGTTGGGTAGGGTGGGGAGGCCCTGGCACAGGTTGACCAGAGAAGTTGTAGCTGCCCCATCCCTGGAAGTGTCCAAGGCCAGGCTCAGCTATTACTCAGTGCCTAAATTGCATTTGGGCATCATGTGCTCAGCTTTTTGGGGATACTACAGGAATTAGGTGTCTATTCTCCCTTTAGAAATCAATGGGAAAACCAGAGGAGGGTTCATAAAGGACCGTGAGACTGTGCAGGGAATTGCTCACAGTTACCTACAGTCTGTCAAATGAAATGCTGAGGTATGGGTTTGCCTCCAGCTCTGCCCCAGTCAGCTTCAGCACTATCTCTGCTGGATTTGTGGGTTCCATCAAAATGAGCAGCACCAGGTGACCACAATGGTCTTGTGTTGTGAAACTCCTCCTCCCCTTCCCAAGGGAAGACGTAATTTCCTTTTTTCACTGGGGAAAAATGTCTTAATCACCAGGGCCTGCAGACTGTCAACCTTTCCTGCTGCAGCAGTTCCTCCTGCAGTCAGTGAGACAGCAAGGAAGTGCCCCCATCAGCTGAACTGTTGCCTACAGGCTTAAACATGCTCTTCTTATTAATAGTAAAATAATATCTGCATATTCCCACCAAATTGTCTGAAATCCAAAGAACCTTTAATTCAGTGTCATCAAGACAAACACGAAGATGACAAACAAACAGAGATGCTCCAGGTCTCAGGTGAACACCTAATGGGGTTATTGTGCAGAGGAGTCACACAGGCAGCACATCTCACAAGAGAGCCATGTTTATGATGATGGACATTCTGAGGCTCCACATCATTCACTGCACACCTGAAACACTCCACTGCTGCCCAGTGTCACTTGTTTCCTCTGCTCCCCATCACACCTGAGCAGTTTGCATTGGTTTATACTTCCCTTAGACCTCTAAGATGCATTTCTCAGCATATTTTCTATAGGAGAGGCTACATTTTATAACAGGAGAAAATTCACAACCAGGTTCTCAGGAAAGCCCTTGTTACCCTTGTAGATTTGTTGTAGGGAGAAATGCAATGACATGTGCAAAACAAGAGTGGTAGAAGCTTCTCTCGTGATGCTCTGGGGTTCAGAAAAAAAGCTGAACTCCTTTTTGCTTCTTAAAATCTGGTACAACTTTCCAAAGGCACCTTCATGCTCACGACCTATACATTTTGCCAAACCACCACAGACCCAAATCAACAACAAATTCCACTCCTAGAATCCCTCCCCCAGTAATTCACAGTGGAAGGAGAAAGTTGCTACTCCTTTAAGAGGGAAATGTCCAGGCAGTGCTGCCTGTTTGGTTTGAGATAGCACAGTTATTGTCCTCTGGCTGTCTGGCAGCCCCTCATGTCCCTTGGATTTATCTCACACACATGATGCAGCTTTGTGGAAGGGATCGGGAGAGACTTTGCATTCCTCTGGTAGGATGATATGAGTTTGTGTCTAAATCTGTTCCATATGACCCACCTCACATGGTCGGTGTCTCGCCGATTCACTTGTAAAGGTCAACAAGTATTTCAGCTGAGGCTTCAAAGTCAAAGGGTTTGTTAATGGAGAAAAAAAAACACCCTACTGATAGAATTAGGACCTCATCAAGATACTGTGAGCACTCCTTGTCCTTTTGCACTGATATATTTAAGGACCATGAGAGGTACAGGTGCAGGGCTGAGGCTTTATGTGTGGGACTGGGGGTGCAGTGCTCAGGGTCTCACAACCTTTTCACTTAGAAGACTGAGCCTTAAAACAATTTTGGGTAACTAAAATCCTCCCACTTCCAACAACATCTGCTAAGTTAAGAGGGTTTCTCAGTACATTTTTAACAAATAACAATTTCTCAACTGATTAAGACACCATAACCTACAAAATGTAAAGGATTAAACAAGTCCAAAGCCATTTCCAAGAGCCTCCCAGATCATCTAGCTCAATAACAGAATATAAGAATTCATTCAGGAACACTCTTCGAAAATCTGATTGTTGCTCCCAGTTTCAGTGGCAAACTCCATCCAGCGTCTCTAAATCAGGTTTGACACATCCTGCTTCTTTCTTGGTCCACAGACCACCAGCCAGGGACAGGGGGAAAACTTTTAGGACAACACCCTGTACATGACCTACATGACTAAGAACTAAGGCCACTATCTGAAGTCCCCACACTATTGTATATTCATAGTTGGCCTTTATCTCATTAAATGAAACGTTAAGAAACGAACAACTGACCATCTCCATAAGACCTGATCACACAAAAGGTAGCAGACAACAAGTACCTCATGCAAAATCAGCACCTTCTCTTCCCTCCTGAGGTAGATCCTTGAAACCTTTCCCATTTCCTTGTGAATCGTGAAGAATCACAGAAGGTTTGGGCTGGAAGGGATTTCAAAGCTCATCTCACTCCACCCCCCTGGGCAGGGACATCTTCCACTATCCCAGGCTGCTCCAACCTGGCCTTGGACACTTGCAGGGATGGGGCAGCCACAGCTTCTCTGGGCACCCTGTGCCAGGGCCTTATCAGTCTCACAGGGAGGAACTTCTTCCCAACATCCCATCCAAACCTGCCCTCTTGCAGTTCAAAACCATTGTCCCCCATCCTGCCACTGCCTGTCCTTATAGAAAGCCCCTCTCTTTCCTTTCACAAGCCCCTTTCAGGCACTGGAAGCCTTCCAGAAGTTCTCCCCAAAGCCTTCTCTCCTCCATGCTGGACATCCCCAGCTCTCTCAGCCAATCTGAAGGTCACACAACTACCTCAGGGTGACATTTAGGAGCCTGCATTCCTCTTCAGAGGGCACACAAACAAAGAGCTCCTCAAAAAAAGTGCCATCAGTGGCATCTATTCCCCACACCCCCCCAGCAGGTCAGGACCAGCACCCCAACCCCAAGGCTCCTCAGTGGGGACACCACTGCCACAGCCTTAACTCTCATCCAGAGAAAGTTCTGGCAGCCTTGTGTGTCCAGCAGCCCCGGTGGGTGGCCGGTGTTGTTGCTGCTGCTCTGGCAGCCCCGGTGTTTAATCCCCCTGCTAATTCCCAGCCTGACTCGCTTTGCTGCCGATGGATAAGTCGTGTTCCAGGGTCCCCCGCACGGTGACCGGACACCACCTCTGCAGGGCTCACCAGCGGGCTCATGGCTGAACAAAAGGCAGCCTGTTTGGTCACCCTTCCTTCAGAGAGGCTTAAGAACATTTTTGTCATTTTTGAACAGCTAATATCTTGCAGAAGGGGGGGAGGAAAAAAAAAAAAAAAAGAAGAAAAAGTTGTCTAATCTCTTTAAATTTAATCTTTACTTCTTGAAAAATCTGAGCACAGATGCTTAGTGCTGGACTATGTTCCATTAGACTAATTAGGTCAAGATTACCTAAAACAGTATGACTCCACCAACTTAATTTAAATTCCCTCCCTCCTGTCCCTAAACTTGCACTGTTTGGAATTTTACTCCCCTTTTCCTCTCTGCTCCCCCAGAGAGCACAAGGTGTGTGGGCCACTGTTATTAGTAAGAACCAACCAACAAACAAAACACCTGAGTGAATGAAAGTGCAGTGAATCATGGAATCCCAGACTGGTTTGGGTTGGAAGGGTCTTAAAGCTCATCCCATTCCACTCCCTGCCCTGGGCAGGGACACCTCCCATTGTCCCAGGTTGGTCCAACCTGGCCTTGGACACTCCCAGGGATGGGGCAGCCACAGCTGCTCTGGGCACCCTGTGTCTCCTCACCCTCACACAGGAAGAATTCCTTCCCAATGCCCAATAAACCCACCCTCAATCAGGTACCATGGGCTGGGTGTTTGCTCCTCTCCCACAATCAACCCAATGACTACAAGCATCATTTAGGAAAGGCTTTAGCAAAATTTCTCATTAGCTTTGGGGTAAAGGCTTTGAGAAAGTCAAGAGTTCCACATAATTTTAGCAAGAGTGAGCCTGAAGCAATTCCTTTTTCATCCCACAAACATTTAAACACAAGCATAACTTTGCACACTTGTTCACCCAGTGATGCATATCAAATGTGGGCTTGTTGTCATTTCCTTTCCTTAAAAATATGTTTTATCCAACTTAATGTGGAATTTATTTGAGACACAAGATCAGTTATTAATATGTTCTTTCAATTTTGGGAAGATATGAATATCTCCTTTGGCTGAACAGCATAATAGTCCATTTATCAGCAAGGAAAGTCTCTGGAGGAATGAGATTTTTATTTCAAATACACTTTAGCAGTTATTGGAAAAGATTCAGCGTTTTTCTTGGAGAAATATGTCATTAAAGTAGAAAGATGAGGGAAATGCTTGTGTGCAACACAGGCTTTTCTCTGATAGCAGCCTGGTGCCCGTCTGGACAGATCCCTGAAGACACCAGCAATCCCAATTAAACCATGAGTGCAGAGCTCTGCCTACATGGAGCTGAGGTCTGGATCAAGACCTTGGAATGTCAGCTCCCAAGTTTCCCTGGCAATTGCATCACACAACCTCCTGACATGAAAAAAGCTCCAGTCCCCTCCTCTTTCCATTCCAGGGACTTGTACCTCAAAGGGCAAAAAATAAAGGCAGCAAAAACCCACCACCAACTACAAAAACATGCCACCCAACTTCAAAAAACCCCCAAAGTGTTGCATTCTGCAGGAAAAGTGGGAAAGGAGGGAATGTGAGAGGTCAGTGAGCTGAGGGGCAGCTGATTGAGTTCAGTCTGATAATATTCTACAATATTTCAGTGAATTCTATGGCATGAAATATAACGTGAAATACAATACATATTTGATCTCTCTCACACTAACTTACAGTGAAGTAAGAAATATTTCCCTACAGAATAATTTCCCTGTAAGCAGAGATTTGCTGTAACCCAAATCACAATCTACTCATTTCAGAGCATTAAAAGCTAATCAGCCTCTCACTAGAACTTGGATCACTGGGAGAGGATTCCAGAGCACAAGTCCCAGACAGTATCCAGAGTAAAAAAAACCTGCTATGGATGTTTTTCACCCACTAAGCTGGGGGCATGGGGCTGATTTCTGTTCTCTTTCTAGCCATCTAGAAGACAGGAAAAAATAAGATTATTAAAAGGAAAACAATAAACAATGGGGGCCTTTTAGTGACTGAGTGGTTATGTTTAGAACTAACATTTCCAAAATAAAATTGGCAGGAACTAAACACAATCATGCTTGGGTCAAACAAAACTTCTGCAAGTAAAACAATTAAAACTCCACTGGCTGCAGCAGAATTCCCTGCCTTGTAAAGGTTAATTCTCTCTCCTCACTCTCACAAATCCAGACAAAAATTATGTATTTGCTGCATCAAGAGGAGGTAAATAATGTCTTCCTGATAAATCAAAATTATGTGCAGCAAATAAAAGAATATAAAAAAGTGTGCAAAAAAAATATTTGGGAAAGGTGGACTTCTGGCAAGTACAAACACAGGCATTAATGGGTTTTTTAATAACTCTGGGCCACACAGTAATAGGGAACCACCTGCCAAAAGCACAGCAAGGTCAAGTGAGTGTCACATCCACGTTACAGCCAGAGAAATTCTGTGATCACTGGCTCTGACCTTCCCCAGCACCACTGAAATACTCGGCAGCACAAAGGTTTAGAACTTGCTTCTCTTCAAACATGTTTCTTTTGTTGCCTATACCACTGAAAATGAACACAAGCACTTTATGATGCCCACACTTCTCCCTCTCCCAGCCCTCTCTGCTCCTGCCCCAACTGCAATTCCACAATTATTGGATGAGGGGGAGTGTCACAACACACTTGGAGCAGATCAAACCCAAGGCAGGCAGAGCAAACCATACAGTGTGTGGAGGGGAGGGTGTGAAAATCCATCAGTGGGGCTCCTGTGCCTGCCAACAGCTCAGAGGGGGCACGGGGAGGCTGTTTTGGGGTGGAACAGCACCTTTTGGGGATGCTGTCCCAGAGCTGGGTCACTCTGGGGCCCCCAGAGGTGGTGGCAGTGACACTCAGGTGTCGCCCAGATGTTCACCTGGGCTGGGCACTGCCCAGGCACATGGAATAACAGAACATCCTGGACTGGCAGGGACCATCCAGTCCAACTCCTGGCCCTGCACAGACACCCCAACAATCCCACTTGGTCCCTAAGAGGATCATCCAAACCCTCCTGGAGCTCTGGCAGCCTTGGGGCCGTGACCAGACCCTGGGGAGCCTGTTCAGTGCCCGACCACCCTCTGGGGGAAGGACCTTGCCCTGAGATCCCACCTAAACCTGCCCTGGCACAGCTCCAGCCCCTCCCTGTGTCCTGTCCCTGCTCACACAGAGCAGAGGTGGAGCTGCCCCTTCTCTGTCCCTCGTGAGGAACCTGCACACCCTGATGAGGTTTGATCTCGAACTCCTCTTCTCGGGGTTGAACAAGCCAGGTGACCTCAGCCATTCCTCGTACAGCCCCTCTAGACCCTTCGCCACCCCCGCAGCTCTTCTTTGGACATTTTTGACCCTTCTGGCTGCCGGGACACCCCACTCACAGGCCCAGGCCAAGGGTTGGGGTCCTGCCCAGCCCCCTGCCCGCATCCCCAGGTCCTGCCCAGCCCCCTGCCCGCATCCCCAGGTCCTGCCCAGCCCCCTGCCCTCA
>VXBA01004717.1:621315-674191 GCA_013399895.1 Serilophus lunatus
TCCCACCCCCAGAGGTTCTCAGCACAACATGTGTCTCCAGCTGAGCTCCACGGGCTCCTGTTTCCTCACTCCATTATTCCAGGAGGAATTCCCGCTGAGGGAGGGGCCGAGGCTGCCAGGCCCAGAGCAGGGGCCGGGAGGGCTGTGCTGGGGCTTCAACCAGGACCTTTATTCCAGCAGGGATGTCTCCGATGCCGCAGGAGTTTTCAATCCCCCTCCCAAAAGCTGCATCCAGCAGCGTGAAAAACACGGGGCCCCTTCCCAGCAGAGGAAGAATTTCTGTGCCCAGAGAGGCTGTGGCTGCCCCATCCCTGGAAGTGTCCAAGGCCAGATTAACAGGGCTTGGAGCAGCCTGGGATAGTGGAAGGTGTCCCTGCCCATGGCAGGAGGTGGAATGAGACCCTGGGAATAGGGACATCGTATTCCCAGCCTCCCAGACCACTGAGGCTTGAAGCACACACCTCTAGCTCAGCTCAGGCTGCTTTTAGCACTGTTCTTTAAGTAGAAAGAGTACAACTGAATTCATCCCATCTTACTGTAACCAGCAGCCAGAGCTGCCCAGCTCAGGTGCAGGGAGCAGGATCACAGTGGCTGCTCTATTCAGCCCCAAGAGCAAAACATGATCATTAGTTATGAGAGGTCAAGTTAAAACTCTGCCCTACAAGTACTTCCAGACCCTGAGAACTGCCCTTAGGAATCTCACTCTTGATGTGAGATCACCTAAAAACACACTGATCTTCCCTGTTACTGAACAGATACATCATTCATGTCACAAATAAGAAAGGAAGGAAAGCAAGAAAATAGCCTTGATTTCCCTGCCTCTCAGGCAGCACAGATCTTGGCATCCTGAACACATCAGTATCTGCAGGACCCGTGCTGTAGTTGGAGAGGCACTGTTATAACACATGGAAAATATTTTCAGTTGTACTCAGAATACATAAACTAAATTATGTTGCAAAACAGGACAAGTCCTGGTAAAGTATAAAACCACGAACAAGTTGCTAGACCAGAGTGAGATCTTCACTGTAGCAGAGTCAAAACATAGTAAGTAAACCAAGTGTGATTGTCCTGGATATGCTCAAACTCAGCTGTTACTTTGGTCTTTATTTTTACACCCTTTAAAGAAATTGCCAGTAAGCTGTAGGAAGAATTCTGCACAAAAAATGTATCCAAAAATCCAGCAGCACAATAAAAATAACTCATATCCTAGAAAGAATAGGCATAGGTACAAACCATCTCTTACCAGCATTTGCTTCTTGAGAAAACTTAATCCCAGTCTAGAAAAGGAATATTGATGTTCCTAATTTTCCACCATTTTATGGCCCCATATATTTACATGTGATTTAAGGGGATTTCATATCCTCAAATGGACAAACCTGAGCACAGTCTTAAACCACAGGTACAGCAACTCGAAGTGCAAAAATTAAAAGAGCTTTTATTTCTTACAGTATTTTTAAACAAATTATTAAAGCATATTTTCGCATTTTGCAGCAGAAAACAAATGTTCCAGCAGTTGTGAAAATGTTCATTTGCAGGTAGCAGATTTTACAAAATGCTGAGCATCAACTAATAGAATAAGAAAGAATTATTATTAAAAGCTAAGTCGGGGATTACTCTTTTTTCCTGAGGACGAGATGTTTGTTTTCCACTATCAGGTTATTACAGCCTCCTAATGCAGAAGTTGGGTGTTTAGGCAAAACAAATTCTAGCTCTGAGCTGGTGACTCCGGTTTGGGGATCTCAGAGCCGAGGGCAGTGACAGGAGGCATCTTTCAGCGCACAAAAAGCAGCACTTGTGGAGCTCTCACAGGTGATGAGAGGGTGAGTGAGTCGGGCTCGGAGATCTGAGTTCAGAATTGCCGAGGAAGTGGCTCCATCCCCTCCCTGCACCCCCCGCCTGCCCCTGGAGGAACAGACACAAACTGGTGTGACCCGGTGGGTGCTGCCTCGGATTGTTTGGTGCCCACGGGGCTCCTCCAGCCCAGCCCCACTCACAGAGCCCTTCCCCTCTCCTTTCTCATTATCCCCTCCTCCGGTCTCCGGCGCGATCCATCCTCCCCTGGGCTCTTCCCCCTCATTCCTTGCTCTGCCCATCCTCCAGCAGCAGCATCCTCACCAGTCCTGACACTTCCCAGCTGGATGCTGTCTCCCCGTCCTGGCTGGAGTCTCTCCCTTCCCTTCCCCACTTCCCCTGTGGCTCTGGCAGGGCTTGGCTTAAGCTCCTCCAGGACCCAGGGGAGGAAGGAGCCCGGAGCTCTGCACTGGGCTGTGCCCGCAGCCGAGGCTGTTCCTGTCCCAGTGCCACCAGCAGAACTCGCTGCAGACCCTTTCCCTTTGCACTCTGCCTCATTTTATTGCCCAAATCCACCCCTGCAGTTCAGGCTGCAGCTCGTACCAAACGTGCCCTGTTAGGAGCTAAATTCAGAGAGCTCTTTCAGCTTCATTTGCATTTCTTTTTCAAGAAAATTTCGACACATCAGAGAGACAGAAATATTTACTATGTGACTTTCTGCATCATGGGGCTGCCTACCAGCTATGGCTGATACCATACAGAATTAAACCCTTCACTGCTGATTTAGTATTTAAGTTATAAATGACAAAAACACTCAATCAGTGACCTCAAACACACTGCTGTCCCTAAGTGGAATTAATCTGAGGTCCCTGTGTCTGCCCATTAAGATGTAGATATTTATGTGCACACATGTGCCAGGTAAAAATGCACATACACACACACACACACACAAATTTTCTGCATCTCCTGTGTCTGCTGCAGGATGGCAGCACAATTAAGTCACCGTGACGAAGACAATTATCCCTTCAGCCAGTAAAATGAGATGTCCACAGTGTGCTGAGGAGTTGTGGAACATGTGGGAATAGAGTAGAGAAACTCTGTAGAGTCATGCAGCTAATGAGCAATAAATACACACTGGCACACCCTCATCAATTTTAAAGTCTTGGTATGAAAAGAATGTAATTAATTAAGATATGTTGATTTATAAGAGGTGACATAACAAGATGGATAGAGAAATCTTTTCCCTCCAATCTGTCATGGTTTCTTTCTGGAAGACGGGCCAGCACGTGACAGCCCCTCCTTGGGCAGGCACAGAAATCCTGAGTTCTGGTTTAATTTCTCCCACTATCCTAAAGAACATAAACTTCCTTTTCAACACTTATTTGCATTTGGCACAACTAAATTTAAAGCGGACCCGTCCTAAAGACATAAAAGAAAAAAAAAAAAAAAAAGCTGAAAAAATTATATTTAGAAAAATCCTTCCCCCTTTTCCCCTGTATTATGTTTCTGCTCATGGAAACACAACCCCTGCTTCCCTTTCTCCCCACCACCACCCCCGAAGTCAGATGACTTTTTTGTAACTTGGCATACAGACAGTCTGGTATAAGACAGGACTGGAGCATTTGTTGAGTCAAGATGTTTAATTTTTTTCCCCTCACATAATGATCCTTTTTTCCCTCCAGCCACTTGAGTTTTGTTTACGTTGCTTGAGCCCTAAACTAATACATGAGTTCCCCTCCTTGCCAAGATGACGACAACGGCACCGGGCGAGATGAGCCAGAGGAACACACTCACTGCTGAGGAGAGAACTATTTAAAAGGCTTTTTCTCCAGTTGTGACAAATTAAATGCATTAAAGGAAACAACTGCTGTTGCAGAGCTACTGGGCTCCAAGGAGGAACTGGGAGAGCTCTATTTTGCCTTGCAAGCACTTGACTTTTGCAAGGGGGCACTTTGCTCCTGTGCCAACTCTGGGTTATATTTTATTATTCTTAGAACAAAAGGTTGCAGTAATTAGAACTGGGGAAGTTGTGCTCAAAGAAACGGAGTCATCAGGTAAATCTGATACCATTAAGTGGTTATAAAAGGTGGGATTTTTAAAAAGAAGAATAACTGCTTCAATATATTGGGTTTATCCTGTCAGCAAAAGACGAATGAGAAGTCCAGCTACTTTCACTCAGGCCAGACATGTAAACCTTGTACTAAATGACTGATGAGCGAAATTTTTGCTCTTCCAAGTGCAGATGGGCAAATCCCTCGCAATTACAAAACACGAGAAAATCTAATTTTACCGGCAAAAAGCAGCACACTGTCCAAATGTTTCCAAAGCAAGAGCTGTAGGTGCTTGTTGAAGGAAAAAAAGAGCCAAACAACATCTCTTATAATGTGATCCATATTCTACCACATGCACATTTAATATAAAAGTTATGTTTGATATATGCCGCCTTAGCATTTTTCTATTTTAACTGAAAGCCTTTTGTTCTGTCAAGATTATGGTGGGATTTGCTTTCATTTTTCATGATGTTTCACTCAATACATCACGAACATTAGCAGGACTTAATAAGCACCCACCTTCTCCTTCCCCCCGCCCTGCCCCAGCTCTTTTGATGCCAATTCCCCACGAACCCTCAGATGTTGCCCCTGGTTGGGACGAGGCCCCTCTGCACCTCCAACGGGAGATAATGAGGAGGATGAGCCCGTGAAATACTGGCTGGTGGCAGAAGCACGGGCAGCAAGAAGCTTTGCAGCTTTAAAGCCTGCCCGTGCTCTGGTGGCTCTGTCGGGCTTCCCTTCCTCCTTTTCCCTGCTGCAGATTCACATCTGTTTCTGTGCATTTGGAAACTGTGTTCATTTTTCACTGCTGCCCTTTGTCCCACACTTACTCGCTCTCGCCAAGGGCTTCATTTCACTTATTCAATAAGTGAGAGGCACTGCAGACTGGGGAGAGCTGTAGGACAAAGCTCAAACTTCTATTAGGCCTCAACAAAAATGTTTTTGTTCCCTATCAAGGCACTTCTTCCTATTGCTCGCCATTGGCTTGTTTCGTTTTTAAGGAACATTTGCAGTTTGGGATTGTCCAAACAGGGCATGATTTCATACCTCTAAACCAAATAAAAAACAGAGGCAAGAAAAATCAGCGTTATCTGTTACCAGAAATATTTGGTAGCAGAAAATCCCATTTGTCCTTGAGCCTTTTTTCCTCTGCAACACTCGGCTGTGGCTGCTAATGTCTCCAAACACCGCTGCAGACTCGAGGTGCAGTCGCACTGCTGAGGTCCTGGTTTCTTTGTATGCCCAAACTTGTGTGAGCACACTGCAAACACACATTGTGATGTCTCACTGGCTTAATGCACATCATACTGGGAACCAGGCAAGAATTCCCAGCTGCCAGGTCATCCCAGGCTCACGAGTGAGGAGTGAGCAATCCTGCTTCACCCACCCACCCTGCTTCCCTTGGGAATTCAGCATTAGATTTCCTCTATTTCTGCCCCAGTTATTGCAACTGAGATCGCCACACTGTTCACCCTGGGTTCTGTCTGCTGCCAAGGAGTTTTTGAGGGAGTTACCTCTGCAGCCTCCTGACTGTCCCAGCTCTTGTTTACTGCACAAGTTTGGAGTGTGGATGGGTTTTCCAAGGGCAGCCCGATGATATTTACACTTATCCCAGTCTCTGGTAGTTTAAGCCTATAAGTTAAAGTGAACAACTGGTGACAGTAATGAGGCTTCAGAAGAATAAAATTGGTGGTAACTCACATCCCATGGGAGGAGTGCTGATGACGGAAAAGGGAAATTTAATATTTGTGAAATTAAATAATACTGAATAAACAAGAGATCCAAAGCAGACTGTATCCATCTTTTTAATTATTTTGGGCTTGGTGTGTTGGAGTTTTTTTAACTAGAGCCTGACTGTTAAAAGTATTTCTATTTTCCCCAGGCTCCTATGGGACCCAGAAGCCTGATATTAAAAGCCTTAAAGAGCTGGGAAGGGTCTGATTGCACAAAGCACCTTTAGAGTGATGAATTAATGCCTTGGTCTCCAGACACCACCTACACAAACCTGCCAAGTTTCCATCCCAAGGGAATTTAGCATCTGTTGGAGAGAAGACCACGGGGTTACACCACAGGTCTGTGCTGGGAAGGGTCCCCTCGGGTCCATACAGGAGGTGGGTGAATTGGGAGAGAGAAAGGAAAGGGTTCAGCAAAATCTGAGAGGTAAAATCTGCAGCCTCCATCAGCTATCTCTACTTGCTCACCAAAAGCAGAAGAATTCCCAAACCACCTTTCAAGGAGTCGTGTATCAGCATCTTCAATACAGCATAAAATATTAGGATCTATATTGAAAGACAGGGAGAAAAGAGAAGGGGAGGTAAAAAGGGGGAAATGGAGCAGCTGATTTTGGATTAAAAGAAAGTTTTTGTCATCTGACTTCTTTCCCCAACGGATCTTCACAGCCTTTCACTTGTTGAATTTGGTCAAATAGTTGCACTTCACTTCATGCTGCATTAAAAATAGTGAAAAGGAAGGAAGAAAAAACTAACCCTAAAACAAGCCTTTGAAAGGAGGTGGCTTTCAGTTGGAGTTCTACCCCATCCAAGCTCTTAACATTACACTTAAAACAGTCGGACCACTCCCATCCCTCAAAGCAAAGAGGAGCCAGGCTGGGAAATCACACTCTCCCTCTGCGAGATATTTATGCCAATGCCGGAGTTTTCCTAACCCGTGTCCTCCATTAGCGCGTGTTTTCATTCAAATTAGGGCCACAATAAAGACAAATGACTGTGGCGCATTCAATGCATTTTTACTTGTCAAATACCACGCACATACTTTCCCTCGTGCACAGCTGGCTGCAAACTCGCTGCCGCAGCCCCAAAGGCCACGGAGAGCTCCCAACGTGTGTCCTGGCTCTTTCCAGAGCCACTGCTTTGGAGAAAACCCTTCTGAAAATGCGAACTGTCTTTGTTTCCTGCAGCGCGCACTCGGGCATGCCAACCCCTCGTGCTGCGCAGGTGAGGAGTCCTTTGGTCACAGCCACGTCCAAATTTTTCCCATTTTCTTAAAGAGCACAAAATTAGGAGATTCCTCGGAGACACCTGAGTGGGGAATTAGCTCTAATTTATTTTATACAGCAACCAGTTCCAATTAATGCCCGCACGAAGCAATGCATTCATTACTGAGGAGAAGCAGGGGAGGTGGGAGCATTTCTCAGGATCCTCCGGGCTTGCCCCCACCCCTCCGCCCGTATGATGTGCAATTTCTCTGGCCCAAGCGACCGTGTTACAAGGGAAGACAAGCCAAAATAAATGCGAAACACTCCTTTTCCCTCCAGTTTCCTTGAGCACAAATTACGCATAAATTATGGGGGGGACGGGCAGCGGGGGCAAGAGGAAAAGCTACTAAGTGAGAGATTTCTGCTTGTTGGTCGGGTTAAACTGCTGGTGTTCAAGAAAATTCAGGAGAACAGAGGCAATATTTGAAATATATGTGAAATGGCTTTTTTCCTTCTCAGCAAATCACGTCTATGATTTTAGCCCAGTCTGACAACCAGAAGCAGTGAGATCATGGCAGTAACCAAGCCAGGCAGACAATACTGAGACTGAACTTCTCTCTGCCTGCTCCCCCTCCCCCAGTTCACCCCCAAACCTGATTTTAAGCCAGGTCAGCCCCCACGGAGCAGAGACCCTTAGCTGGCAACTCTCTTCTCAAACCTCTTTGCATCCAGCCATGAAAGGGAGGTACATGAGCATTACTCCCTCTGTCCTTGTACTCTTGGAAAGAGGGAGAGGATGTCACTCGAACAAGTATTAAAGCACAAAATTCCAGCTCCATAGTGACTCCTCTGCGTTAGCAATTCCCTCTTTATTGCCTTTGGAATGTGGTTTTGGGAGGAAAACACCGGGGGCACCCCCTGGCAAGGCAGGCAGAGGGAGGGAGGGCAGAGGATGGTTTGGGCAGGCTCTTCCCTTACAGAATGGCACAGGTAGGGATGAAATCTAAGCCTTCACAATTCCCCATTTCTCCTCCTGCACGAGGTGTAGCTCAGGAATTGCACACACTATGAAAACCAGCCTTTCCTAAACACACTTATTTTTTAGTTGTTTTTTTACCAAGTGTCCACATTGGTTATTGCATTTTGGTACCTCGGTGCCAACTGAGAGTACTTGATTTTAATTAAATACTATACCATTAAAAATATTTGTGCTGTTCATAGCTAAATTTCTCCATGACTTATTTCTATATATTTTGCTTGGAATTTAATTTGCTTTTTTTATTATATGGCCTTCATATAAACCCCACCTTTCCATGGCATAGTTATACATATATAATTTCTGAAATAGCAGCTTGTTGGGCTCTAATAAAAAATACTCCCTGTGCCTTCCAAAGAGTTCCTTCAGATTATCTAATGCCTATTTATCTAAAATATCAAATGGGTAGAGAGAAACATCAACACAGAACCCGATAGGCACACCAGAGGCTTTCTTTCCTTCTCCTTCTGAAGAGACTTGAAAGCTGAATAAACACCTTGGAAAAGCACAAGCAATAGAAGGATCTCCTGGGTTCTGAACCTGACCTTTCCAAGTTAAAAATACACATTTTCCAGGCTGATCCTACAAACCCTCGCTCACAGGAGCAGCCCCACTGATTCCAAGTGAGTCTTCCAATGGGACAGACCCATAGGATGGGATCCATCAGGTCCCACCAAAGTTTGTTAATTCTTTGCTTTCTGCAGCAAGCAAAAGCATTCCCCTCCACATCTCCTCAGCATTAGTTTCCTGCTCGTTGTGATTAGACTATAAATCTAAAAGCATGTGTTGGGAAATTTTTTTTTTTCCATATTCAATATGACATTAATCTTATTAGCTCAGGTAAACAACTAACAGCTATTACAGAGAGCCCAATTTATCAGGAGCCAGTTAACCCTTTGGAGCACTCTGGATAGAAGGGGGGGATTCACAACAGGAATGTGTTTTTCACAGAATCCCTGAGGTTGGAAAAGCCCTCCCAGCCCATGGGGTCCAAGCTGTGCCCATCCCATCCCCACCTTGTCCCCCAGCCCAGAGTCCAGTCCTTCCTTGGACACCTCCAGGGATGGGGACTCCAAACCTCCCTGGGCAGCCTCTCCCATTTCCTGACCACCTTTTCCTGCCTGAACATTCAAATGCCCATCAGGAAACTTTCAGCCTCCCAGAGCCTTCTGTCCCATCTGCTGCTGCTGGTGCAGTGTGAAAAGCTGCACATCCAGGGCTCAGTGTCCCCCCCCCCAGGCAGGGGAGCCACAGCCAAGCCCCCCCTGCTGCAGGGCTGCCTCAGGCTCTCCTTCACCAGGGGAAGGGGCTGCAAAGGAAGGGCAGGACGGGTGCTGGCGATGCAGAGGGACTCTGGACTCGCTGATCACGGGGAGGAGTCTCTCCAGTCTCACTGGAGAACAAAGTGAGCCAACCCCCCTGCGAGGCGGGGGGCAGCTGGGGGCAGCTTTTAAGGGGAGGTAGATGCTCAGAAGGGTTGAGCCACAGCCTGCTCCTCCACAGGACATTTGGGCACCAGGAGGAGATGGAGACACGGAGATGGATGGGCACCCCCTGCTCGGGGCACTGGGGGACTCCCACATCCCTCCCTTCCCTCCAGTGCACTGCCATCCAGTGTGGCACAAATCAGTTCACACTCGCACTTCTCTTCCTTCACTGCTGAAAAACAAAGTCCTGAACTGCTTCTCATCTGATCCCCTGAGAGTTCTCCCCTCCATTTGTGAGCATCATTCCCATTTAGAGAGCCCATGGACCACGTCCCCCATGGCCCCTGCCTCCATCAGTTGTGCTTAACAGAAATTTTAGATCCTCAGTGCCACCAGAAGCTGAAAAGAACCCAAATCTTTGTCCCTACACCTCTGGCGGCCTCTATTAGTGGAAGGTGAGAAGGAGAGCCAGCCCAGGTAACAAGAATCCTGCCAGACATGGAGATAGTGCTTGGGGAGCAGTGTGAGAGTTCCTGGCACATCCCACTTGTCTGGCTTGGCCTTGTCCCTGCTGTCTGGACTCAAACACACAGACAGGATCTGCCTATCCCACACAACTGCCAGCTATTTTTTTCCCCATATGTGTGTAAACACCTTTCTTTATTCAGGAAGTGCCATATTTCTGTGCCACACAGCTAAAACAGCACAGAAAACTCACATCCCACCAGTTTTCTGAGCTCCACATGGAGTGAACCCAGCTTACATCAACTGGAGATTTGGGGAACAGAAGCGGACAAAGGAAAAGTGGGGGGTTTTTTATGTGCACAGCCTTCCTCAAAGTCTAAGAAAACAACCTTTTTTTTTTCCTGTTTCTTTATAACTTCTCAATTCCACATCCCTGCCACAGGAAAAAAAAATAAAATAAAAAGAAATTAGAAAAACAAAGAAAAAGTGGAGGCTTGGAAGAGAGAATTGCTGTGAGCCCAGAGCCTGGCAAGCCCTCAGGCACTGTCCAAACTCCACAACTTCACAGACTCTGCCACAGCTCCGTTCCCAGCACCAAGGGAAGGGCTCCCTGAGGAAATCCCAGTGCCCAGAACTGCCCTGCCAGGCTCCCACGCAGCGCAGGCAGTGCTGAGCCCCCAGCACACCCTATCAGCACATCCCTGTCCCTCCAAAGCCATTCCCAAGGTCTCTCTGCTGATGGAGAATCGATCCCCTGGAGTGCAAAGTCCAGCGTGCCATTAGTCCAATCTGTTTTCAAGCTGACACAATCCCATCATTTGTCATCTTCTCCTGTCCTGCTGTGTTTGTTTAGGAGCAGGATATTTGCTTTATCTGTCACTTCCCAATCCTCACTGTATTCTTTACCTGACACAGTTTATTGGGTCCCCAGTTTTCTCAGTCACTAACAGGGGAGATTCTGACACTCTGATGAGATCACTGGAAAATGATTATGCCAAGTCTTCCTGAATTAAACTCAAAATACGGTTTGAACCAGGATGAGCTTTGTATTTGAAACTGGATTTCAGTGGAGAATTTCCTGAAGAACATTTAATTTTCTCCAGCAAACACACAAAGGTGTAAGCAGAAGGCTGGCAGGCTGCATCAGTGAGACCCTGAGAGAAACAGTCGACTCAGTAACCACCTCCAGCGTTTCTTAAAACAAAAAACTGAAATCCTTGGACAGTTGTGAAAATGGAGCAGTTTGCAGGAAATGCTCAAGGACAAAACCCACATTAGGTGATTGTTGCATTGCAAACTTGAAGTTTTCTTTTTTACCTTTAAGAGCTGTTTGCACCTCATAGCAAAAATCTCTCCAAAAAAACTGTGGAAAGTTCTATTTAATCATTTGCAGCAGCTTTATCACTCACTACCAGCTCTGTAAATGGGAGTTTACCCACACTGAAATTTTTATCAGAACCATTGGTATTTTTACACTTACAAAACATAAAAAGCACCCTGAGAGCAGCATCTGTTTATCATCTGACAGCCAATATTTATAGCCTTTTAGGATGAGTTTTTCATGCAGATAACCCTCATTGCAGCAGCAGAATCCCTCCTACCTCAAGTGCCCAGTGACTCAGTGCCTGACCAGTTCCCCAGGGCAGACAGTCCTGGTATTAAAGCACTAAGCCCTAAACTTTGGCTCACACTTGTAACTCGTGAATTCAAATAGAAATGTGCATCAGCACCTGGGGAATGCACCAACAGAAAGTGAAAACCCCTATTTTTTTCACCTTTTGCTCCTACAAAATGTTTTCACTGAGTGGAATATGCACTTTTTAGATTTGCAGATTCCATTGGAGCTTCCCAAGTTTTGTTATTGCAGGGTCTTAAAATAAATACTGTCAGGGCAGCTCTCCCCAGGCCATGCAAGGGCACAGCCCCACGTTGAAGCCAGGGTTTAATTACAAAGGGAGCTGCAGGGAACTGGGATTGCCCACAAGGCACCTTCCAGCATTCCTAGGAAAGCCAGGCCAGCTCTCAGAAAAGCTTCCCAACACTGGTTCTCCTTGTCCTTTCCCAAAGTGTCCTTTCCCAGTGCCCCTGTGGAAGGGGATTGGGTCCTGGGCATCCCACACCCACAGCCTGCAGGGCTGAAGGTTTCCTGCTATATTCAGTGGGCTGACACACCGACCCCTGCACATACAGAATCATTTCTCTGCAGTGAAGACCAGCCTCAATTTAGCCCAGAAATATCTTATTATCTGTAGAACTGTCCCCAAATCTCCCCTCACTCTGCAGCTGCAGGGCTGAGAGCACAACAGCACTTCCCAGCTGCAGGTTCTGCTTTTGTCCTTCGCCACTGTCTAATAATTTACTCAACAGTCTTTCTGAAAGACAAACTGCTTAGAACTCACACTTCTTGCCCTTTCCCACTTGTTTTTAGAGCAGCAAGAGCAGTGCTTTGATATACAAAGGGAGTTAGAGTCACATCAAAATCTTTTTCTGTTTCCCAAATTCTCCAAACTTGATTTGCTTGATTTGGGTAATAACTCAGCACCCCTGGCTCTGCACATCCCCTCTCCACCTGCCCTTAGCTGCTCTTCTCCATACAGTTTTCATATTGAAATAGGTTCTGTGTGATGGGGAAAGTAGTAAAAAGATGTGGAGGAAGCAAATAAGAAGCCCGGATAATTTAGGAGGTGGCATTTCAAGGGTTCTGGAAACCTCTCACAGTTCAGCATCTCCAAGATTTGGATTAGGGAGGTTAGAGATCACAGGATACACCCTTCAATAAAATTGGAAACATCCTCATTAGCTCACAGAAGTCCCTACACAGCAAACATCTGGACAGCTGTTTGGGACTGTCTGTGCTCCCTCCTGGAAAGGCAGCACTGGCAGGGCAGGGAGGAGGGAAGGCTCCTGCCTCTCCAGGACAGGGAATTCCTGCCAGGCTGCGGATCCCTGTCACTCACCCTCACAGATGTTCACCAAGTTTACTGTTGCTCTCTGCTCACTCCTCGCAGGTTACTGGAGTAATTGGCTGAACACAAAGGAAAAAGCAAACTGCTGCTAATAATACAATCAAAGCAGACTCTAGGCAGCACAGTAAAAATCAGGGGCAGTTTTTGCTTTCGGGGTGAACAGTCTGAGAATTT
Organism: Serilophus lunatus; assembly: GCA_013399895.1. Lineage (NCBI taxonomy): Eukaryota > Metazoa > Chordata > Aves > Passeriformes > Eurylaimidae > Serilophus > Serilophus lunatus. The sequence continues at coordinate 634,161 of VXBA01004717.1, forward strand.
ATGGACAAACGGGCCTCTGCATTCCCTCCCTTACACATATTGGGGATAAGGTTACATTTTATTTGTAGGGAATTTTATGGCAGTGAAGCCCATTCATTAAAGAAAGAAAAAGAGCAGAGAAAAACCAGATGATTGTTGCCCAGAAATCCTCATCAGCTCTCCCCCTGTTGTTTATCCTTTAACTTTTTAGAGGAATTTTTAGACAAAGATGCTTTCTTTCCCCTCTGGAAAAGAAAAAGGAGTGGGGGGAAGACGTACAGTTTTACCCAGACGCTTTTCAGATCTCTCTAGGCAGTGCCCTGAAAACAACTTTCCCTTTAATGAAGACCTTTCTGGAGCTCTCCTCAATATTCACTTAAAAAAAAAATTAAAACTTCACAAGTTCACAAGGACGGATCCCTGGGTAGGACTTTTATTAAGTCTTTTCTATTTACTTCCTACCTAGATAAGATCTTAATCACAGCCCCCAAATTATCCGCAATGACATTTATCAACTCTAGTCATCTTTTCTTTAGCATGCTCCGCCTGACCAGTCGGCTTTTCTTCCACCCCTTCCTTTCAATGGAAGTTAATTTCGAGTACATGATTTATCTTGCTGGGCTAACAGCACTGAGGCAGCCCACCTTTTCAAAGGGCTGGCCAGGGAGTGAATTATAGCAGAGTTGTCCAGTGATTGCGTTCCGTGGGGAAGGAGAATAGGCAGCCAGTATGTTGCCCCGATGTGGCGCTGGGACCTTTTCAGCAACTGAAGAAAAAAAGATTGGGCCTCTGACCGTGGGGCTGACAGGCAAGCGTTATATCAGCAGACAAAGGCTCGAATACCTGAAAGGATCAGAACTCCATGTACTCCGAGATGTGATGTTGTTTACAACACCATACGCTGACCCTGTCCTGAATTTACATGATATCAGTGCAGCAGTCTTTTAACCTTCCCCCATTCTTCTTCCTGCATCCTCACACGGCCATTTGCATACGGAGAATTAGCAAGGAGCACATTAAATGCACCGACACTTGGAAATCCTTCGCACGCATTCTGCGGCGAGCGCCGCCGAAATGTGTCATTTCCCTGCATGGCCTGGATATATCCAGGGGCTCTGTTTGGTTTGGCAGTGGGCTTCATTCAGTATCTATTAACATTCAACTTCTATTTGTAAAGGGCATGTACAACCCACTCAAGTACATATTTGGCACAAGCCACAGTCATTTAGTGTTGGTCCAGGAGTACAGCTGGTGCCATCTGGGGCAGGATAATGGGAATCTTTCACAGAGCTCTCAGAAGCTGTGTTTTCATACTCCTTGTTCCTGCTCTGCCTTACACAAATGGGGGTGGTTATGAATATGCTCCAGTTCAGAGTTAGGGGCTTGTCCAGAACCACGAGCTCCACTGTACTGGGAGGGGGTGTCTCTGGTAGCTCGGGAGGTGTCATTTCAAACAAGCCCCCCAGATCTACAGAGTCCTGGCTACCAACAGCTGAACAACCCCAAACTCCACTGATTTTCATGCACAAGGAAGATTTCAAACTATTTTTGGTTTATTTCCAAAACACTAGGCATCTCCCTGCTAGTAATTCCACTTTCCCTACGAACACAGTCGGGAAATTAAGTTGTGGCTTGTCTAAGGAAGAGGGAGAGCATTTCTCCAGCATAATAGAAGATTCTGCAGGGTTTAGTGCCAAAGTCTCAGCTGGTTCTTAACACACATCACTGCCCAAGTCAGCGGTGAAAGGAAATTTTGTACACACAGAAATCACTTGACACTGTTGAAAAAACCTGGGGCCAGAGGACTTGGAGTCTTCTGCATCCCCTCAGCTGTTTATTTTCCTGTTCAGTGAGTTATTCGAGATGGGACTCTGAGCAACTCTAACGCTTTGCATTTACATGGAAGGAATAAAAGCCCTTCACATTCCAGTTGGTTCATCCGCTCCCACCCTCCCCTTCACAAGGAGCCTGGGTCAGCAGCCTGCAGAGCAAGGACAGCCTGTACCAGACCTGGCTGTCCCAGGGACCCTCAGCTCAGAATCCCAACCGTCGGTGCTGTGGGTCTGTTTGCACCACCTGGACCAGCACATGAAGGGTAAGAGCATTCATACCAAGTCTAAAGGACAGAGGAGCAACTGTAGCTAAAAGAAAGACACTAATGAACTGAGGAAACAGTTCTTAGCATCAAATTATTTACTACAGGAGGTGAGAAACTGAGAAATAACTGTGTCTCTGCTCATTGCCAAAACATGGATCCTTTCTTGAAATAGGCTTCAATGCCATGTCCCAGTACCCCACAAAGCCAAGATGAGAGCAGATATCATCCTCCTCTGACCCAAGAGCTTCCTGGTTCCCTGGTCAAGCCAGGCATCTGGTTTGCTCCCCTCTTTTAACCAGATGGAATTTGGCTGCTCCCTGTGGCTGCTTTGGTGGCTCCATGGAAAGATGCACATTTCTGTCAGTTTGGTTTTTTGGCTTGTCAGGGGGGGTGATATTGCTTTGAGGAGACCAGTGACTTTTTGGAAGGCCCATTGCAAATTTACCAATACTCAGAATTACTGCCACACAAACCTCCTCAGCCTCCAAAATGCCCAGCACTGCCACCTGCCCCACTTGTTACCATTCTAAAGCACAGGCAGCCCCACCTAAACCTTTAAGGAAGCTTATATTTCCCTGCATGATTTTTAAAATACTTTCCCCCACTGCCCACATTGCTTGAGCTTTTGTTACACTCCCATGGAAAGAAGGGAATTCTGGCTGCATTCCTCCCACAGCCACCACAACGCTCCAGCTCGTGACTGACCGACAGCAACTCTTTGCAGAGTGGAACCCTTTGGTTATTTCTCATTCTGCTCAAATGGTTAAAATCACATTCACCATTCAACACAAAATTCAGGTAAAAGTATTCTGATTTTTTTTTTGTCTGAAGCGTGATTTCTCCCCTCTGTACCACAGTGTGCAGCTGTTAGAGCTGACCCAGTCCCTCTGAGCACAGTCACAGGCAGCAATAATTCTACATGTGAGCTGGTCTGGGAGCAGTGAGTGATTTTCTTGAATGGTTTCACTGGCCCAGCTCTCAACTTGCAGCAAGAGCAGCTTCTGAGTGAGAGCTGAAACATGAGCCCTGTCATCCCCTGTTGGTTGGGCCATCACCCCCATGGCATCGGGTCTGTTCTGCAGTTGGTGAATGCACAAGAACTGAGCACAAATTCTTGAGGACAATTTTATGTTCAAACAGAAAATTAAGTTCTCTTGCAACAGACACAGAATTCCCAAACACTGCTCCACCCACAGGGAAGCCCAGCTGGGAGGAGACTTATTAACATGGAAAACCAAGGGTTCAACAGGCAGAACACAGGATATTTGTGAAAATCACCAGTATTGTGTATTTCTCACCCAGCCATGATAAAGATATATGTAGTGTGATAGATAGAATTAAAGAGCACACTGGAGAAAAATAAGTTGACAACCAAAATAGATATTTATCCCTTCATCACTCTGGCACCATCCTGGTGTGGATCCTTTCTGATTCATCAAGAGCCGTTAATCATGGAAATGGTAAAATCACTGAGCACCTAAATGTCCAACTTCTTGAAACTTGGCAAATCCCAATCCCTTTAACATCTCCCTCCAGAGCTGTGCACACTCTTCTCCAACATCATCCTTACAAAGAAGGGTAGGAATTGGTAAGTGAAAAAAACAACACATATCCAATGGGAACAAAAACCATTTCCAGCCCATGGAGTCCCAGCTGTGCTCCATCCCCACCTTGTCCCCCAGCCCAGAGCCACAGCCAGTCCTTCCTTGGACACCTCCAGGGATGGGGACTCCAAACCTCCCTGAGCAGCCCCTTCCAAGGCCTGACAACACCTTCTGTTAAGAAATTTCTCCTGAATTAAAGGTGAAGAAAGTCACTTCTAATAAGAGAAATACTTCTTTTAAAGAGCTAAAATTGTATGTACCAACACTCGAGCACAAAACTGCCTCTCATTCAACTTAAGACCATCTTGTGACAGTCAAACTCATTACACAAATCAAATACAGCTCTTATTTTTACTGAAAACGTGCACCCTGTGACCCGTGGATCTCTGTAAGCATATCCTAGGAAACTCTATTCTGCTGGAGCCAACGTGCTCCACTTGCTTTCATTATTCATACGCTTGGATTTCAACAATGTAAGAATAAACTGCAGAGGTGAGGAGGGGAAAAAATAATTAGGAGTGCAACAAAACGCACGAGAGCATTAAGGTGTTAAAAGGGTTGGAGTGTGAAGCCCAAAAATAAACATTCTGCATAATATCTCAAGGTAGTGTTGTGATGTGTGCTAACCAAATCAATATTTGAAATCATGGTCGGAGCCTGCATTTCCAGCTGGTGCAGAGACATAAAACCAGAACAGATTGTATTTAGAGCAAACCTACCACTGCAGGCTCTGCCATAGCACGACTTTGCATTTAGTGGCACATAAATAGTGTTATTCTTTGTTGACATTAGGATTAACTTTGTGGATTGACATTGAAGAACTGTAAAAAGAGTTTTAAAGCCTCCTCACGTTTGTGATCTTTCCTTAACCACAGGAGCTACTGTAAGCTAAGTTGTCTGCCTATAAAGACAACTGGATTTTCAGGGGTTTTACAAGCAGGAGCCTCCCAAGGATGGTCCAGGGTGGGGAGGGCCTGGCACAGGTGACCCAGAGAAGCTGTGACTGCCCCATCCTTCAAGGTATCCAAGGCCAGGTTGGACAGGGCTCAGAGCAACCTGGGATAGTGGAAGGTGTCCCTGCCCATGGCAAGGGGTGGAATGTGATGAGCTTTAAGTTTTTTCCAACCCGAACCATTCCATGATTCCTGTAATTCCTGGGAGCAGAGAAAGGTAAAGCTCAGCCAAGCCAGCAAAGGCCAGGAACACTTGGGGTGCAGGGTCCACACTCTGGAGAAAGGTCATTGCTCCCTCAGCAGTCCAAGCAAACCTGGGACAATCCCTGGTGGCACTTGTAGCTCTCTGTTAAGACCTGCAGATGCCAACCTAAGGCACAGGCATCCCAGGAAGCTGAATTCCAGGGAAGCTGAAGCTCTCTGCTGAGGGTAGGTGTGTTTGCCAAAAGGCCAGTCCTGCACAAAGGCAGCCCTGTCGCCGTGGAGGAGGTCCATCTTCATGGCCAATCTGACAAATGTCTTATTATTACTATTATTTTTTTTAAGTGGGCTCGTTCTCTCTGGGTCACTTTACTCAAGCCTGCCCAGCCTTGGTAATAATGAGCTGGGGCTGGTTAAGCAGCTAATTAGCATGCCGTTTGTTAGACGAGTTAAGAACGTAATTATTGTGAGTAGGCAGAGCCTGCCCATGGAATGCATTTTGAAGGTTACCATAGGAATCCTTGCTTGGTCTATTCATTCCCAGTGTAATACTAATCACTATCATAAGGAAAGGATTGCTTGGATATAGACTGTAGGTTACCATCTGATTAGATTTCCAGTGAACAAAGCCATCCAGGCAGTTGTTTGTTAACCCTTTTGGGTCCTGCCAAAGTGTCCTGACCTGTGCAAGGAGCTCCCCACTGCTGAGTCCCCCTCCCCTGCCCAGAGTTTGGAGTCCCAGCATCCCCCTGCAGAGCTCAGGGCTCTGATGGAGGAGGGCAGGCTGAACTCTGCCCTCCCAAAGGGCTCAGATGAGGGAGGGCTTCACCCCAACTGGCACATCAGCCCCTGCTTTTGTCACTTGTAGGTCAGTCAGGTCCAAGTTAAGCTGGATAATTCGAAGATCTGATTAAAATAGTCACTGGGGAAGACTAAAAACCAGAGCTACAGCATTATTCTGTTATTTATGTAAAATCCGTGGTTCCTCGAGCCTTCTGTGTGGGATCCTGCAAGCAAACACCTGGGTACAGGTCCATCTGAGCGTTATCACAGCTCTGCTCTGCAGCACTCACACAGGGTTCACTGTGCTCAAGTGAGAAGCCAACCACCAGCCTTAGCTACATCCCCTTGGAAGGCAGCAGCACGTGCCAGCGTCCCTCGCTCCCACGGGGAGCAGGTGGACACAGTCCTCTGAGGAGATACAGCTGCCACCAAAGGACACTCATCTGCCACCTCTCAGTGCTGGGAGCTCCAGTGCCCAGGTCTCAGGCACCTGCATGTTCCTTCCATCCCATGAGCAGCAGATCCCCAAGATGCACCAACCCCAAACTTCTCTCCCACCCTCGGATCCCCTCCCAGGGCAGAGGCTCTGCTGGAGCACCACGGACTGCAGCACCCACAGGTGCTCACCACAGCTCCTCGTGGGTGAGGGTCAGCTCCCTGTTTCAAGGGTGCAAACGAGCTCCCTTTTGTCAGGAAGGAAATCCATGAACATTTATCCTTTGTTTCCCTGCCCCTGAAAGCCTCAGCCAGAGATCACAGTCACACCAGAGCAGCCCCAAAGAGCCCTGGATGCTCATTGAATCGCCTCTGCACAGTTTGCTCTTTCCCCCTCCCCTCCAGGCTGTCTACCAAAGTCTCCCCATGGTGTTCCTTAGCTCTTATCCTAAAAGTATTCTAGAAAGGAGGTGGTGAATGCCCCAATCTGGGAGCACTCTGTGTCCAGCCTCACGCTGTTCCCAGCTCGCTGCCGAGGCCCGGTGGGAATTTACAATTCATCGGCGACCAAACTATTTTAATGTTATCAACACATCCTTCCCCTGGCACACGAGAGGGTGGCTTGTGACGAGAGAAGCAATTTGTTTCATGAATTTCAGCCTTTGTTATTGAAAGCTGCTGGATTTGGATGTATAAAGACCTGTGCCATTAAGCCGCGGGGCAGAAGCATCCCATGGGCTAACAAGTTTGTTTGCTTGTTATTATTATTTTTTAAATACAAATTACTTTGAAAGTAGCATTATGTAGGACTCTGAAGGTGCTTTACTTAAAGCTCGTGCCTTTTCTAAGAGATTGTGGAATACCAAGAAAAACACGCAGAGCAGTCTGTGATCTCAATTCAATAGGAAAATACCAGCTGATTTCTAACCAAATTAATGCATATTATTCAGTGGGTTTACATTGCCCAATCCAGTGTACCTCTAAATAACTGTATTTAATACAAAATGTGGATTTACTAAAACAGGAATCTGTCTGGTGTCGTTAAAATGGTAAAGGAGGGTCAGTGTGAAATGACAGCTTGACAGGGACTATGTGGCTCCTTTTTTGCTGCAAAACACTGCCTGTTTAAATGGGAAGTTTGATTGCAAATAAGAGTCTTCAAAGTAAGGGAGAAACTAAAAATATTTTGGGACTGAAATTCAATTTTAATAATGAGTGCTCAAACCTGGTTCTGAGTGCTTGGCACAGGGCGATTTTGATGGACCTGTGCAGGGCTGGGCTCTGAGGGGAACGGGCCAGTTCTGCCCCAGAGCTCCAATTCCCTTGGCCAGCACTGATCAACACTGCAGGAGTGAGCAGCAGGTACAAAATTACACCATGACACCAATTCCAGCTCCAGCAATGTCATCCCAAACCTTTTTGCATTCATGAATTAATGAAAGTTTTGTGGGAGATCAACTCTAGGTTCTCCTTGAGCAAAACCTGAGAATTGAGACAATTCTAGACAGCAAATGAATCAGATTTTCTGAGATAGCAGAGAACTAGAGCAGCTCTTTCATAGGAAGGAAGGATAAAAACCTTGCTTTATTCCAAGCAAAAAATACCAAAAAAGCCCCCAAAGCATTATTTTGATCATTTATTTTCCCAGGTTGGTGTGTTGAAACAAGAAGCCAGGAAACTGTGAGGAATAATATCTCAATCCAGCTTCCACCAGATTATCAGAACCAACAAGAAGTAGAAAGAAGTGTTCTTTGGGAACCATTGTTCTCAAGCCAGTTCTCTCACTCCATTTTTGGCTAATTAAATTAATCTGGTAAGCAGGTGTAAACCACTTGTTTGAGCAATGGTTTGGGTGGCTCAAAGGAGAGATTGGAGCTATTTGCACAGTAAGAGATTTGCACACGGGAGCATTAAACCCTATCAACAAGAGGAAACTCCACTCAGGATGCAGAAAATCCTGTTTAGCACTTCCCAAATCGTACCAAGGCAAAGGCAGCCAGCCCTAATCCAACCCCCCAACACCAAGGTGAGGGATAATCATCTGTTTGCTACACTCAGAAGCCTGATCCCCATCTTGGGTGTGGTTTATGTAGTTTTGTGTGGTAAATAAAAACATAAATGCTGCTGTCCTTTGGCATTTGCATTGTAAATGCACAGCCAGTAGAATGCTCAGTTTTGGTTCAAAACCAATTCCTCTGCAACACTGAATTGAAAGAAAGAATTTTTCCCATATCCACTTATTTTGCAGAAATATAAACCAACCAGGCTACTAACAAAGATTGCAGACAAGCAACATACACCCTAATCATCAAAGGCACAGTAAGAGTTAACAGGAAAGAATAAATTCTTACCAAAAAAACCCCTCAAACCAATTCTATCAACAAAAAAAAAGGCAGAATTCAGTGTCCCCTTCATAGTTACAATGGTATCACCCCCAGTTTGCAGGTATTAAAGATCAGTTTGGTGCAATTGTTGGAATTTGGCACTAAGGAACAGCAGATAACATGAAAAATAAGTTTGTTTCCTGGGTTAAAAGTACTGGGAAAGAACGACAGCTCACCACTGGGAATGCAGGGGGAGCTGGACACAATCTTCAGCCTTTGGGATCCCACAAGAAGCAGACCCCCAGGAATGCCCAATTTTCAAACACCTTAAGCTCGTTTTCTGTCACCTGATCCACCAAGCAGACACACAAATCCCTGTGTGCTGCATTCCCAAATACTTCTCTGAACCACCACAGTACTAGCACAGCATCCACTCCCGCTGAGGCATCTCCAGGGCCCGTGGGACACTGAGGGTGAGCAGAAGGGCAGGAGAAGGAGAGGATCCCAGTGACACAAGTCGTGACTGTGTCCCCCACGTCCTCCCAGTGCTGGGCCATCACCAACCCAGCGCTTGGGGAATCAGCAATGCTGGCGTTGCCTTTGGTTCTGCTCCTTGAGACGCACGTTGCTGCAGACATTCCTCCTCTGCAGAGCTCCCAGCAGAGCCCAGCCCTGCAGCTCTGGCAGCTGAGCCAACACCCCACAAACCCCCTCCTCGGGCCACCTGAGGGGCAGAGGGTGCTGCCAGCACACCTAACCCGAGCCTTGGCACCACCAAGGGCTGCCCCCTGCCTTGGGGGACCCCAAAGAGGATCCCCCCATCACTCTGGGACTGCCTGGACCGCACAAGGCCATCCCTTTGCCCAAACCAGCCCGGCCCAAAGGATGCTCACGGCTGATGCTCAGCATTTCTGCCAAGGGGAGGAAGGTGGACAGTCCCCCAGAACGGCCATTTCATTTACCTCCTCCTCCAGCAATAACGACCTGCAGGGACAATTAAGAGCCCTCCTCTCTTCCCCAGCCCAGAGCACTCCTGCTCTTCCCCCACCGCCCGCCCCTTCCAGATTTGCTCCTGTTTTTTCGTCTATTTGTGAAGGTGCCCAAGACAGGAGCTCACTTAATACGTTCCCTTACGCTTGTGGCGCAACAGCCTATTCAGTACAGATAAGCCCCTTTAGAAATGAAGGGGAATTTAATTCAGTGCTTGAGTGACAGCAGGAAGATTTATCCCCTCAGCAGACAATACGGCTTTTGGGGCTTTAATCTTGCCCAGACAATGGGCTGTTTCTCGGCCCTCATCTTGTGCTTTTCCCACGATGTTCGGTGATTAACCGGGGCTCCATTGGATGGAAGCCACTATCTCTCATTTAGGAGTGTTTGCGCCTCTGTCAAGGACCAGGGAGGGAGGGAGGGAGGTGGGAAGAAGAGAAAGGAAGGGGAGGGGGGGAAAAGTTTAACTCATCTGGGAGCAGTGCTGGAGGCTGTGGGCTGGGAGAAGGCAGATGCCAGCACTGTCTGCAGTGGGCAGGGCAGGGTGACAAAGCAGAGGGACACTGGCATTGTCACCTCGGGGAGAGAGGTGGGCAGGGCACTAGGGATTTATTTCAACCAACAGAAGCGCCTCATTTATTTTCTTCTTGTCATTATTCAGAAAAGCCTTTGTCACAGACTGAGACCCACCAGTCCTTAGGTTTGTGCTGCTTAAATTTAAGCAAAATTAAGGAATCAAAGTACACTCAAAGCCTGCTCTGAAATCGGCCACTGTGGTTATAGCTTGGGGTAAAAGGGGCTTGCCTAGAAAAGAAATTCAGACACCATGGCAGAGGACAACCACACAGAGCTGGCACAGCAGAAACACCTGCAAATTATGGCAGGTACCCCAACCACCCCCCAGTGGAGCATTTCCTGCCACACCTCCATCACTCAACGTGCTGTGGATTAATGACTCCACTCTACTGAGAAAGGTAATCTCTTCCCAATATCCAAAACACATCCAAAATGATGTGATGCTTCCCTGTGAGGGTGGGCAGGCCCTGGCACAGGGTGCCCAGAGAAGCTGTGGCTGCCCCATCCCTGCAAGTGTCCAGGGCCAGGTTGGAGCAGCCTGGGACAGTGGGAGGTGTCCCTGCCCATGGGAGGGATGTGGAATGAGAGGAGCTTTAAGAGCCCTTCCAACCCAAGCTATTCCACTCTTCTGTGATTGCTAGAAACTTCACCACCAGTAAGTTTCTCACCCCTAGAGAAGGGCAACCATTACTTTTACTCTCATTGTACAAACTGGTCTTTGTGGGAAAAAAAGTGGTTCATGTCCTTCTTCCTGGAAGAAAACACTGTGGACACCCATGCTTTAATTTTGGTGTTGAGTGGAAATACAGACTGAGCCTCAAAGCAGTGTCACGCTGTTCTGAGTGGATGTTTAGTGCAGTAACTCTGTCAATTCAGTTTTAGTGGTCTCTTCCAAGTCAGGATATTCTATGATTTTATATTAAAGTATTACAATGTCAGGATCCTATTTTGGTGGCCACTACATAAACCACTAAACACAGAGCAAGCAAAAATGAACCACTGCACCAAAATGGCTTTAAAAAAAACCCCAAAACAAAGACACAAACATAGATAACAAGTCTCCTTTTAAAAAAGGAATCATTTTCTTCACTTGAGACCTTCCCACTGGGGATAACTTACAACAATCAAGGAAAATAAGGTCAAGAAGCACCAAGGGGTCTTCAGTAAGTTCCCTGCTCCCACCCAGCAAAGGGACACAGTGCCACCAGACCCTGGCACTTGAGCTTTAGTTCCTGCAGGAGCAGCCACAGCACTGGGCACTGCACTGACAGGGCCAGAGCAGCTCTGCCTGTCTCTGGCACTCCTGGCTCCTGCCAGATGTGCTTCCCCAGCCAGTGGAGCAGCTCAGGGAGGCTTTGTTGTGGCTACCACACATCTTCCATTCTGATCCTCCAACTGCATACTTGGGTGACTTGCTCAGCTGAGAAAAATGTTGCAGCCTTCTCCTTTGTTGATGGGGATGTTTGGGAGCAGCTGAGCCAAAAACCAAAAGCATGTGTTGCTCCTGCCCAGATCCTGGTGTGTGCAACCCCGAGACACTGAGCCAAGGCCACCAGGGCCAAGGAAAACTCAGCACTCGGGGGAGAAAAGGAGGGAACAGACCCTTCCCCTGGGAGAACACTCCCAGTCCACTGGAAGGTGACTCAATTAACAGAGGAGTGGAGGGCCATCACTGCTGAGAGCTGTCACACAGCACTGTCTCCCCTTCCTGGGGCTGTTGCAAACATCAAAAAAACCCTATTCTGCATCATATTCTTGCAATTGGGCTGATTTTTGCATGGACACCTGGACTGCCATTCCTGAAAGGGCAGAGATGCTCAGCCTCCTCTGCAGGGTCTCACATCAACCACTGCCTAACATGGCCCCAGCTACCACGATTCATTGTCTCCTTTTTTATATTTTTTGCTTCTCCAAATTTCTGAATTTCCAGTTTTCAGTTATCAACAAAAAAAAAAGAAGAAGTTGACAAGTTTATTCAGGCAGGAGACGAACAGTCTGAGGGCTCTGACAGCACCACAAGTGAGAGGAGCTTGCACATAAATTACAAATGATGGCACCTTCCATTGCTATTAAATGTACCCTTCATGACAGATTTTTTTTCCTACTATTTTATTTTTATTTCTACACTAAGAAAATTAATGTGGAAAATGACCAGAGCCTTTGAGGCTCAATGCACATTAATGTGGGGCTGTGAAAGGGAAGAGTTCAAGATTTCCTCAATATTTGGGACTTCTCAGCTCCTTCAACCACAAGTTCAAGTCCCTGAGGAATCAATGCAGTTCTTCAGTCTGGGTGAATGGGAGGCTTCAAAGTGCCTTTAAATGTAAATGGGTTAAAAAAATGAAAAGGTTTTATGGTGCAATTTAAGGTTTTCAGGGGGCTTTTTTGTTGGTTGTGGGGTTTGGGGTTTTGGGTTGGGTTTTTTTTGGGGGGGAGGGAGTATTTTTGTTTGGGTTTATTTATTTACTTGAATTTGGCCCCATCAGACCACACTGTGGGACAGGCTGGGGACTTCCAGCCCAGCACTGCTCACCTTGGCAGCATGGCTGTGACCACATCTCCAGGAACCTTCAAGACAGGAATCACCAGTTTGGGGAATAGAAATGTCCATAAAGCAGACGCCATCAAGAGGCATTTGAGAAGCAGATACAGCCCATCATCTCTTACCAGGGGCTCTCTATCTGCACTCCTTCCCTCTTCCTTTGGTCTTTGACTCTTCTGAACTCATTTCAGACTCCTTTGAGTGCTCATTGTAGTTCCTGGGAAACTTTTCAACACCTTTACACTGACCTGAAAGAGTGTTTAGCACATGAAGCACATCTGTGCATCCCCTGGCACACTCTGACTCAGAAGGGCTTTGCTGCACTTCTGCCTTGCAAGATAAACTCCCTGTTCCCCATCACTTGATGTAAATCAGGCATGTGAGACCAGTGACTTCCAGTAAGGGACTGGGGCTGCCACAGCCCCTTTGCTCCCCCAGGGCCACCAGCAACCCCCAGTCCCCTGCAGAGGAGTGACCACACAGGTATCCTGGAATACTTGATCCATCCAGCCTTCCAGGCTGCTTCTAACAGTGTTTTTCTGTTCCATTTTAAAGAGTGAATGAAGGGAGGAAAGGAAGCCAGAGGAACGAAAATAAGATTAAAATAAAAGACCATATAGGGAGCCCACAGAAAAACAAATGTCACAACCCAATTCCCATGTTGTCTCAACCACTGTGAACTCAGTTGTTCCATTTAACTTGGAGGGTTCAAACTGTGGCTTGTAAGTTTTACAGCACCTTTGTCTGGCCCAGCATTTAGAGGAAGTGGGGAAAGTAGAAGGAAAATTATTCAGTACAGGCTTCCTGAAAACTAGGAGGGACTTCTGCGGTGAGGCAGGAGGGTAGGATGGATCTGAGTTTAGAATAACTACACCACCAAATTCAAATTCACTTTACAACCCCCCTGACCACAGTGGAGCCCAAAGCCAGGCCAGGACCTGTGCAGGATACACACCTTGCACTGCTGCTGGGAGCTGGAATCTGATGAAGTAGAGCACTGCCCATGAGCAGGTTAGCACCAAGCTGAAGTTGCCTCAACTCTCCTGAGGTGATTATTTGTGCTGCAGCAACTCCCAGAGACTCCAAACTGATACTGGACACGGGACAACTTGTAATTATAGACTCCTTTCCCCAAAGACCCAACAAATCTTTACATTGCTGGTTAATTTTGCATTGCAGACCAGAGAGGAGAAGTGACCACACACAGGTTATCCTGCAGGGCAGTGGCACAGCCACAAATCCTGCCTTCCCAAATCTGAGCCTTGCAGCCTCAAAGCCAGCCTAGCTAAGAACAGCTTAGTCCAAACCACTCACAGCTTCTCTAAGCACATACAAAAAGGTATTGAATAAAACCAAATACAGTTTCAGCATCCCCTGCTTGCATTATAGGGGACATTTAATACTGAACTGCCTTAGCACTGCCCTGGAGTTTAGCAAGAAGCACCAACCCCTGTGCCCTTCAGCAGCCTTTGCCCAAAGCAGTGGCACAGCAGTGATTATACACAGAAGCTCACCTTGTTTTTCTGATGGGTTTTTGTTTCAAGCATCCGTAACTTCTCGAGCCCCAGGTCAGGCTGACATAAAAGTACAAGTATTCAGAAAGCTCCCTTGCTTTAAGGTTGCTGCATTCTGGCAGCAGCACTAACTCCTCATGAAATTACTCCTTTTCCTCTAATAAGCCACTTAAATCTATATAGGAAAAACTTGTCTGTATAGACTTCAGACACTGCAACAACACAACTACTGGAGGCTCTGTCAGGTGCTCTGTTTATAGGCCCTTCATGCAGGGGTGTGTGTTTGCCTCTAAACACCTGCAGAGTCTCATAAATAGGGATTGTTCCCCACCATCAGCTCTTTGACAATTCAGGTAAACCTGGTTAGTGCTGGATGTTCCCAACCACTCCTTGCCCAGAGGATTTTCCCCAGGTAAATCCCTCCAAGGGCAATCCTGCCAACTCCCACTGCTTGGTACAGATGCAATTCTTCAGAGCTCCCTTGGCTAAGGGAAATATCCTTAGACTTTTGTCCTGGCCCAGCACATGAGGCACAACTGACAGGCCAAGGGATCAAAGTCTCCCCTTTATCAACGTGCACTTGGCACAAATGTAAACTTCCCCATATCTGGCTTCAGAAACTTGTTTGAACCTTCTCAAAGATGCCTCAAGGAGTGAAAACTCATTGACCTGTTCTGAGTGAGAAAAGCAGCCCAGGTGTATTGGACTGGAGGGGAGAAGTTTTTTCTTTCATCTACTGTTTTTATGGTTTTGGTGTTAGAACTGGTCCATTGGAAAAAGTAAAAGGAGGTATCAAGGGATTTTTTTTTTTTCATATGAACATAATTGGTTTGATAATGAAATGCTTATAAATGAAGAGCAACCTTACCAGGAGGAATGATTAACATCAAGACAGAGAACCAGCAGAGCTGGATGCTCCTAAGTGCACATCTCCAGGAGCTAACAAGACTCTTAGGAGAAAAATTGCACAATTCTGCAATTCTCCTTTACAAGGAGAACTGTTCAAAAATTTAATTTCGAAGTTTTCTTGTAGCATACATTTAAAAAGAAAAAGAAAAACGACAAAAAACCTGGGTTCTGCTGAAAGAAATTGTTTCAAATTATTCTGTGATATATTTTGTGTGTTCCTTTCTTCCTTACTCATGGAGCCATCCTTGCCTTGGAGCCAAGTGTGACAGAACAGCTGCTGAAGGATCTGGAAGCTGCTCAGTGGGAAAGGGATGAGGAAAATGAACCTCCATGGGCTCCCAGGCTGGTGTGGCCTCTGGAAGCACAACAGCCAAATTCAGAGGATCAGATCCAAAAGCCAAAGGAGGTGTCACAGGTTGAAGCTCTAATGGAGACTAAAGACAAATGAAGGGTTGCCAGTGGCTGTAAAACACCAAAGCCAACAGTAACAGCTTAGGTGTGCTCTTAGATTCCATACCTGCAGAGAAAGGGGGTTTATTTGGCAAGAGAAATGGCCTTTAATCTTCTCCTGCTCCAGGTCTTGAGCAGATAAACACAAATCAAGCAGAACTGATCAGAACACTGGAAGCAAAAGGAAGCAGTGAGGAATCTTAAAGCCGTGCCTCATAACCCCACAGTGATGGCAGAGATCTGGGAAAGTGTTTAGGATGAATTTAGGCAGACTCAAGTGCAAAAACAGCTACTTTTTTTTTTTTTCCTCTCTGAATAAAGGGGCTTTTGAAGGAAAGTCATCAGTAAAGCAAATAAAGCACCTACCCGAAGTCTGCAGCAGCCACCCTGATGCAGTGCTCTTCACCTTCTACTGCCCTGGGATGGGGATCCTGTGGGAATGGATCTGGTGTGGCAGAGAAGCCTGGATTGCTCCTCAGAGCTCAGATTCACACCCTCAGGTAAAGAAAATACACAAGGCTTTGTCTTTCCTGAGGAACTAATGAAACTGCTTCACCTGACCAGCTTCAAAGAGGAGGAATTTGAGATGTGGGGTTTGTCTGTAAAAAAAAGGCAAGACAGCAGCCAGAGACAGAAAAGGGAAGGAAAGAGGGGAAGAACTAAGAAGGAAGTGCCAGTTCTTTGACACCTTTTTGATGGAGTTTGATTTGCAAAGCAGAACATACTCCCTTCCCTTTCCCTGGCCTGCCCTCTCTAATCTGATTTTAAGAGAACTCCTTGGAATGAATCATCACTCTGTGCCCCACAGGCTGCAGGTTCAGCTTTGCCCTGCCCTCTCCCACACCTCCCCAGCTCTGCCCAGGGGGCTGCAGGAGCAAGCCTGGGATGGAGGTGCCCCAAGTGCCATCAGCAGGATGGGCACACGTGGCAGCTGCCCCTGGCACTGTGTCTGCAGGATATGGGGAGATGGTCCTTGGGGAGCAATGATTCCAGAGCAGGCCAGGCTCCAGGGCTGAAATCCCCTCTAATGGGGATGGAAATGCCTCAGGGTTTGCTTTCACGAAACTACAAACAGTTTGCCAGCAAAGTTATCTTATTTATTGAGCCCAGTTTGTCTCTTTTATCCTCCCAGAAGCCAGAGGGGGTTGGTTTTTATGAGGTGCTGAGCAGCCACAGCTCCTGTTTGAGTGTGCTGTGGTTGGGGCAGCAGGGCAGGGATGCCCAGCTCAGCCCCTGGGAGCAGCACAGCCAGAGCTGAGCACATCCCTAAGGAATGCACAGGCTGGGGGAGCAGCTGGGCACCCAGAGCTGGAGCTGAGGAGCAGGTAGAGCTCTGGACCTCTGAGTGTGAGTTGTCACCTGGCTCTTTACCAAGGAAAGAGGGAAGGAACAAGCTCTGGAGAAAGGTTTCTCTTGGCATGGAGCTCTTCCCAGCTTTTTAGGAACAGATGAGTTGCCTGCTCTAAATTCTGTGTGGCCACATAACTTAATTCAAGGGCTAAAGACCTTCTCCAGTGGTGGTACCACAACTGTGCTCAGCAAACCGAGCCCCCCCAATTGCCCTGACAGCACAAGACAGCACAGAAGATACTCAGTTCCACTTTCCCTGTGTTTGAAATCCCAGTAGGAAATCTCTCCCTTTTTGTTGGCTTTCCCATCTGTGCTCTCCAGGACACTGCAGCTCATCTCCACTGCCATCAGACTGTTCATTGTGCTGCTCATTTGTCACTTTTCTTCACTTTTAGTTCTGTTCTGAAGAACATTTGCACTTCCCTGAGCAGGTACAGGACAGAGGGAGGAGGGAGGTTTAGTGAGCAGGGCACTGAGACTCCCACCTTCTCCAAGCCACAGACCACACCACAGCCAAGCTACTTCTCTCTCCACCACTGTTCCTTTTTTCACCTTTTTCTTCTTAGGTTAAGCTAATGACAGGATTTTTAGTGCCTGGTTTGGCAGATCTCACACATCCAAGGTCTTTTCAAAGCAGACCAAACTCTGCTCCACAGCAGCACTTAATTCACTGGGCATCTACACAGCACTTTGCCTGGACAGTGATTTCAGCTGAGACTGGCACAGGAGCCAGAATGCAAATTGATAATTCATGTAATTAGGAAACCCCATCCAAATATTATTTCCCTTCATTTCTATGTCATCACTAAAAAAGCAACATGATAAACTGATTTAAAATGTTGATTACAAAACCAGAGCAGGCATGTAAGAAAAAAAATCATCTGTGCTAAAATTTGCATTCAAAAAATAAGGTGCTTACCCTGGCAAAGCTACAACTTTTCCCTCTGAACTTTGTAACACTTCATCCCCAAATGGATTGATTTCTACATTATCTGACATTTCCTCATTAGCTTCTTTCCTTTCTCTCTTTTCTCTGCAAAAGACCCTTGAGTCTAACAGTGTCAGAAGCCTCTGAAATTTGACAGATCTTACATTTCCAGCTCATTTTCTAATGAGTTTGTACATCAGGACTGATTAGTGTAATAAAGAATTCATGAAGCAAATAAATGTAACATGAAGACACCTTGAAGAGAGGAAAGAAAGAGCAAGTCAAATATGTTGAGAAAAGGTCTGGCCTTTTTAACCTTCATTTAATCGTTCTGACAAAGACACTTCATCAAAGAGACTTGGCAGGTATTTGGACTTTGTGCACAGAAATACCAGGCTTTGAACTTTTTCTGCCCTACATCACCCAGGAGAACCCATCATTAGCCTAATTTAGGCAACTTCTTATCAAGGCCAGCCTTTGCCAACCATCTCTGGGCTGCTAAACACGACTTCAGTGTGCAGAGGGTGAAGTGCAGCCCCAGTGACCAGCTGGCACCAGCACCCTCTGCACTGCCAGGATCACATTTCCCAGCCACGGCCACGTGCTCACTCCCTCTGTTTGTAAATCCACGGGAAAACTTCCTGGAGTTTTCCTGCCACAGCCACCTCTCCATCCAAACCCCTCACTTCACTGGGGTGCTCTCCTTGATGGAGGTGCTGGGTAACCTGCCAAGAAGTGCTGCAGGTTTGTCCCCAGCAGGTACAGCTTCCCCACAGGAGAAAAAGAAGGAAGCACTTCCAGTTCCCTTCCAGGACTCCCATCCCTGTGTCCACTTGCATTTTATTTGCACCATGTTTAGTGCCACCTTTTCCTCAGCTTCCCCCAGAGCTTCACACACACACACACACACACACACCCCCCCCCCCCCAGAGTTATCTGAGCTAAATAAGTTTTGTGTTCCTTCTGGATGCAAACTTTTTCAGGGGGGAACTGCCAAAGAACAACCACCCAGATGTTCAGGTCCTCTGGGAAGGAAATACCACTGTGTTTTATTTTTATTTATTTTTGCTTACAGAATTAAAAATAGGCTTTCCTTAAATAGGAGCTGTCTTAATATCTTTGCTAAGGAAACTATACATCTGAGATGTTCACATGCCAGAGGTTTTTTTGACCAGCTTTAGTTTGGGATCTTTCCCACTCTGGACATGGTTCTTGGCATCCAAGGCCTCAGGCTCAGCAGGAATTGCACATGCTATGATAGAAAACATGACAATAACTAATATTAACAAAGAATAATTCTATCACATATGTTCAGATGGATAAAAATTGTGATAATTCCAGTATTCAGATCTATTTCACCCCTGGACAAGGAACACAGCAAAGCAATCCTGCCCCTCTCCCTCAGGAATGCCCCAGTGTGTGTCAGCCAGTTGTAATCCTGTTCTCCTCATGTCTTCCCCCAAATGGAACATTGTCAGGGCTCCTCAGGAAGCTGCAAGAAGGTTCCTTTGAATAGGGACTGTATGGAAAATAGTTCAAAAGAGTCCTTGTCCTGCACAGGCCAGATCTGCATGGGAAGTTACTTTTTTGTTCTTCAGAAGAAAGCAAAAACCCACAAGGAAAAAAAAAGAAAAAAGGGAGAAAAAGAAAGAAACCAAAGAAACCTCAAAGAGTTCAAAGAGTGTTTCATCAGCATCTCAGGCCTCAAGAGCAAGGACCCCTTTGTCATCCTTGGGTGACTGACTTCTCCCCTGAACTGGGTATGACGGAGCATCTGATGGGTATTTGCAGCAAAATTATTCTTTCTGAGCCAGGGGGAAGATCCACTGCCCTTCAGAAACCTCTCTGCCTGTTTCCTCCCCCTCGCTGCTGTGGGTGATCATGGACTGTGCAGCAGGAGAGATGCCTGACCCCAGTGGGACACTCCAGCAGCCTTGGGACTGAGCATCATCTCCTTCTGCAATGAGCATCACCCCTTGCCTATCAAAGTGTTCAGGGTAAAAGGTCTTGCTACAAAAAGAATTCAACCTGAATCCACTGTCCTTGGATTTATAAAATTTTATCACTCCTGAGTTTCTTCCCACTAATGTCTTAAACTGATGTCTATCTTAAAAAAGTCTCACAGAAAAGTGCAGCAGAGAAATGCTCCCCCTCCACTCCACTTCTTATTTTCTGTGCCCTTTTGACCCCTTTTGTCCCAGCCACCTTTCTCCTCTTATTCTCCTTTTGCATCTGATCACACTCTGCATCCTCTTTATTCTTATCTTCCATCACTTCAGCTCTTCTCCCTCCAAGTTCTGCATTGCTCTGACCCAACCCCCCCCCCCCCCCNTCTACCTCTTCACTGAATATTACAACAGAAAAGCTCTTCCCTTCCTGCTACAGCTGCTCTTGGCAAGATTTCCATGGACAGCAAAGCTTGTGTGATTTACAGAAGGGAAAACACACCCTGCAGGTCCCTCCTCTCAGCCTGTGGGGCACACACAGACACACCAGTGTGTGTTTGCATCAAGATGCACTTCAACCCCTTTTTTTTTTTCTATTCTTACCCACTTTTGGGGAACTTGGCTGAGCAGCTTTGCTGTGGCAACAGGTCACATCCATTGCTGTTCACAGAAAACACAGAAAAGTCAATGCAAGTGAGAGGATGGGCAGAAACCTGAACCAGTAATGGGATACTGGGGAAAAGCGTCCAGACATTTTGGCATAAGAAATTGTTTGTAACATGTATGATAAAACCAAGATACAATATAATTAGCACAGACCTGGCAAACCTCCAGTGTGCTGAGCTAAATAAATGATTCTGTGTTTGGTTTAAGGCACACAGAGCTATTTATACTGTGATCCCAGTGCCTGAGGGATCCCTCTTTCCTGGAGTAACTCTCCATGCCACAGTAGTGCAATACTGGCCCTTCGTTTCTAACTCAGGCTTCCAAACTGTGGCTTGAATCCTGCTCGTTCCCTGCTTTTGCACCTCTCACTTGTGCAAAATCACAGAAACGCTGCAAAAACACCAGGACGAGCCAGGACCTCCCAGCCCAGCCCCCACAGGGCTGGACAGAGGCTTCCAGCAAGGACTTCAATGGAAAAAGGCACTTCCCAGTTCTCTTTCTGACCAAATTGGCCAGCAAACAAACTGAAGTGTTTTCCATGTTCCCCCCTCTCCAGCTTTCCAGTAGCCAAACAGAAAAGGGTTCATTAAAACAAAAGTTTCCAGAAGTTTTCCTGAGGAGTGTCCAACTGCTCCCCCTCAAGACCTTAGTGTAGAAACCTTTGAATTTGCTCAGTTTTGGGGGAGAAGGCTTTCATGGCTCACCCCCATCCCCCTGGGGCTCCATCTCTGCCCTGGTGCTCTTTGCGACCCACTCTGGGCTCTGGCAGCTCCTGCAGGTCTCCAACCATGACAGCAACCAAGGAAAACTTGCAGGTAATTCACCACCTCACCACTTCTGTGAATAAACTTCTTGATTTGAGCTGACCACATGAAACAGTTTGACCTCAGCAGCAGAAATTCCTCGTGACAGAGGAGAGGGGCTGGGTGGGGACACGAGTTCCCCTGGAGGAGAGAGTTTGGAGGCAGCACTGGCGGTGGAATCATCTGAAAGCTGTTGGGGGCAAAACCAACAAAGAAAGGACCCTCATCATCCTCATGGCCTGGCTGTGACCTCAGCAAGGTCAGCAGCCCCATCCAAATCCTCTGCAAGTTCCAGCAGGACACAGGCACCAGGTGACTAAAGGTGGTGTTGAAATAGAGCTTTTGGAAGGATCATGGGTGGAACAAAGTCAAGACTTTTCATTAAGTGTGTTGCTCTCAAGTGGAAAAATGAATACCTGCAACTGTCCTCTGTTTTATTTAGCTCTGGTTTTAGTAGGAGCAGAAGGACACTTTTAACCCTCTAAAATATCAAATACTTATGGAAATTGCTAATTCCAAATTATAGTTTGATGCCCAAAGGAACAGGGACAGTCACCTCCTAAAGGGGCAAGGTCAGAAGGGACTGTGCTGTGGTTTTCCAGGCTGACCTCCTGTACAAAAAGACTTCCTCAAATCAATTCCTGTTTGGTGCACACAGACCTTTTAGGAGGCACCAAACCTCAGCACTTGCATTCTCAGCAAGTCCCTGGTGAATTGTCTGAGTGTGGAACTGCTGTCCTGGGGAGGCTGCAGGAACAGGCTCCACAAGCAGCTGGCAGACCCAGCAAGGTGGTGTTTGCCCTCCTGCTGCCCCAGGATCCCCCTTCCAACCCCATTTTCCTTGAGCCCTACTTTTTTCTTTTTCTTTTTTCTTTTTCTTTTTCTTTTTTTTTTTTATTTTATTTTATTAAAGGTTTGTATCAAACTGAGTGTTGCCACACCTTCAGCCCATTGACTTGAATTTTGCTGTAGGTAAGTACTTTAAGGTGGCATTTCTGTCACCTTTCCACTTTCTCCTCATTAAACTAAGCAGATTAAGCTTCTGGAATAACAAGAAAACCGTTTATTTCCAGGTTTACAGCTGCATATTTTCGTTAGAAGTTGTGCATGAAGGTTTATGCTCCAAAGCACCGAAACGTGTTTTGTGTTGCTGTTCTTCTAAAAACCCATTTCACAGTGAAATCCAGGGGAGAATCACAAAACAAGATGCATTATAATCCCCTTTTGTAAAATGTTTTAATGAAATTAAATTTGAAGATACTCCAGTAGGGCCTTACCCACTGCCCTCAGCTGAAAGAGGGAAGGAATTAAGTGACTTTAAAATGAAACAGGTTTCTTTTCTGTCTGACTGAAAGTTACAGGATGTTGGTAGTGAACCAATTAAAACACATCTTAAAACGATAAATACAAACCAAATGTACATTATCAGCATGTTCAGCCTTTTGTTTCTTGGTTCTATTTTGTATCAGCTTATTGCAATCATATGTGTTTGGAAGGAGGGAGAAAATCAAATCATTTTAGGAAATAATAAATAAAGAATTCAGCGGAGGAAACAAAGGAGGGCTGCGTTTGTTCAAACATAAAATAAACCGAGAGGATGGTAAAAGAGAAGCCACAACAGTCATGGATCAGTGGAGCTCAGAAATATCTAGAAAATGCAAAAAGGTCTGTCTCAGCTGAAGATACTGCTGTGGCTGTGCAGCATCAGGACACTTCTGCTTCCCTCCTTCCCCAGGCTCTGGCTCAGACACCTCTTGTCCCCCTCCTGTTTCATCATCTGCAACACCAAGAGCCCAACTGCCCTCTGAGCCAGGGAGTGGCCCTGTCCAGCCCAACATTCAGCCTCTAGTGCATCAACAATCACAGAATAATTCAGGCTGGAAAAGCCCTTCCAGCCCCTGGAGCCCCCCCTGTGCCCCATCCCCACCTTGGCCCTGAGTGCCCTAACCCAGTCCTTCCCTGGGCACCTCCAGGGCTGGGCACTGCCCCCCTCCCTGGGCAGCCCCAGGTGGCAAAGAAATTCGTCCTGAATTTACTTTGTCATTTGTCTTTGTTCCCAAATGGTTACACATTAGTGCTGGGGGAAAATTGCCATTTCTGTCGTGCAGCAGAGTTTTCTACAGTTGCAATGAGTGGAAATAAATATCTGTGTGTATAAATACATATATATATATATATATATTAAAAACACACCAACTGCAGGAATTCCCTGTTTTCACAGTAAAACACACATAGATTTCAGAAGTGAAAAGGTTTCACTTTTTGCAAGTCTCAGGAAAATAAACTTTTCCCTTTATTTTTCCCTCGCCGTTTTTGCTTTCCCGAGGCATGATTTTCTTTTCTATTGATCTGCCCCCAATCCCACAGTCCAAGTGGATTCTTCTTAATGAAAGACTGCAGCAAGTTTGCACAATTTTTTCATTCTTGAGGCTGCAGGTAAGTAGCTGCTCAGTCCTGTGCTTAGTGGAAGGAAGTATTGAAAATCTCCTTTGCTATTCCTCGTTTCACGGTTTATAACGTGA
This sequence comes from Serilophus lunatus, assembly GCA_013399895.1. NCBI lineage: Eukaryota > Metazoa > Chordata > Aves > Passeriformes > Eurylaimidae > Serilophus > Serilophus lunatus. The sequence continues at coordinate 657,734 of VXBA01004717.1, forward strand.
TACTCATAAATACTTTGGTAGCAGATTAAGCTCCAGAGAAATGAAAACATTTCAAAAAGAGCACAAAGCCTGCAAGTGTCCAAATGAGGGAGCAGAAACTCTGCTTTAAGCTCCAGGAGGGGGTTTATGAGATGTAGTGCCATGTGCCATACAATACAAGATAAACATCTGTTGTTATTTCAGGAAACTTAAATCAGATGTTAAGCTTTTTCTTCAGGGGGATAGTGGCACAAAGAGAGATTTTATTATTTTTTTCCCCTCTTCTTACCAAGGTGGCTGTTCCTGTGCCAGGAAGAGTGGGAGAAGATTCTGGAGGGAACTTAAACACCCTTAAAGCAATCCAGTGGTGATAAGGTGACCTTTTGCAACCTCTGTCGTACCCTAGACCTTCAACCTTGGATTTCAGCCCTGGAAGATATTTATTAATAAGGCAAATACTGCAAGGACCAGGGGGGAGGGGAGGTATTGTGTTCATATACTGAGGGACAGGTACACAACTTTCTCAGACTGAGAATATTGGGGTTGTTCAGCTTGGAGAAGAGAAGGTTGTGTGGAGAGCTCACAGCACCTTCCAGTGTCTGAAGGGTCTACAGGGAAACCAGGGAGGGGCTGTTCCATCAGGAACTGGAGTGATAAGACAAGGGGGAATGACTTCAAACTGGAAGAAGGGAAATTTAGATTAAATACACGGAAGAAATTCTTGTCTGTGAGGGTGGGCAGGCCCTGGCAAAGGTTGCCCAGAGAAGCTGTGGCTGCCCCATCCCTGGAAGTGTCCAAGGCCAGGTTGGAGCCACCTGGGACAGTGGAAGGTGTCCCTGCCCATGGCAGGGGGCTGGAATTAGATGAGCTTTAAATTCCTTTTCAAGCCAAACTTTTATGTGTTTCTTTGAATCAGACAGAGAGATCTGATAGTTCTTGGCTGACTTTGGATAAAACCTTCCAAAGGTGCCAAATGGATGAAGGCTGACACTCAGAACCCCGTGGTCATCTCGAGACATCCCAGCCTTGCCAGGCTCCTGCTCTAAGGAGGGTGTTTGCTTTGCTCCAGGCTCAGTGTGTTTCCACCAGAGCCACGAGAAATCTTCCTTCTACTTTCTGAGTGAAAGTTGCCCAGTTCCTAAACACCTGGACACCAGCCTGTGCCTGTGCAGAGATTCTTGCAACGATTTCAGAGTTCAGTGCTGGGAATTGCTGATTCATTCCAGGCCTGTGCTCCATCCCAGACAGGATGATGGAGACATGGAGCCCCTCCTGCAGCTCTGGAGGGGACAGTCCCACTGTACCCCAGTCCCCTGAAGGGCTGCAGTGCTGGGATGGGAGCACTGCCTCAGTTCCAGAAGTGCAAGGGAGGTCAGACACTTGCCTGGACAGCAGATAAATCCTGAACCAGCCAGTGCTGCTTTGCCCTGGGATGCCTGCAGAGCTTTGATTGAACATCAAATAGGCCAGGTTTGTGTGTGATATTCCACATTCTGAACTGCAAAGGATGGGGCTTAATTGCTCCGTTTGCCAGCTTGTCTCCTTCCCCCATTACACACCAAGGTACAGCTCAGTTAATATTCCAAGCTGGTCCTGGTTTGGAGCTGTTAAAAGGGCTGGTTTTTCCTGGGCAGCAGCATCTGGAGCTGAGCTCAGCCTTGGGCTAAACCTGCCAGGGTGGTGCTGGCCACTGCAGGGCTGTGAAAGGAGGCTTTGCAAGGAGGGGCTCCAGGAGCTGGTGTTTCTCCACAAGGAGTTCCTGGCAGCAAATGAACCACCCTGGAGAATGGCACAGGAATCTGCTCCCCTGCCCCACTCCAGATGTATTTCTGTGCAGCTCCTAATTCAGAAATTTGGTGGTATAAAGTGATTTAACAATGCACTTTTAATGACCTAACATTTATACATCTCTTTTGTTTCAGGTTTATTTACCTTAGCAGCACACTAAAACGTCACCAGCATACTTCAGGTTTTTACATTATATTTTAATTAGTGTTTTTATATATGAAAGACAAAGACACTACTCAGTACAAACACACATCTACTGTGCTGCATTTCCCAAGGCACATAATTTAATACCCAGAACACCAAGTCTCTCTCCATCAAAATTAATATTCCCTTGCTGGGCACTGGGTCCATCTGGTAGCTGGGTTTGGGATCTGTAGGAGGGGGGAACAATGTTTGTTGTTCTTGTAGAAGTAGTTAATGTTTTATAAACTCGTGAAACTCCACAGAATTAGTGTCACTGTGAAAGGAACTCGGGGCAAGCAGATGTGCCCCTCGCTTAATTAATTTTAGGTGGGGTTTTTTTTTTGGTTTTCTTTTCTTTTTAATAGTCACATATTGAATAGGGAAAATGTAAGAGGAAAGACCAGGACTTTTCCCAAAATGAACACTGAGTACATTCTGTGTTGCTCAGTCAATGCTGCCTGTATGTTTTCCTGTGTATTTTCAGGATGGAACCCCTTCCAACATCAGATCAGACACAAAGTGAGGGTGCCCATGGTGCCAGAGCACAAACCCTGGCACAGAAGGTGCTCAGAATCCCTTTGGGGGTGCAGCACTCAGCAAAGCTGTCAGGGTGTGCAGAACGTTCAGTGTGAAAGCAACCAAAATGAAAACTCCCATGTCCACCCAAACTGACCCACCACCACCTCACCCCCATCACTCCCAGCACCTCTGCGAGGTCTTTGTCTTCAGCATCCTCCCTCAACTCTGACAGCACCATTCCACACTCAGTTTGGGCTGGGAAAGCCTGGAATAGCTGAGAACAGACAGCCCTCAAAGGCAAACTCTGCTTGGTAGTTCCTCCAAGCTGCACATTCAGGCTTTGAGCCTCCATGCCCAGCTTTAATCCTGTGCAACATTTATGGAACATTCCTTTCCTCCTCCTCTGGAGCAAGTGCAAGTAAATTTGGCAAAGAGGAACTGCCCACTAGGAAGGAGCTCCTCGGAGCAGTTGCACTCGAACTTGAACTAAGCAAAACATAACACGTCTGAATAATGCTGTGAAAAATACATAAAATCTGTGATGGCATTAAAAGTTTAAACACCATAAATCTTCAGCATGCTATTTACTAGGCTGAGAAGGTGATAGAAACAACATTCTGAAGTGGAATAAGAGAAGAAAAGAAAATGTAGCTTGGAGGCCAGAGGGCAGGGAAACCCCCCCCGGGACCTGGCCAAGAACACAGAACGTCAGCACGGGGCCCGTGGCTGGCAGGATGTGCCTGAGCACTGTGGACACACACCTTCCCAGCAAACTGCCTGGTTAACACCCTGGAAAAATGCTTCAGAGGGATCGACCAGAATAGATGGGAATTTAGAAGAGAAAAAAATCAGGTCAGAATTTGCAGCAAAGGGAAAGAATACGGGAACAAATAAAATATGGTTCTGGGAAGGTGCCACTGAGAGTCTCCATTCCCAACCCAGTGGCTGGGAGGGGGTTAAAAACAGGAAAACGGGAGTTAAAATTTCCAGCTACGAGATTTGCTCCAACATTTGCCAAATCTCAGTACAAATTCAGAGTTCAAGTTTAAATAAAACCCCCACATTTTGTCACTTTTCAAGTCAGAGCCTTTCTAATGTGTCAGACCAGTTTGAGCTTCTTCCCACAGACACAGTCCCTGAGTTATGACTCTCAGGCTCTGTCTTACACTGTTGAAAATGGAATATTTAAGTAGTCACTGTGAAAAAGATTTAAACAAACCACTGCAAATTTTGCAACCTGCCAGCCCAACCCATGGGGGCTCCAGCTGGAGACCATCCCTCGTGCAAACTAACTTTCTTCCAGTTATAATTGAGAACAAATTCCATTTTCATCTGTAACTCAACTTTTCAAGCTTTTGTAGCTTCGAGTCAGCTCATTAACATTACTTAGACATCGGGTTTATAGTTGAATTATACTATGTTTATACTGTGGAATTCCATTACTTAATTGCTTCACTACTGGAAATTTCAGTGGGGTTCTCATTTTTCGCATAAATCTTGAGAATAAACATGTTTCTGTATTTCTCTTACTTAATTAAGTGCATGTTTCCAAAAAATAGCCAACAAAGACAAATTAGGCAAAGCATCATTTGTTTAATCAAACGGGAAACTCGCACTGCAAAGAAATGGGGAAACTCCCAAAGCTTTGGCACTTGTTTCCAGTGAGTGCTGGGGACTCAGGGCTCCCCAAACCATCCAAATCTGTTCATCCTACACAAAAACTCACACAGTGTTCTTGCAGTAAAGAAACTGTGACCCAGGTCCCTGCATCCCTGGGGATGTGGCTCCAGGGGTGGAGGCACAGGGAACCAAACTGTGCCAGTGTTTGGTCAAAGGCTGGACTCAATGATCTTGGAAAAGACCTCCAAGATCATTGCATCCAACCTTTGAGCCAATGCCACCCTGCCCACCAAACCTTACTGCATCACATCAAATAATTCTGACATGGAAAACATCTGCAGTTCCTCGCTGGTGCATCCCCTCTCTCCCAGGAAATCTGCCCTGGATTCACTTTGCCTTTGTTTTCTTAGGGGTTTTATCCAGATAAAGTGTAGAGGGTCCATTTGGATCACTGCACGGGCACATTTTGGGGAGGGTTAGTTGGGGTTTTTTCCTGTGTGTAGCAAATCAGTTTGTAGCCAAGTGAGTCTGGGTGACAAGGCTCCAGTAAAAATCAATCAGCAGCTCATGCAGTATTATAGCTCCTTCCCTCTCCTGGTGTGGAAACAGCAAACAGCAGATAGACATTGCAAGGAGGGAGAGAAACAGGAATTTAAGTTGAGAAATACCAAGAATAAATGTCTGACTTTTAGGTCAGAGTGAGATTATTTTGTCTTTTAACAAATGTGCTTCCCCTTCCATACAGAAAATTTCACAACTGAGTAGGTTTGGTTTGAAGTTTAACAAGGGATAAAATAATGCAAAATTAATAGTTGCTAGAATTAATCAATGTTTTCACAGCTGTTTTCTATGACACAAGTAAGGAAAAGAAGACTTCACTCAAAAAGAAGATGGATTTGCTGCCACCAAAGTGTGAAAGATCCCATCTCGTTTTAGCCACACATTCATCCTATTCCAAACTTTTCTTCTTATGAATCTTTATGAAGTGTAGGTCAAGGTATAGGAATAGAATCTGGGCTTTTTCTGCAACCCCCAGAATTCCTTTCCCTCACAGTTCTGTCTTTACAGCCACTATCTCCTCCCATCCCACCTGCCCCTTCCCACAAACCACTTGGACATTGTCTATTTATCCCATAGTGGGAAATTCCAGCACTTCACTCCTTCTGCCAGGATCTGCTCCTACAGTAATAGTGCAGGCAAAATTCATTCAGAAAAGGACCTTTAAGGGGAAGATTCTCCCCTGGAGTGAGCAGAGAGGGCTGATCCAGGACCCTCCACAGCTCCTTGCCCTCTCCAAGGTGACATCACCCCTCTGCCCTCTCCTTCGAGGGGTTATGCCCTGGGAGTTGGGGCCATGTGTTTAAACATAAATAGTGAAAGATCCTATTTGGAGCAACCTGTTTCTCAAACATTTTGGAAATGATCACCTGCCTTGGCAGGGCAGCAGCAGCTAAACCATCTGAGCATCTGGACTCTGTGACAGCCCTGGGGGCTGGCACCGAACCCTGGCCTCACTCATCACCTCCTGAAACACAGCCAGGGCTGTACTTCCCAAATGAAACCTGCCTGCACAGTGACATTCCCTTCCTCTGGAGCCCTGCAGGAAGCAGGTGATTTATAGAAACCAGTTAATCACACTTGAAGACTGGGCTAAATAATAATCAATGACTTATCAATATTTTTAGTATGACGTTATGGACTCCGATTTTTCTTGCACTGAGATAAGTGTGGTGCAGTAAATAAAGTCTGTGCTACACCAGAGGAAGGTCTGTCTGCAGGACTGACCTCTGAAAGAGCCATCTGTCCAACCTGCTCCTGGGAGCTGCAGCCCCCCCTGGGCACCCACGACGTGCCAGGAAAACACCACGGGCAGAGCCTGGACTGAGGAAAGGGCCTGCACTGGGCAGTTCCAGGCAGAGAAAAGATCAAAGGTACACTTTTCAAACTGAAAGAGAGGCATTTTATATGGATATATGGAAGAAATTCCTCCCTGTGAAGGTGGGGAGCCCCTGGCACAGGGTGCCCAGAGAAGCTGTGGCTGCCCCTGGATGTCTGGAAGTGTCCAAGGCCAGGTTGGAACAAACTGGGATAGTGGGAGGTGTCCCTGCCCAGAGCAGGGAGTGAACTGGATGGGCTTTGGGGTCACCTTCCAACTCAGACCATTCCATGATTCTGTGATTCTTTGATTTTTGACCCTTTGAATGGTTTCACTTTGGTCTGAGTGACCCAACTCACAAAGCAGGTTTGGTTTTTAGATATACAGATGGTTCCAAGTTTGGCTCACATGTTCTTACTGGTATCTACAACATGAAGCCTTTCCTTAACATGCAAAAGTGACTTTCTGCAGTTGGAAGGGGTTTTATGGCAGGCCACCTTAAAGACGAGGGGCTACACAGGAATGACTCTTCCCTGTAATTCCTGGGGCAGACCCAAACCCACCTCTCCCCAGAGAACACCACATGGTGCATTTCAAAGGGAACATGACACAGAATAAAGGTTGTGTTTCCAGCCCATCTGTGCAGAGCACGGGGCTATCAGCAGTGCAGGGGGGCTCTGCTGCCCTGGCACGTGACAGCAGCGAGACATCAAGCCTTTGTGGACCCCCAAAACGCTCAACACGTTGGCTCAGAGATGCCTTTCATCTCATTTCACGTGCAAAGTCCTCTCCCCCTGAGAAAAGCCCTTCCCCATCCCCAAGCCTCCGTGGCACATGGAGCAGCCAGTGGCTGTGGCTTTCAGAGAAACCCAGAAGTATTATTCCATTTTCCGCTGAATAAAAGTATTGAGGTTTCTTTGTCAGGGGAAGGCGAGGCTGGATTCCTTTATCCCCCTGCCCTTTCCTCTCACAATGCCAGACTCTGTTTGGTGGGCCAAGGAGGGCTGTGTCCCGAGAGATCCCAACAGGATTCAGTCCTCTGGTAATGGACTCCTAATACTCAGCAGAACCATCAGCCTCCTCCACGTTTCTCTTTGAACGAGGGTAGTCTGTCAGGGGTGGGGAGCAATTTAAAACCACCGGTAAAGAGAGAGCTTAGGTAGAGAAGAATGATTTCTTATCAAAGCTGCCAATAGAGAAGACCCAGGTGGTCGGGTCGAGGGGGATCCCAAAGCCCTTCCTCCTGCCTGGAATTAGCAGATGAGGTTCAGGAACAAACGGTGGCTTTTAGCAGCTCAACCCAACCTTGAGAAGGGGGACGATTTAACACCTCTGGGGGAGAGAGGAGGGAGGCAAGAGCCTGGCACTTCCTTGGGGCTGCAGAGCGAAAATCCCCCTCTCTGTGAAACAAGAAATCCGCAGGTTTGGGCAGCACTGGAATTTCGGGAGGGGCTGGGATTCAAGGGGCTGATTAGAAATCTGCATGAAATATTTTCTATACATCCATGGCTGAGAGGAGTGGGCAATGGGAAGCCACAAGGGCATGGGGCGTGCTTGGACACGATGGTTAAAGAGCTCTACAGCCCTGCTGGGGCTGATTTCCAGGCACGGGGGATGAGCACAGCAGATTTTTCCATGATTTGAGGGATTTTTTTCAGTTTGTCTCTGTTGTTTTGAGTTCTATCAGATGGGGGTCGCTCACACCCTCCCCTTTCCCTTCCATTTCTCACCCCAAGTGAATCTGAATTTTCATTTTTCTGTGGTTTCTGGGAAGAATAAAAGCAGTTTGTGTGAGGAACAGGCAAAGTTGTAGGAGTGGGGCATGTTCTAGGCAAAGAAACTCAGTGTCTGCTGTCACCAAACAACTGTGGCTTGAAAACCTGTACATTTACAAACATCTTTTAAAGCACAATCTGTGGACAGGAAACACCCCAGAGCCCCGTGAATACATTTGGAGTTCTTCTAATACCTTTAAGTGTGTGTGTGGGGAAGGATAATCTGTTTTGATAACTCCTGACATTCAACAGTGATAAATAATTAAATATGTTTAACTCTTTCACTAACTAAAGATAGATGGAGAGCACTCCACAGATAGAATATAGATCAAAAAGATTGAGGCTGGCTCTAAATTCCCCTGATGTTTTATGACACCATTTGCATTCTGTCACTCACTAGCTTTATGTATAGTCCAAGCTGTGAACTGAATACCCCATTCAGAAAGCCACTCACTCTGCATGTTATTGCAATTTAATATTTTCACACACAGACACATCATTATCTTGGAACCCGACCCTGCAAGGAGAATTCAGTAATTTTTCAAGAGTGCTTTTTTTTTTTTTTTGTTCTAATGTGAGCACTGAGGCACAAGACTGATCTAAATGGCCTCTCTCCCAATCTTTGGCCTCTAGCTAGATCAGCAGGTTGGTATTTGTCTGTTTTCAGGGATTCTTCTCGTTTTAAACACGTGTGAAGTCATTTCATTGAAAGAACTAAAAAGGAAGATTAAGAATCTGCCATTGCCAACCAGAGAACTCCTCCCATAGTTATAGTTTGTGGCTCTGAACCAGACATTCAGGTGCAGATACATATAAAATGTACATATTGGGGTGGAAGTTCTTCAAACTGTCTAATTGCCAAAGTAAGGCCATGGGATGGGGTTGTCCCCCTTGCACTGGGATTCTGGGAGGCCAGGAACACACATTCCTCTGGGCTCTCAGAGGACAATCAGGCACAAAGCTCTACAAATTGCAGGTTAAAAAAACAAACCCACCCCAAACAACCAAACGCATTTAAAAATATTTCAAAGCCAGGTCACACCGGAGAAAGGACTTCAGAAGTGAGGACAAAGGCAGAGCTGATTTCTTCCATGGAAATAAATCTCACAGCAGCCCCTTGGTAGCTAATCATTAACAGGCCTTACACACAGACCCAGATATAAGGAAAAACTCCTTCCATGCCAATGCCATGGATGTCCCAAGGAGTTGAGGCGTTCAGAGCCTGCTCCAAAGTCCAGCAAAGGCCATGGAAAGAATACCAAGAGCTCCCAAGACCCTGAGCAGGGTTTGGGCTCTGGGCAGCGAGGCAGCAATGCTGCCTTGTGCCAGTAAACGCCCAGGGATGGTCAAGGTTCCCTCAAGGCAGTGATGAGCTGCACAAGGCAAACTTCCATCATGGAATTCACATTTCCTGGGCTTGGGTTAAAAATGAGCCTCAATGTGCCCTGTCACAGCCTCAGAATTTTCTGAGGAGGATTCAAACCAAAGCAGTGCTCCAGAAATCTTCCATAGGTCCTCATTTCCTTCTTTCCCTCCCTTTATTTATTAAAGCACAGGATTCTTCAGTAAATCAGAGGGAATTCTCCAGGCAGGGAGGGTGGGGAGGGTTATTTCTCTGTGTTTGTTCTCCAGGTGAGTGATTTGGGCTGAGCCACTGACCCACAGCAGCCTCAGTTTCCCCAGACCAGGCTGCAGGTCCTTCTCCCAAGGCTGAGACACCAAATTCCCCAAGATAACCCAGGTGACCCCGAGAGCACAGCCACAGGCACACTGAGGAGATGCTGAAATAATTCTCAGCAGGACATTTCTCTGGTTAACACTTCAAGAGTTACTTCGCAAACTGCTAAACCACGTTACTTGATTAAAAAGAAAAACCCAAACCAACGAAAAATCCCCAACCAAACAGGGTAAAAATGCATTTATAGATGAGTGTTAAATGCAGGCTCCTTCCCCTGTTCTACTGGAACAGACACTGCTATTACAAAAATCAGTATTCAGCTGGTGCTGACTCCTGGATCACAGGCTGTGGCTCGAGGTGATGCTCTGGCACCAGCCCTGGGCATCCACACACTCCCTGCAGAGCCACCCAAAAACGCTGCTTTATCTGACATGGGACTGAAAAAGCCAGAGGGAGTTAAAAGAGGAAATGAAAACCACACTTGGAAGCATGTAACATCTGCATCATCCACCTGCTCATCTGAACAGCTGCAGGAATCCAGGGGGGGGAGTTTTCCAAGGGGATTTAACAGGTTGGTGTCTATTTGCTTCACAGGTTCCCCCTTTCCTTTTTTTATAAGTAATCACAAACCCCAGACAACAAGTTATTTGAGGAAGCACTAGAATGACCTAATAGCCTTAACTGTGCTTGTTGTGGAAAATCAGGAATCCCTGAACGTCTGAGGGAGCATCAGTAGCTCCTGAGTTATTTCCTTAAGGACATCCCTTAAGATAACTCAGATTTCCTGCAGGGTTACCTGTGGAAATCCCTTCTTTAATAGACACCATCCTGAAAAGAAGACCAAGAAGCAAATTCTCTGCTGAACTTTCTCTGGATAAACACTTACAGGGGATTCTAGCAGGAAAAATTTAAGAACTCCCAAAGTAACCAAGATCTGGTTTTATTTGTTCTATATGGGATACATGAGCAGAACTGTTGCTGAGCAAAGGGCTTTTCAAAGTTCTCTGTGAGGTATCAGCTGCTTTTTAAATCCAACTGTTGTGCCATGTAGGGATTTAAATTTATTTTATTCCTATGTGATAATTCTAAAATAAAATATATGATCACTCACAAGTTGTGCAGGTTCTTTATTTCACATTTAGGTAATAAAATATAAAACGAAACCAGTCCTTTTCTATAAACAGAAAAAAAATATGGTAAAGCAATTTTATACTACATGAACTTCCAGTACAGCCATTTAAAAATTAATTTACATGATTGAGCCCAAAAGGTCCATTTGCCATGAAATAAAAAACACTAAACACTGTCCTGAAAGGATTCAAAATGCCAGACTACACATAAACAAAAGCTGGGTTTTTTTTATTAGTGTCTGAGATGGAATGAAAGATTTTTAACCAAATCTGAAACTTGCAAAAAAAAAAAGGGAAGAAAATCAGACAGAATAAATTCAGTAAAATCATCCCAGAAACGTCGGTGGGAGGTGGACCAACACAAAGGTCATTAACGAGAGGCTGACCCAGGAATCCCTCCCATTTTACAGATGGAGCAGCCCAGGGCAAATGGTTTAAAGCTGGAAAAGTTAGTTCATGAGCTCACCAAAACACCCAGTTGCTGCTTTCTCTGCCTCCTGGGCCAGGGGCTGGTTTCGATGGGCTCCAGGTCCATCGTTTGATGGGCAGGACAGAGGAGCCTCCCCCCTGCTGCTCCATCGGCAGCTTGGCCACGTTGGGAGCAAAACCTCACATCCCACTTGCTGTCCCTCCCTAGAGCCAAGAAATGCTGCCCCAAAGCAGGATGGTGCTGGGCAGGGACAAGAAACACCTCTGCTGATAGAGCCCTTGTGCTGGGGGTAGAGCTGGTCCCAGCCTAAGCCTGCACTAAGCTCAGGTGAAGCTGCTCTGTGAGGAGGATTTACATAACAACAGAAAAGTCTCTTTTTTTGCCCCCCATCCTGCACCTTTCCCGGACACCCCTCAGAGTCCAGGAGCAGGGACCCAAAGCAGAGCTGTGCTCTCACTCCCACCCTCCCCACACGGTCACTGAGCATCCCCCAGGCCCCTTCCCTTCCTCAGCCTGGGGGCAGAAACCACCTTTAGCTGCTTTAGTCCCCCCTGAAGTGATTTTATACCAAGTAGGAAATAAACCTGATGGTTTTTCCCCTGCAATACCAATAAAACCATAACTTGATATCACTTCTGAAAGACGCCGCTGCTGTAAAGTTCAAGATAGGGAAAGAAAATTAACTACTGGTTATGACAGCACTGGAAGGGAGAAGAAAGAAAGAAAGCTGAGCCTGTACAGGGGAGCACATGGCTCATGTCCAGTGTGGCCCATCCTCTGTGGGTCACCTCTTTGCAAAAGGAGTTTTTGGCACTCCAGAAAATAGCAATCTGTCAATAAAATGCTGAGGTTGTAGAATGGATCATTCCTGAAGCTGAGGAAAAAGCCAAACCCAAACCCAAACTGCATTTCCCCATCAGAGACTGATCCACAGATGCTAAAAGAGAATCTCCTTAAACCAGTTACAGACCAATATTTGTCTATTTGATGCACAAACACATGAAATCTCTTGGGCCGTGTCCTCAGCTGGTGAAAATAAGATCCATTGATGTTGATGCTGATTTACATGAAGCGAGGATCTGAGTTTTATCAATTTAACCTCAGAATCAGGCACGAGTGCTCTGCCCAGCATTACTCACTGATGACACGTGTCTTAAACCACCTCTGTGTGCACTTACACAGGGAAGAGACACGTCATAAAATGAGTGAAGAACAGGTTTGTGCCTGAATTGCGACATCTGACAAATCCCCTGTCTGAAGCAGTGTGGGGAGCTCGGGGTGGACCAGAGCAGGCGCCAGGTTTTGTGTGTCCTCCTTCCCCCTGGGTCCTGGGAGCTGTAGATGGACTGGGCTGGGCTGAACCTCATGGAACAGGATGGAGAACTGGTTTTGGGAACACAGCAGAGGGATGGGCACCGCTTCCCTCCCACCCTCAAACCCAGGGGAAGGCTCAGGACTGCTTTAAAATCTTGCCACGGGGTCTCATGGGAGGCAAATCTGGAAGAAGGGGAGGTGGTGGTTGAAATGATGCTGAATTTCACAATGTTCTTAGCCTGAGCTCCCAGAAAAGCTGCTCCTCGCAGTTGCCTTCCCAAAAACTGGGATTACGACTGGGACACACAAATTTGGTTAAAAAACACCCTGTTTCACTCCGTGCTACCACTCCATCTTCAAGCCAGGGAGATCCTGGGAGACAGGCAGGGATTTTCTGCCATGAATCCTCCAATAAACCCTCCACGACAAGGAGCAGCCAACCTTCTCGGGTGGTGATAAGATACTTTAACTGAAAACATCAGGCCATGTTTAAAAAATTATTACAAATTATTTTAACAGTGTATTTGCAGAGGGTTGTAAAAACAGCTATAATATTTTTGTCTTGGATTCTAGAATTACCAGGGTGACAGCTAATGCAGTAATGATTTGTTTCAAATGCCAGTGTTTAAGCTGTATAAAGCTGATTTTATACATTTTTCCAGTAGGCCGCATTGTAGTTAATGAAATTAAACACACCAATCGCATTTGTCCCCAGGGGATGAGGAACTGAACACGCCACTGGTTTATTTTTTTATTAAAATAAATTGCAGCCAGCAAGATGGACTAATTGCCTACAGAATTGAAAAAGAAACATTCCATTGATATAATTAAGCCAATTTTCATGGACAAAAATAGTTATAGTGGATATAAAATAAGCAGAGCATTCACTGCAGTTGGACTTCCCCCCACCCTCTGCATTTTGTACAGAACATTAACTATTAAACAAATATGTATCTGGGCCGGGCTGACAGCGTTATCTGGTAATGATGGCTAAATTGATCCCAATAGCTGGGGCCAGGGCATTGTGTCTCAGGGCTCAGGGGAGAGAGTTCCCAAGCCAAGAACAACAGCCCAGCACAAACCTACCACATCCAAAGGCGACCTTAAAGCAAAACACCTGAAAGATGTAAAACTATCGAGACAAAAATAAATCAGCACCTGGTTTATTTGGGGCTGACACTTCACCCCAAGTGCCTGTGCAGCCCCCTGCTTTGGGGAGGGCTGTGGTCCAGCAGCCCCCCAGTTTTGTCCATAATATAATAACAGAAAGTGAATGGTAAAGAGAAGACAAAGTCTTTCCACACCAGCCCGACGGAGCCCGAGATTTACTGTGATAGAGGCATTATTCTGTGGCCTACTGGAAATAATTTGGCTGTCTCAGTCCATTTTCACCTGGAAAATATCTCCCCAAGAGGACCAGTGGCCTCATTTGCAGCACAAAAGTGGGTTCAGTGGTGTTTAAAAAAAAAAAAAAAAGCCTTATTAACTTTTTTTTTTATGAATTGGGGCAAAGCACCTCTTTGGGGGAACATGATGAAAGAACAGAAATTTTCCTTCCTCTCACTGTCCTGCACACCGAGCACCTCTGCACAGAGAAATACTTCACTCCATGGGAAAGGAGTTCAGATTCTAATCCTACCCAACACATTTCTTTTATAGGGAAATCTTTTCCCAAATTAAAAATAAAACAAAAAACAACCAACCCACAAGATAAAAAAAGAAAAACCTCCTTATTCAGTATGAGCACTCAGAAGCACGAAGCACACTTATTCCAGAGATGAAAGCAATATTTCATTTTATATTAGCAAAGAGGGTCACATCATTCACTGAATGAAGAGAAGGAAAAAAACCTCCCCAGGACAGGGACACTGCGTTACAGATTTGGACGCTGCACAACGCACAACCTACTGCAATAAAAAGGAAAATAAACAGCCCATGAGTAGGTAGCACTGATGCATGAAAATCCATTAAGAAAAATAAAAGAAATAATAAGGTCATAGATCTTTTCCACTCCGACATCCCTGACCTGAAATTCCTCAAAAAAAAAAAAAAAGGGGGGGCATATTTAAGCTCAGAAAGCACAGCAGTAATTTTGGTGTGGAATGCTGGGCAGCACTGACATATCAACAGGCTGTTACCCAGAGAGTGGAAACAAATGTGTTTGCACATCCCCTTCAGATGCCTTCATCCCTAACTGCACCCAGACACTGTGTACATGTATTTATTGATGTGCTGGTTACTCATCCCTACGGGATTAACAATATCTTTGGGGAAATAGGCACGAGAAAATCGTTATTCAGCTAAGATTTGGATGCCTTCAGATAGCATTCAGAATTGTGAGAGTTTGTCATTTAAATAATCTCTAACTGGGAAAATAATAAACATATCCAGTAATAGGGGAGAGCCAACAAGTCGTGGAAAAAAAAGCCTGAGCTTGTCCTGGCCCGTGGAAAGCACAGACAGTTTTAGGTGCCATCAGCTCTGTGCCATCGAAAAGGTCTACATTGGAAATGCAGATTTTTTCTTCCATTAAACCATTTCACACACCAGAAGTTTAATGCAACAAGGGAAGGCAAAATAATAATAGAGAGGAGGCACATTTTAAAGCTAGAAGGGCAAAAGCAGCCCTGAAAAATGTGGATTCTTCTCCTGCTCTTGTCACCAGAAGCAGCCAGGGATCCCCCGAGCCAGCACACACTCCTCCCCTTCCCCGGCTCTGCCTTAGGAATAAACGCATTCCCTCCAGTCAAGGTGCTACTGAGCCTCACCTCCCTAATGTTTGCAAACTTCTTAGGACTTTGTCTTTAAAGCACTATATTAAATAGCACGGAGCTTTTATAAAACACATAAGCCATAATAATCATAGCCATAATCACAATAATAACACGTTTCACTCAGGAGGGCCTTTCCTCGCGGGGAGCTCCGGGGGCTTTGCGAACGCGCCCGAGCGCAGCCGCTCACGGGGACGGGAGATTCCCCCGTCAGGTATTTCAGCCCCCAGCCGGGGCTGTGGGCAGGGGTGAGCCCGGCCCAGCAGGGCAGGACGGAGCTCCCCTGCAGCCCCGGAGCGCTCACATCCCCCCGAGGAGCGGGAGAACAGCAGCACAGAGCGCGGAATGACACCGCCGCCGGGCTGGCAAATCCAAGCTCCTGCCTCGCATCTCGCCTCCAGGGGAGTGGAGATTGTCTGTGTTTCAGGTATCCCTGGCTTCCTCCTGACTGGGAGTTCCGAATCTTGCAGGTTTTGGGGTCCTTTTATCCCTGTAACGTGTGGCTGAACATCGGACAGTGTCCGTTTGTGTGGGGGAACACAAGGGCAATTCTCTGCTGTTCCTGACATCAGTGTCTTGCTCAGGTATTTTTAACAGAAACCCTTAGGAGAACGCTTGTTTTATTTTTCCCCCCTTTAGCTCACTGAAGACCTTATTTTCTGTCTCAGAACTTACAGAGCAGTTCCAACACAAAGCTTAAAATGAATACAGCTTTGGGTGCTAAACTAAGTTTTTGAAATACAAATTCAGTCCAATTCCTGCACGTTACGTCCAGGTTCACGATCACACAGTCCCCGGGATTTTCCTGTGTGTTGTCAGTCCTTTGTACGAGCATTGTCAGCTCGACAGAAAAATGCGTCTGCACAGACACATTTTGCATCAGCACGGAGGTTTTATAGGACACGGGAATTCAGTGGAATTTGAATACGTGCCTCTCTTTGATGCACTTTATGAACTTACATGTACATCCGCACACGCCAATGCCCTGTGATGTAAACACACGTGGAGAGACATCACAGGCACTTCAGCCGAGCACGAGCACGGAGGTACCGCAGGCCAGAACAAAATCCACGATTCCTGCGTCTCCTTTGGCACTTTGGCACCTCAAACCTGCTGCTCTGCGGGCGAGAGCAGCCAGTCCCCCACGTCAAACCACCAGCCCGATCCCCCCGTTTGCCAAGTTCCTGCCCCGGCCAAGGAGAAGAGGCTTTGCAGTCGTTCCCTCTGTGCCTCTTCCCAAATAAATCACGCGGGGCGGGCAGGTGGGAGAACTGATAAATTACATTTGTAGAATTCGGATAATTTAATTTTTTTTTTTTAAGAGTAAAGCGATCTTAAATCGTCGGCAATTTTTGTTGAAGCGCTAATTACACATCACCTTAATTAGCGGATCAA